>CM067320.1:78556829-78868950 GCA_034231615.1 Meghimatium bilineatum
TATTACCGTGTGTTACTGTATTGCCTGTCCTATCTTCAGATATGCCCCCTTTAGAATACTTGTGGGAAAGGTTTGGGTGTAGAATTTACATGCACAATTCTCTTACTAATACCCAAGAGATAGAAACTGCTCTTACACACGAATGGAACGTTATTCCTAGATGTTTTCTGCAGAGATTGTATGTGTTTGCACTAGTAACCATTGAAACACTAACGTAGCTGTCTGAAATGATATAAACATGCTCCGACGACTGATTCACATTTATATGGAGTCGCTTTCAAGATTGTTTATATTCGAAATCCAGTTATCTATTCTATTTCCGTTGATATATTGGCGAATATATATTTATAATGCTAGTGGACGTCGTTGTGTCCACATGACGTGTAATCTAATCTGAACACTTCTCTATCTTGCACGATTTTTAGAACGTTTTAAGATAGGTGAAAGAATCAATACAGCTATACTTGATTTATACAATTTTGTAAGCATAGCATATTTTGGTATGCACAATTGTTTTACTTTAGGAGTTGTGCATACATTACGTCCCAAATGAGGGAGAGGTTTCGAAAAGTGTGATATTTGTTGACAGGGGCAACGAGTGAGGGGGGGGGGGGGTGGGTTTACAATATGGAGTCAACAATACTGTTGTTATGCACCGACTAAGTTGTTTGACTTTAAAGCATTTTTCTTACAAAGTGAAAAAAACACGCATGTTTTTAGTAATTTTGTGAAAAAAATGTCTATTGTAAGGGGAGAGAGGGATTTTAATCCGTTACCTTGCTGGAGAAACGTGAAATATTGTTATGATAGGGAGAAAGGAATTTTAAACATTTACATTTCTGGAAAACCTGTAAAATAGTGTAAACATAAAAAGGGTGGATGGGTTATTGACATTTGTTTAAAAGGAGGGGAGGCAAGTATCAGAAATAGACAGCAAACTGTTTACGTAATTTATAGACAAATCCTTGGGACATGCACTCTATGTTCTCGTCTTCTATAAAGTCGGAGATCATTGAAATATTTTTTTTCCATTACAGTCATTGGTATTCTTAAGGTATTAATGGGATACTAATCAGCAGGTGTATTATTAAAATGTGATTGATCAGAAAATTACTATTTAGAATATAATAATTGTACTTATGTAAATCACAGGTATTTAGAACGTTCCATTTAGACACGACAGACTATCAAACAGTGATAGTCCGTCAGCTTACGGAAATTGAACCAGGACCGTTTTAGCAGCACTGAATGGATTTGTAACACAAGTACACATGTTTTCCGTACTTGAACAACCACATCCCCCCAAAAAAATGTGATCTCGTCAAAGACATTCAACCTGTGTACTCAAGTCACTGAGAACTGACCAATCGAAACAAGGACTAGTACAACATCAACGAATATCCCGTACAAATATTTAAATACCCTCAGGAACAAAAATATAGAACATTCATATTTGTACACAAGGACATAAAGGCCTTCTTGTAAACATAAATAACATAGAGACAAACGTTTTTGTAAACGTAAATAACATAGAGACAGAATAATGTTGTTTCAAATAATAGCTTATACAAAAAAATTCAAGTAGGAAGCATGCGGATAAAAGAAAATAATTCTTACAGCTGACAGGAATCGAACTAGATCCGTTCTAGCTGCACCGAATCTATGTTTGTATTCCTGAGTATACTTAAATACTTGTACGGGGTATTTGTTAATTTTATAATAGTCGTTGTTTTGATGTGTCCGTTGTCAGTCACTTGAATACCTAGGTTGAATGTCTTGGCGAGATTACATCTTCTTTGGTGAGGAAAGGTTGTTCAAGTACGGAAAACCTGCTGTTAGAACGGACCTGGTTCAATTCCCGCCAGTTTTAAGAAATATGTTCATGTGTCCTCATGCTTCCTACTTGGATTTTATTTGTTTTACCTAAGTACAATTTTTGTTACGTTTCACACATTATTACCTAATGTTGATTATTTATAATATATGATTATGGTTATGATTCGTGAGGATGGTGATGAGGAGGACAATTAATATGTATATGCACTATATATATATATATACGATGTACAATTATACAAAGCCATCATCAATGACAACATTTTCCCAAGACTTCCCATTGCGTATACAGTCGCTGACAGCCTTAAGGACCTTAGCAAGACGTCTGTCTAATGCGTCTAGATGAGGTTCTATTAGAACTGGTGTCAATGGATCAGAACTCAAAGATATTCTCATGACTTCACTGAGACTCTCTGGACCTTGGTAGAGTTTAATTAACTTAGCCACCGTAGACAGTCGTATCATACAACACTGAGTTACTGTGACAAGAAGTAGGGGATCGTCATATTTAGATCTGCCAAAACTGAAACGAGAGATACCTCCTAATGTTAGACTATAGATAGCAAGTAATGTTAGCATATATATACCTGGTTATGTTAGCATATATATACCTGGTTATGTTAGGCTATATATACCTGGTTATGCTATACTATAGATACCTGGTATATTAGACTATATATATATATCTTTTTACGTTAGACTATAGATACCTGGTTATGCTAGCATATGTTGTTGTTGTTGTTCGTCCATCACATGATGATGATGACCATTTGTTACATCCACTTTTGTAAATTCATTTTTAGTTATGTCCTTGATTATGAGTTCGTAGATGGCTAATGAGCCCTATTCGAGCTGTAAATGTCATTGGACAGTTCGGACATGGAATGACGACTGTAGACGGATCTTGGTCTATCCGTGAATTTAAAGCTGCTCTCCGCTGTTGAGCTGCTGCATTTCTCTTCTTTTCTCAAGATGATGCGCTCTTTTTTTATTTTAGATCGCCATGTAGATCTTTTTTGTGCATGTTCTTCCCATGTATCGTGGTCTATTTCAAAGGCTTTCAGTGAGTTCTTTAACGAGTCCTTGTAGCGCTTCATATGGCCACCTTGAGATCGTATACCCTTCTCTATCTCACCATAGAGAAGTATCTTTGTCAGACGATGGCCTGGCATACGTTCCAAATGACCTGCCCAACGAATTTTTGTCTGCATCAGGATCGTGTCAATGCTTGGGATACCAGCTCCATCAAGGACAGTGGTATCTGGAATCTTGTCTTGCTAGCATATATATATATATATATATATATATATATATATATATATATATATATATATACCTAGTTATTATAGACTATTGATACCTGGTTATGTTAGGAAATAGATACCAGGTTATGTTAGAATATAGATATCCGGTTATGTTTGACTATAGATACCTGGGTATTTTAGACTATAGATACCTTGTTATGTTAGAATATAGATACCTGGTTATGTTTGCCTATAGATACCTGGTTATGTTAGGCTATAGATACCTGGTTATGTTAGAATATAGATACCTGGTTATGTTTGACTATAGATATCTGGTTATATTAGACTATATACCTGGTTATGTTAGAATATAGACACCTGGTTATGTTAGACTATAGATACATGATTATGTTAGAATATAGATACCTGGTTATGTTAGACTATAGATACCTGGTTATGTTAGAATAAAGATACCTGGTTATGTTAGACTATATATACCTGGTTATTTTAGACTATAGATACATGGTTATGTTAGACTATAGATACCTCGTAATAACATACATATCTCGTAATGTTTGACTATGTATTCCTCGTGATGACATATAGATGTCTCATTATTTTGAGACTATATATATATACCTGGTTATGTTAGACTATAGTTACCTGGTTATGTTAGACTATATATACCACGTAATGACATATAGATGTCTCGTAACGTTAGACTATAGATACATGATTATGTTAGACTATAGATACCTCGTTATTAATAGACTATATATACCTGGTTATGTTAGATTATAGAGACCTGGTTATGTTAGACTATACATACCTGGTTATGTTAGATTATAGAGACCTGGTTATGTTAGACTATAGATACCTCGTAATGACATCTAGTTACCTCGTAATATTAGACTATAGTAAATATGAAAAAATTATAAAGGCTAATGTATCACTTAAAATCAGGTATAATGCAAGACCGCGGAATCACGCGTACTGGTTCTGGAGAAGTAATTCTTTAATGTTTACTTTCTTATACTTTTTTAATGGATAAATATTTTTTTCCATGAGGAAAAGAGTAGTGGGAACATCGTTTAAAGTATATATAATTCTGATATGTCTACGTTTCAGCGACCAATCCTGATTTCTGTCAATCTACTATCGTTTATCTGAGTTTGCCCCTAGACGTCATGATTGAATGATGATTGGTTTTATGTATATGTCATGTTTGCTAGCTTCATTTACAATAATGTTGTGTGTCCTAGAACGCTGTTTACGTATTTGATCCACGATCCTCTTGAACTTCCTCTACCTGTTGTAATGTATTATGATGTGTGCTGTTGCTGCTAGTCGATAAGGGTTGATTCTGATTACGTGGCCGACCAATTTCAGTGTTTGTCTTTTTTTCAATATACTGGGATGTAATCCACACGTTTTTATAATGTTTCCATTTATAACATGGTCAGTTCTTGTTGTTGTTTTACTACTTTTTTTATGACATATCAAATCAAGTTATCTCTCTCTCTCTCTCTTGTTATTTAGTTAACATTGATTTGCATTGCAATATAAAATTGTACAAACCACAATGTCCTTTCTTCTCCAAACAAACAAAATCACACCGTCATAATTGAAAAGACGAACTTTGGGATGGGTGTCGAGAGTGATTGACACTGTCAGAAATCAATCATGTGTTGCACATATTTGTAATACATCGTCGATGCTGCTTAAATTGAAAATGAAAAATACGGTTTACCATCGATGCTCGAATATTTGAGAAAAAAATCAAGACAAAATATGTTCTGATCTCAAATTTAATATTAGTCAATACTGATTCCTGGTCAGCTCACATTGAAGTGTGTAAGTTACTGCTTCTGGATCCGATATCAGCTCGTACTGAAGTATGTAACTACGTGCTTCTAGACCTGACATCAGATCGTACTGAAGCGTGTAAGTTCCTGTTTCTAGTCCCATCAGCTCGTACTGAAGTTTGTAACTACGTGCTTCTAGACATGACATCAGATCGTACTGAAGTGTTTACGTTCCTGCTTCTTGATCCGATATCAGATCGTACTGAAGTGTTTATGTTCCTGCTTCTTGATCCGATATCAGATCGTACTGAAGTGTTTACGTTCCTGCTTCTTGATCCGATATCAGATCGTACTGAAGTGTTTACGTTCCTGCTTCTTGATCCGATATCAGATCGTACTGAAGTGTATAAGTATGTACGTCAATACCCGGCATCAGCTCATATTGAAATGTGTAAGTTCTTTCTTCTATACCTAACATTAGTTCCTATAGAAGTGTGTTAGTTCGTGCTTCTACACCCGACATTAGTTCATATTAAAGTGTATACATTCCCCCTTCTAGACTCGATATCATCTGATATTGCATTGTATAAGTTCATACTTCGAAACCCAACTGTCTAATATTGTAGTGATGAAGTTTTTGCTTCTAGACCCGTGTGGAGAGAGTTTACACAAATGCATTGGATTTACAGTGCTTATTTTAATTCGGTCAAGAGACAATGAACGTTTATCGCAGATGCAATAAAACCTATACCAAGGAGCAAAATATTAAACCAAAATATACGATGTTGACGTAAAGGGTGTTACGTGTTTTGAATTCGTTAAAATAATTTCGGAGTTGTTATGAATTCACAATGCGCAGTTTATTTGAAAGAATTAACAGTATCTTATCTATCTCAATCCACCAGTGTGGCAATCGGTTTCTGGACTTCTAGTTCAATGTCAATGTCGTTTGTTCATGCATGTCGTACGATACTATTACATCAATGCTTTCTGAATGGCTGGAATGATGAATAACAGAAATAAAATAGTCAACGAAAACAAACATATATGAATGGTTGGATAGTTGTTTGTGGCTCTTCTGTGGGTAATATTCCTTGTGCTATACAACTACGGTCCCACCCTTATCTGCAGGTTTAATGACAGTGTCATAACGACGACGAAGTTGCAATACGTCGTATGATTCCGAAATGTGATACTGGAGCGACTGTTATTGTTGTGATGAAGAGATGTAACTTCATAGATGGTATTATTGATGTAAAGATCAAGTGTCTGGGATTCACCAGGCTTAGGAGTCCAAGGATATTTCTACTTCTCATATCCAGCGAACAAATTATCAGTATCAAATGGACTCTTCATCAGAGAAATGATAACGGAGACGAACATGACGATGGTAGAGGTGGATGTATTGAAGAAGATAGTATTGATTATATGAGGGACGGAGAGGGACGACCTTGACGCCCTTGAAGACGACAAACACTTTAGTGGTCAGGAGGAATGGAAAAAAAAAACAGTATGGACGAGTTCAAGGAAGCCACAAGGTTTCCACATAGAGACATGACACAGCATGAGGTGACAATGATGACCGTGGCACATGTTGCACTGTGTCATTCTTGTCCCCAATTTCCCTAGCCGCTGCCAACGACATGCATGAGTGATGACAGTGGTCCTATATCTTTCAATATGACCTACGGATAATTCACACCCAGGTTGCCACTACAGCAAATTTAATGTTTTAACGTTATAAATAGAAACTGTAAAAGTATTTCTGAGTGAACATTATGTTCCTGAACCGGAACCCGGTCGTATACACAAATATTTATGATTGTACATTATCTGTTTGATCTAGAGATATAATTTAAAAAATAAAATATACTGTGTAAGAGATGCAATAACTATTTTGGCAGTATCGAGGTCTCATTAAAATCAAAAAGGGTACCACAAAGTTTGAGAAGCAGTCATGAATTAATTAACTAATTAATTGAGTAATTAATACATAAAATAACTAACTAACTACGTAATTAACTAATTAACTAACTAAACAACTGAATAACTAACTAACTAACGAACTAAGTCATCATCATCATATACCATGTCGACTGACGTAGGCGATCATGTCTCTCCACAACTCTCTATCTCCAGCATTGTGTATCAAGATCGTTGTTGTTTCCCTGCCGTGCCAGGTTGTCAAACTGTCTAATATGTTCTCACGTTGTCACCCTCTGTGTCTGCTGCCTTCAATCGTTTTTGTTATGACTATGTTCTCCAAACTTCCATGTATCATGAAGTGGCCAAAATATGAAGATTGTCATTTTCTTAGATTATTGATTAAGGTCTGTTTCGCATTTGACTCTTTCATTACCTCTACATTAGTTTTTCTGGCAGTCCATGGTATACTCAGTATTCTTCTGTAGAACCATCTCCATTGTCTCTAATTTCCCACTTTCCTGTTTGTTTATTGTCCAAGACTCGTATTCATAAGTTAGTATAGGAGTTATATATCACTGGAGAACTCACTTTCTCACCTCTTATGATACTTCGTCTTACACAATATATTGTTTTTCATATTTATGACTGTTGTTTTTTTCTGCCCTATTCTGCTTCTTATTTCTGTTTAACAAATTAACTAAGTAATCAATTAATTAACTAAACAACTAACTAGCTATTTAACAAATTAACCAACATACTAACGAGTTAGCCGACACTACAGTAAACATTTAGTTTGGTTCATGCATTATTCAAATAATCGTAACCATATATGTTTTCTGCATGGATGGTTTTGATGTTGTGAATGGTGTCAAGGAGTTCGACCAACTGAAGGTTCTAATCTATAATTCTTATTCCATTTCTCATGCTAGAATACAGGACCTGGGAATGAATGGTGATGGTGCACAACATTTTCAGCTCAAATGAATAAAAGGAAGTGCTATCTGCCAACACATAGCACACAGCTAATACATGTTGTAGGACATTCTCAGTAAGAGATTAGACAAGTTACGGAAGTGTCTCTAGTTTCATGATTGTGATCTGCAGAATAAGTAACTCGTAAAAAGAAAGTTACTGAGTATAGGAATTTACGGAGGTATCAATTACACATAGTCACTTCTGTTAAATCGGTACAAAGCAATCACAACAGAAAGTTCTGATACAACATGACTAATCAAACTATCTCAATGTAAGTAAGATTTGTAGGAGTTACGGACTTACCCTCTCCCATTGTCGTAGTTTAACATACAACCATCACCTTTCTGATCAATAATAAATGAGATATCGTGTCTGTCCGGGTTACCTGCATTAACAAATTGTATATGAAAAACAATACTTAGGTATACGTTCTCAAACCTTATCATATCCACTTCCAGACAATAATCTGGCAGTTGTTTTCTTTAGAATTGTGATTTGTTTACTGTCAATGTTATTATTTACTACTCGTATTTTGTAATGTGCTGTTCATAAATTCATTTGGTCGAAACGTAAAATAATATTTCGGTGATGTTCTGTGTTTCCATGATTAGAAACACATCAATACTTCTCCACAACTCGCTGCCTTGTGGTGTTAGTGAGCTCAGTTGGTCACTTATTTTTGTGCCACAGTGACAACCCATCCTGACAACCATCAATTTCTCTGTTTCTGTACATCAGTCTCTTCTCCCCGTTATCTTTACATGTCTTACAAAATGTTTATTTTGTACTTATTATATTCCCTAAAAATCTTCGTTGTCTGTTTCTAATTACCTTATAATTTGTAGCTTTATTCCATCATCTCTACTTCTACATTTGTTTTCTTGGATGTGCATGGAATTTTCATCATTCTTCTTAAAAACCATATCTTATTTGCCTCCAACGTATCATGGAATCTTGTTTTTATTGTCCATGCTTCGCTTCCAAAAAAAGATTGCCTCAATACGGGATCCTAGCACTAAAACTCGCGTATGCATTGATATTAATCGATTGCATAGAATGTTTCAATTGTTTTTAAAAAAAATGTGTCATGTGCTATCCTGTGCTTGATCTCATTGGAGCGCCTGAGGTCTGATGTTAAAACGGTGTCAATATACTTGAATTTAACCACCAAATGCAATTTTGCATCATTGATAATAATACAACATTTTGGCTATGTGTATTTCCCTGAAACAACTACTACTTCTGTTTTCTTCTTGTTTAAACTGAGACATTTGTTTTCACTTTTTCTACTACCATGTCTAACATGGCTTGAATGTCTTCTTCGTTTCCTGCAATCAGAACTGTGCCATCAGAATATCTTAAATTATTCAGATTATAACTTCCAACTGATATTTCTGACATGCTGTCTATGTTTTGCATAATACCACCTGTGTACAGGGATAACAGATCTGGTCACATTATACAACATTGTCTGACGTCCATCTCTATCTTCTTTTCTCTTACATTAGTCAACCCTCATCGCAGCTGTTTGTTTACAATACACGGTTCTTACTATCTATATATATATATATATATATCTCATCAACATTGAGTTTTTCTAACATTTTTTTTCATTTCTGAATGCACACCTTTTCAAATGCTTTACTATAATATATGAATCACAAGTACATGTCATCTCATACTTCTATTGCCTCTCTAGCAATGTTCGATACTGCATTTGTGTATTTTCTTACACAAATCCACATTGCTCGTCTGCAAAAGTTACCATACAGAAAATATATCTGTCACATGACCTAAGTTATATATCGGTATCATTATCATACACATTACGTCTAGTTACTATATGATAAGTGTATATGTTGCATCACATACGATATATAATGGTCTCATTCTCATAGAATCTTCTACTTATTTACTGTACGGTAAATATATATTACAAACGCATATCTTCTTCTTCTGCGTTCGTTCTCAAACTCCTGCAGATTTGCAGGATGTAGTCCGGAGAACGGAATGCGTTGTGTCATGGATTACAGCATTGCTGCGATAGCTGCGCCTTTAGGCCTGACACATTCGACTTCAGCATGTCATTGACCCTATATGGAATGGGACAGCCAACTCCATACCATAAACTCATTAGTCGCCTTTTACGACATGCGTGGAAGGTAAATAGTGTTGCTATTCTTTGCTCCCCTTTCGGGCCCCGGCAACATGGGCGAAACGCATATGAAAAGCGGTAATCTGTAGAGCAATACACAGAATTTACGTTTCGACATAAAAGATGTTTATCAAGATATGGAATATTAATTGTAATGTTGGTCATGTGATAATGTTCGCCATATTGTAGTGTGAGAGATTCTTATCCTACAGTTTCGCATTAACTAAAAGTGTGTAGTTACTGTGAGTATGTATGTGAACAATGTGTGATATACAATTCAAATCAGTGGAAACAAATATTCGAGGTGGTGGGAATGAGGGATAACTCCTGAAGTCAAACTTTGACGAAGATACGTGTCTTTGAAATAAAACAATAAGTAATAATCTCAACAATATTACATTACAATAAGTAATAGTCTATACAATATTACATTACAATAAGTAATGTCTCAACAAAATTACATTTCAATAAGTAATGTCTCGACAATATTACATTACAATCCTGTCATGCCGTTGAATTTGTATGAGTATTGTTTTAAACATTACATTATATATATGTCAGGAAATCCAAAGTGGATAAGTAATGGCTTGAAAATATGACATTACAGACCTGTCAGGTAGTCGAATAACGATAAATCAATCAGATCCAAGAATCGATGTCCACTAAGTGAAGATTGATTCTTGACATATTTCGTGCAGTAATCATCGTCATCCTCCCACATGGCCTGGTATATATAAGTGTAGGTGTTTGTAGTATTTAACCTTTACCAGAAAACTTTAATATTGTCAAAGTTAAAACTATAATTAGCATTGCCACCATTATCACCAGTGTCATCAGTATCACCATTTCCAATCTTATTCCCGTTACCACCATTGCCAGCAGTGGCACCTTCACCACCATTATCAGGATTATCACCATTGTCATCATTATCACTATAACAAACATTGTCACCAGTGTCACCATTGTCATCAGTGTTACAATTATCGCCATTTCCACCATTATCACCATTGCTACACGTATTCCCATTAACACCATTGTCAGCAGTGCCACCACTGTCACCATTATCACCATTTTCACCATTATCACCATTGTCACCATTATCACCATTCCTACCAGTGTTACTATTATCACTATTGTCTCCATTATCATCGGTATTATCCTCCTTGATTTATTATAAGAAACCAGCTTCACAATGCACGGGTCGTTTCCATAAGCGATTTCCTCTCCGTTTTAACAGTCATTCTATAGTATGCAAACTGCAAATTCATAGTCCTAATCAGATGTTAATGATGTATGTCATCTTCGGATAACTATAATTACTATTGATACAAAGTTGGTAGCATAATCTATCAAGGATGAAGCTATCAACACTAAATGTTCGGATATAGTGATTTTATCTGCAGTATTTATGTAACGTAGTTTGCCGTTGTTTTCCAAACGGCCCAGGTGCGCAAATACCGGTGTTCACGTTTGAACCTAATAACTTGACCGTTATAAGCATTCTATATCTTGCAGCCACAAAGAATGATTACAATATGCTATGTATATGGCTCAGCAATACATCTATAATTTAGATATTCAGCAACTACTGCTTCTGTATATACCAGTGTTTCCATAAGCGAAACGCACGACCCACAAGGGGGCAATTTGATTGTTCGAGTGGCAGTACGAACAGCATTTTATGGGAATAATTCAATGTATTAATATAAAAACATATGTAAGTTACATGGGAAGGGATGGGGGGGGGGAATAATAATTTTAGAAAGATTTAGGTGGGACATGGTAAAAAAGAAAAATGGGAAACACTGGTGTAGATCGCATCTTTGTGCAAGAGCTATGTTAACATTTTCTGGACGTAATCTTGGATTTGAAGTTTGGAAATCTTCAACTGACCAGACATAATGATTCCTCATCTCAACCTTTCAGGTGATATCTAAAGGAAAGCTAAAAGTAATGTTTGGTATATTCATGGTTGACCGACCAGCTCGTACGAAATCCAAATTAACTTATACTAGTTTTTTCTCATCTACTCCGTTTCTATGCATGTCTTAGTTTACGATCGTAGTTTTTTTTCCCCCTCACAAAATATCCGAGACATCAGAGAGAGTTTCCTAGATGGGGACCTGATCGCTAGATAAGTAGATATGTTCGAAGGACAGCACTCATAGTATCTCGCCGTGGTCAACGAATGGTCTAATACGTAACGTACACTGACGTTTACTAGAAATTATATTAAGTAGTTGCAACTATAAACATTCTGAGTGTTAATGCCCAGACCTGTTGCTGTGAGATTGGGGTCTTGGATATCAGAGATCAGAACTATAGCACCGGGATTGCCACATGGATCACCACTATCACCTGTACTCTTTAACTTGTACACATACACAATAGTGCAGCTTCAGCTTCAGGAAGTTGGACCCGGCAGGATACTAACATATGCGGACGACATCTTGTTGTACACGCATGGCAGAAACAGAATATAAATTATTGGAGGCGTCCAGAGTAAGCTAGACCATTTGTCGTTCTGGTGCACTAACTACAAGTCATTAATCAATTCGGCCAAGGCAAACTTCTAATGGTTCTCACTGAGAAACAACATAGTCACATGCACAGTACCAACATCCACCTGCTTCCGCACTGCCACTGTCACAAACACAGGGGTGGATAGATTGCAGATAGTTCAAAACAAGACCATGAGAAATGTCCTAGGATACACAACAGATACACCCATCATGACCACAACGTTTCTCCTAGACCTACTGAGCATCAAAGCAAGACATGAAATAGCTCAGGTTAAAGAATACTTCAAAGTCGCCAATAATGATCATCGCCTTATACACCAATCTCTAGTATACACAAAAGGAAGGTGCATCAAGGGAAGAAGGTCATGGGTGACAGAAGTAGAAGATATCTTACTCAGAGTTTGTGAGCTGGAGGAGGTGGGAAGAGGCTGTAAATGGTTGACATTTTTCAATGAGAGAAAGTTATTGACAACAGTTGCGATACAGATGGGAAGAGACTGTCACGACAGGGCTGCTAATAGAACAGAGGGAATGATCCAAGAACTCATACTTCAGCACACGAAGCCACATGATACAATAATTTACACAGATATCACAGTAACACAAAAAACAAACAGGTGTGGTTTGCGTTTCGTGGACTACCAAATTGACAAGAAATTAGCTGAGAATCCAGCTGTATACCAACTACAAAATAGGGCATGCGAATGTAAATAGAAGCGGTTACATCAGTCTCACTAAGCTGGCGACGCAAAGACCAACAGATCAAGTGATTCTATCGGGCTCTAAAAGTATGCTGCGCAAGATAGACAAATGTATGATCAGTACTGAATGGGTCACTCTTCTCAACAACGCGCAGATCATTACATTGATGTACTACGTTCATTGGTACACTCGTTCTAACAGCACATTAGCTACCAGTGTTAACTACATCTACACAAGTTGAATAGGTGCTGTTGAACCTGATATTGTGATCGAGCATTTTCCGTATTTGTTGTATCTCTACTAGGTTGGTGTTGTGATGCTAGAGGTTTCAGTTGATTTAAATATTGTAGATTGGGACTCATTCTACATATTGTAGATTGGGACATGGAATCTAAGTAAAACAGCGGCAAAGAGGATCAATGCCTTCGAGCTGAAATGCTACAGGAAGATACTTAGAATATCATGGAAGGATAAAATCAGAAACTCAGATATTATAAACACACTGAATATTCCAGAGTATTGGTTACTAAACACAATAACAAAAAGAAAACTACGCCTGTTTGGTCATATAAAGAGACATAACTGTTTAGAAAGACAAATATTGGAGGGAAGAGTACCTGGGAAGAGGAGAAGGGGCAGACCAAGAAGACGATGGACTGACGACATTAAAGATAACATGAATACATCGCTAGAAAATGCAAGCCACATCGCCCAAGACAGAGAGAGGTTCAGAGAGTTCATTGGGAAGACAACGTTCTGGAAGGAATACGTCACATGACAAGATTGGGACAGTTATGGATTTACGGTGGAGTGCATGGCCTTGTAGTTAGAACGCTGTTCTCAGATAATTGAGCTCCCGTGTTCAATCCACAGTTGAGACAAAATTATTTCTTTTAGAAGGTAAAACCACATTCCTTCATGTACATATTGCAAAGTCTGCTATAGCAAAGCTGCAGTTATTTCCACAGCCCATAGAGAGCCTACATGCACTCTTTCACATGAAAACTTGCAGTTACACAGTTTTTTAATGGATTTATTATAACGTCGTGAAGAGAAAGATACAGAATGCTATGTTCACGTACATAGAGTGATAACAATTTATTATAACGTCGTGAAGAAAAAGATACAGAATGATATGCTCACGTACATAGAGTGATAACAATTTATTATAACGTCGTGAAGAGAAAGATACATGCCGCTATGTTCACGTACATAGCGTGATAACAATTTATTATAACGTCGTGAAGAAAAAGATACAGAATGATATGTTCACGTACATAGAGTGATAACAATTTATTATAACGTCGTGAAGAGAAAGATACAGAATGCTATGTTCACGTACATAGAGTGATAACAATTTATTATAACGTCGTGAAGAAAAAGATACAGAATGATATGTTCACGTACATAGAGTGATAACAATTTATTATAACGTCGTGAAGAGAAAGATACAGGACTCTATGCTCACGTACATAGAGTGATAACGATTCGAGTGAGCACACGAATGGAAAGAATGCGTCTCATCTTTGAAAAACCTAATGAGCGTACAGTTAACAAATGAATGTTACAATGAGTTTATAAACCATTAGATGGGTGATGGGCCGGTGAGCTGATCATTTATGGGAATGCATCCAATATGTAATGATGGATCACAATTACGAATGGACCAACACAGATATTAAATTGAATTTCTAGACATTTCCTTTCGTGTTGCTCCTGAACAATTTTCTCATGGGAATTGTTTCTCTAGAGAAAATTATTTTATTGAAATGTATTCGGAAAATGAAAAGTCAAAGTGAACCTCTCAACTATACAAATGATATCTCGGCTTTACTGTTAAAACCATCGGCTAGAAAGATTTTATACGGGTTTATAATAATCAGGCCTTCTAGTCAAGACAGTAGCCGAAAAAAAAGTATTTTAGAATTTCTAGAACATAAAATTCATAGAACGTACGATTCCTAGAACATAAAATTCGTAGAACATAAAATTGCGGAAACATAAAAGTGTAAAATAGCTAACATTCCGCATGCAACACATTCCGATACCCATGTTTTCCGATTGAAATCACAAGACAAATCATACATTTTTTATCCATCTCTACATTATATCAGACATGGCCAGTAACTAACGAACAGGAAAGAGAGCTTACTGCGTGTGAAATGAGAAAAGCAACAAACAGAACAATAAGAGATCATGTGAGGGATAAAGAGATTACAAGAACTGTTGGAACAACGTTTGTGGTCAAATATATTGAAAAACAGCAATTGACATGTTTCTGCCTCCTAATTAGAATGAAGCCACCTGGACCAGCGGCAAGACATCTACAATGAAGATGGAAACTGTAATATACAGAGGAAGACGAATAACACGGTGGAGTGAAGGAGTTATCAACATTATGACACGGCACAGTATTACCGCATAAAAAGCGACCAAATGTGCAATAGTCCAAACACCGATCGTTATTCCATCCTATGGCGCCTCGCAGAATAGGCAGAGAACAGACAATATATAGATGCGTGTGTGTATGTTCGTTCATCAAAAATGTTTATGACAATTTTGTACATTCACTTTTGAAAATTCAGTTTGAATTACGTCCATGTCTAATAGTTTTTAGATGTCTAATGAGCTCTATTCGAGTTGTAAATGTCCTTGCACAGATCGGGCATGAAATGACAACTGTAGGCGGATGTTGGTCTATCCGTGTCTTTATATCTGCTCTCCGCTGTTAATTAGCTGCATTTCTCCTCTTTTCACAAGATGATGCGCTCTTTTTGATTGTAGAGCGCCTTGTAGATCTATTTGTGTATAGATCTATAAGTTTTTTCTATGTATCTTAGTCTATTTCATAGGCTTTCAGTGAAGTCTTTAACAAGTCCATGTAGCTCTTCTTTCACCGGCTTGAGATCCTGTACCCTTCTCAAGCTCACCATATAGAAGTATCTTTGGCAGGCGATGGTATGGTGGATGTGAAAATGACATGCACTGGGAATTGTTATTGAAGTAAGGAGGAGTTGTGCAAAGCCTCAACCTCACTCTCTTGACGGACCTCATTTTAAACCACTGGCAAGACGAATCGAGACGACTGGAAGTGAAGTACGATGCAGTGGATGACCACGGTTTTCTACGTGTCTCACCATGCCCGATGCGGTCCACACCACGGTGCTGGCGTTCGCCTACATTATCCAGTGATCCAATATTATATCTAATAGATAGATAGATTACGCATGCGTGTGTGGTCGAGGTCCGAAAGAAGTAAATAATAGTAACACAATTGCCTACCAAGCATGCATTACGAGGAAGATATACAGGTTTAAGCCTGGAGTTGAGTATCATCGGTTTGAGTGACAGTGGCACAAACAGTGCCCAAAACAGCTGTGAAACCTTGCGCAATGTATTCTTTACTACATATGTCTAAGATGTTGGAGTTTGAGAATGAACATATACGAAGAAGAGGAAGAAGAAGAAGAATTTGCCATTATCGGGCTCTCTATTAATTTCATTATAACACCCATGCTTATGTTTTTATATATTTTAAATATCCTGTTTAAACCATTTAATTTCATATATGAATTTCTGTATATATTTTAAATACCCTCTTCAAACCATTCAATTTCCTATATGGATTTTCAAAAAAGATGTGTCTCTTTGATGGTAGCTCAGCTGACAGTGATCCCTCAATCTGATCCTTTTGTCCACAGAATGGGTATTTGGGTCCGCAGTATTGTTTACAATCAGCAACAAAGCAGGTGTTTCCATCTGTGAGATGTAAGAACAGGTAGAGTTAGTTAAGTAATAGTAACACCTACGAAGTTATGCACACACACAAAAAATGGGAATTTTGATCGGCACTCCGATGTGTGTGTGTTACTAGTCATTACCAAGGCTTGTTTATTTTTCTCCACGTTTCACCTTGTGTCTTCTTCTTATTTCTGTCATCATGTACCTTTCGGTGTTGAGGGGAGAGTGAGTGTACGGTCTTTTGCCCTTCTATTTGCCTCCTCTGCTGTTATATTTCCGAGTGTCTCTAATACACTATATATCCACCTTTTACGAGGGCGTCCAATAGGTCTCCTGTTTTCGTATCGTTTGTTAAGTGTTTTGTGGATACTACTTTGCTCTTTCTGTCTGGTTATGTGGCCGTAACATTTAAATTGTTGTTTCTGTATGTATTCTATTGTTGGTTTGATCCCTAATTGTTTCCTTAGTGCTTCATTCCTGATTTTGTCTCTCAAGCTAATTCCAATCATACGCCTCACACATTTCATTTCAGTGGTGTTAATCTTATGTATTGTTCTAGAATCTAATGTCCAAGTTTGACACTGATAACTCAATGTTGGTAAGAAAATGGTGTTGAAAAGCGCTTTCTTTGTTTCTAGTGTAATATCTTTGTTTCTTAGTAAAGGTGTTAATTGACCAATGATCTGACATGCCTTATTACGTTTATTTCTGCTTCTTGTTTGTTGTCATATCTCAATGTGCCAAGACTAGAAATAAGAGAAAAGAATATCAAACCTGTGACGTGCCATGGATTTCATAAGATACGACTAAGATTGATTGAGGGTGGCTTTGACTATACCATTGGAGATTCACAATCAACAAAAAGAAGTGCTAAATGCGGGTTATGTGATCAAAAGCAGCAGATATCGCAGCTAACTTGTAAACTTGGATACAATGCTTTCTTCATTCTGGAACGCGTCATACTAATCAGATAAATACTAATTTACTTGTCACACAATCATGCCTTCTTGCAATTCTCTCTGTCAACACGTCCTCTCAATACCTTCTGTCAACACGTCCTCTCAATACCTTCTGTCAAGACGTTTTCTCAATATCTTCTGTCAATACCCACTCTCAATACCTTTTTCACAATTTTCACAATGCAACATGTGTGTATATTGAGCCACATTTACTACTCAGCCATTGCTCACAATTTAATACCGAATTTAATAAAAGTAAATGTAATACCATTTATAATATAATGGTGTTCGTACTGAGCATAACTTACACTGTATACAATACATACAAAACCAACAGATATAATGGTTTGATCATCTGGAAAGAATGCCGTGTGATTCATTAGTTTATAAAGGATATACGAAGAGAGGAGACGCAGAAAGAAGAGCCAAGGTTAGACCTATAGTACGCTGGATCGACAACATCAAAGAGAAATTACACGAACACCAAATAACATTATCTGCAGCTGCCAGAAAAGCGAGAACATGAACAGTGTATCTCCCTTGACACCCGTAAAGGGTAAAAGAGCAAGGAAATAAGAAGAGAAATCTATACTCAACTTTGCGTGCCGAGAATGAACATCAAAAATTAGCATTGGTGTGCGGTGTTTTTTCTCAATGGGGACTAGGTCAGTTATTATTTAGTTACAATGTTAAATATATTTTCTAACTTCGTGTAACCTGAGCAGCAACCAACATTATTGTTTTATGGTAATGATTTAACCAAAAAGGCTTTGCTGCACACAGAGTTATGTCTCAAAGTATGTCTTAATTTTTGAGAAATAAGAAAAATATAAAAGAAGCACACGATTGCGATATCGAGTCCACAACGTGCAAGCAAAAAACAGACCTGAACCTGAAAATGGAATAAGGTTTAGGCCATCCAGTATTTCATTCATATTGAACTGTTTATTGGAATGTAATAAATGTGTTATAAAATATCATGCATAGTTCTGTAATTATGTTAATAAACATTGCCAGGAGTGTTCTTTTATTTGTAAGTGATGTTCTCCCTCAAGGCTAAGGTCTCTACAAAAATCTGAATAATCGGGCGATAGCACAATAATTATGTATCACTACATCCTGCAATCTGATTAAATGTATCCTAGTTGCACTGTATTGTTAGACGCAATATGCTATTGTATATCTAACACTTAATGAAGAAATGCCAGTTTATATTGACAATTATATAATATAATTCATCACATGAACTCTGTCATTGACAAGAGAAAACAATATTGCATACAATTAATATTCACAACATTACCACACATACGATACATATAGAGACTATATTTGTTTATAAAGGAATACCGAGTCTTAGCGTGCCATCAACAGCAGTTGTTCTCCACGTTCGGCATATGGTATCCAGGTTGGTCACGTGGATTTGCAGGTAAAATATGGAGAAACAATATTAATTACATTGTAGGTAGGGACATAGACCTTCCAGAGAGGACACTGCGTGGAAACCACTTAAACAATAACGTACAAAGTTATAGAGATAAGAACTAACACGGATTGATGAGTCATAAAGACAGTGAATAATTTTTGATGTATTAAACATCAAGGGGCCACATATGAAAATGAATCTCACAAAGATAAAACTTTTCAAAAAGGGTTGAGATTCACTTATCTAAGCTATATACGGCCACTACCTATCTGATCCTTGCCCTGGAGCGTAGGAAAATCAGATGAATACCTGGTGTCATTGGTAGATGCAAACATGGTTTATTTTGAATAAAGTTGATACTTTACACTTAATGACGATGGTGATGAAATAATCCACTTAGTCGTGATAACGTGGTAGTTTCGATCTTGAAATCCCATAGCCTTCCTAGCAAAAGCGCAGGTTCTGTTCAGTCATGTATCCACGAAACCACCAAGACTCTTACACCGTTATCTCTCACCAAAGACTGATGTGTCGGGCCATTGGAGCACATAAAAAGGCGACACAATGCATTTCCATTCTCTAGACTACATCCTGCTGGAAATCTAGAATGGATCATGGTCTTGCTACAAAAGAGATGCAGCAGGAGTTTGAGAATGACTGCTGAAGATGAAGAATTTACGATTGTCTAAAAGACATGGATGCATTGAAGAGGAGGTTTATGGATGCTTGGTTAGTCCCTAAAGAGAGACATTTCAGTGCCGCAGTATCCAAGAATTATCATGCCCTACCCATGTCCTACAAGTATCGGAGTAATGAACTTGTCGGATAAATTTCATAATTGTTCTGTCCAATTTTCTGGCATATCCGCAGTGATGACAAATCTAACCTTCCCTGCCATATACGGGTCTACCACAAAAAGAAAAAAAGTGCACTTCCTGCTGATTTTCATTTCTTTGTTATCCATGGGGGCTACATACTAGAAGACAAAACTAAGAAATTGAGAAACAACATTCAGGGAAAATGTTGATTTTGTTCACTGGTCACGGGAAGTTAGATCATCCCCTAACCTACCTTATTCGCCTACTACGACATGCATGAAAAGAAGAGTTTGAACCATTTATGTGTACCCTGAAATGGAAGTCCTGGTCCGGTAGCCACACATGTGATTCATTGAGTGAGCATTCATTAATACTGATTATGCAATACTGTATATGCATACTTGTATATGTGAAAGAAAATTTAATTTACAATAACATAACAAAATATTATTGCGGATTAAGCTAATCTTAGCAATCCACCGATCACATGTATTTTGTCATCAATAACTATTTTTTAAATGGGGGATTACACGATACCTAAAGAGTATTATAGCCTTAGTAAATATGTTGGTTACCATGGCAAAAGTATATGTACTTACCAAATGACTTGTACACAGATTTCACAGACATCTTGTTGGAGATGAACGAGGCCAGATCTCTGGTTATATTTAATGTTCGACCAACGGTAGGTATAGCTTTGTAAAATCCCAGCAGCCTGAAAGACAATTCAGTTGTTACATCTACTAAATTACTATAGTAAATGTAATATTAGTTAATATAGTAAATGTAATATTAGTTAATATAGCAAATGTAATCGTAGTTAATATAGCAATTGTAATCGTAGTTAATATAGCAAATGTAATCGTAGTTAATATAGCAAATGTAATCGTAATTACTATATATGTTGATGTTACTGAGATATCATCTTCTTTATTCGATTTCGAATAATAATCGCACATTTCATATGAGTTTTTCCGGGGAGAGTCAAGTAGTTTGTGCTAGTGTTTAATTTTCGGCCAAGTAGGCTTGGCAGTTCCGATTTCGGCATGGTATTATTTTAGGTGAGCTATTCTAGTTTTCTGACCTTTCTATCTATGGCCAAGCAACGAGTATGTATGAAATAAATGTCATTACAGTTTATCACTTAATCTCTCCTCTGATTGTACAGGTCTAAAAATGACCTGGATGACAGTCTCCGAGGATACGGTAAGCAGGTAAATGGACTTTGGTCGAGTATGTCCATCTTGAACGAGATGCTCCGCAGCAAGTGAGCCTCTCTAGCGTAATTATACGGTCGTTCGTCCCATGTACCCACGAGAAATGAATCATGATTCAACTCTGAGCGTGGTTACGGTGTAGGAACCACTCTACAGGAGTTAGAGTAAGATGGGTTCGCCTTCTTATCATAGGTTTCATTCATCGGCATAGTGCAGGGGTTCAGGAGCCATTGCTTTCAATAGTGAAACTACGAAACTATAGTATGGTTCGGACATGTATGCAGGTATGTTTCCTTGTCAAAAATAACATTGGAGGGAACTGTCGAAGGGGAAAGAAGCAGAGGAGGGAAAATAAAGGCATGGACAGACAACATCATAGAATGGACAGGACAAGATATTCCCACACTCATCCGCATCACTGAGGATATAATTCGCTGGAGAACTCTGTTTGTTGAAGTATCCAATGTGGTACCCCTAAGACCCTGAAGGGTTACGGGTTGATTGATTGATTGATTGATTAGTATTGAACATCGTCATAGTCTGAGTCTCTACACACATTTAAGAACAACCTGAGTTGTTTGTGTTTTCTCGAGATTAGATTTCAAACCGATATGTAGAACCTTACTCTCGAGCTGAACAATGCGTAAGTTACATCGGTTTCCCATTCCATTTGCACATGACACTGTGCCCTAGCAGCTTCTTTCGCATTGTACTCATATTAGCATTCTCTTGATTCTTGATTAGAATCTAGCTTTACAGCACGTTGGGCATTCCTATATGTACTCAGCCCTCAGTTCCAGCAGCCATCTCACTGTATGTAGACTCAGAGTCACTGTCAGGTATTGATTGCGTGATCTCTGGGGCTTTCACAAGATTTAATTGTCCTTCCTTTCCCTCTAAATACTCCCATTTCTAACATTCTCTGTATGTGTATGTTCTCATCCTCATTGACATCATTTGCACCTTGAAATTAATCGAGTACTGCCTTGATCAAGTGTGATTTATCTGTTCTGGACAGTGTGCAGTCTATCACCGCATTGCCTGCCAGTAAGTCGACATTCTCGTTTCCTCTGACCCCAGCATGATATCATTAGGTTTCCGGAGGCTTGCTCAGTATCCTTGCTGTTGTTAGACACGGGACATGACAGACCAGTCGTGTAGGCTAGAAGCTGCCTTCACTGGTGTGATTGTGCTTGTGCTCTATAGACAACCATGTGTCATTCACATATCGTATTTCTCCTGTCAATCAAATCTAATTCATTCTCACACTGCACTGACATGAATAAAACGTTAACTAGATTACTTTGCATGATCTTCGTAGCAGTCCGTGTGCAAATTATACAACGAGGAGATACCTATAGAGTCTTGGTTATCTCCTAGCCCTCGGTTTTAGAAAGCGAACAGTACGGATCTATTTGCACCACCAATACTGAGATGATAATAATAAAAATAACTAATTAATTAACTAATGTCTATGGTATGTATGTGAACTATGAGACACCATAATATAAAATTTACCCTTATTTGACGAAATGTTTATAAATGATCAGGTTTTGAATGTCATAGAAGACAACATATTACGGTGAAACCGTAACCTCACAATATATCATTATATATATATATATATATATATATATATCCATGTTACGTTTCCATTATTTTTTGACATAGAAGAAAAATGAAGTAGTTGTCACTTATCTATATATTCTTACCTGTCCAGGTGGAATGCTGCTATTTCCGCAATATGGCGTTCAAATTCACGACCCTTGCGTCTTACATCCTCGGCGGATACTATTTCTCTAGTGAATCTTCAAAAGCAGATTCATATAACAATATCAGGTATATGTGATATACAGATGGGAAGATAATTATGCGAATGGGCTTCCAAAAGAACAGAGTAAATGGTGTAATATCGTATACTGTATAACTCGAAGTCACGCGATACAATAATTTACACAGACGGCTCAGTAACATAAGGAACAAACATGTGTGGTTGGGGTTTCGTGGTCGACCAAAATGGCAATAAATTAGCTTCGAACTCAGCTGTATACCCCACTACAACATCGAGTATGAGAATGGAATTATAGGCGGTGATATCAGCTCTCAACTGACTGGCGACGAAACCACTAACAGACTCAGTGATCCTATCGGACTCTCGAAGTATGCTGCGCAGTATAGAAAAGTGTATGATCAGAACCGAATGGGTCACTTTTCCCAACAACATGCACAGCATTACATGGATATTTATGTTTCATATCTGAGGTAGACACATCTACACGTGCAATGATATCTTTTTACTGGAAGAAATATGTATCCTTCATTTTATTCGTACTGCATCTATCAGAGATCTGTATCCGTCCTTTACTTGATCTGCAGCATTTACTTGAAGAAATCTGCGTCCTTCTGCATCCTTCATTTGAAGAGATTTGCATCCTTCAATTTAAGACATTAGCATCTGCCACTTAATGTATTATGTATTAATCGCTTACAGGGATATGAATCATTAATTAACTGAGATGTCAACCCTTTATTTACAGAATTCAGAATCGTTTATATTCATGCATCTGAATCATTCAATAACATGAATCAAAATCTTCCATTTACAGAGATCAGGAAGTGCAGAACAGCAGGCTTGTTTGAGTTATAGAAACGATCTAATCTGACAGGAAAAAACTTCATATCTGCTCCTGAACCAGTAAGTATCCAAGGAAATTAATGTCTATACAGGTTTGCTTGTACGCCGATCGTGTAGACTAGACAAGCTAGACAAACTAGACTAGATCGTGTAGACTAGACAAGCTAGACAAACTAGACTAGATCGTGTAGACTAGACAAACTAGACTAGATCGTATAGACTAGACAAGCTAGACTAGATCGTGTAGACTAGACAAGCTAGACAAACTAGACTAGATCGTGTAGACTAGACAAGCTAGACAAACTAGACTAGATCGTGTAGACTAGACAAGCATTAGAATGAGCTAATGTTCTGCATGCTCTAATGGAGCTATAACGAGTGCCCGTTGCACAAAATGAGTGACAGTCTACAAATTTGAGCGACTGTATGTATGTATGGTCTTTTGCGTCTTGCAGATGTTCTTTAAGTTAGTTAGTTAGTTGTTAGTTAGTTAGTTAGTTAGTTAGTTAGTTAGTTAGTTAGTTAGTTAGTGAGTTAGTTAGGTAGTTAGTTAGTCAGTTAGTTAGTTAGTTGTTAGTTAGTTAGGTAGTTAGTTAGTTAATTAGTTGTTAGTTAGATAGGTGGTTAGTGAGTTAGTTAGGTAGTTAGTTAGTTAGTTAGTTAGTTAGTTAGTTAGTTAGTTAGTTGTTAGTTAGTTAAGTAGTTAGTTAGTTAGTTAGTTAGTTGTTAGTTAGTTAGTTAGTTGTTAGTTAGTTAGGTAGTTAGTTAGTTAGTTAGTTGTTAGTTAGTTAGGTGGTTAGTGAGTTAGTTAGTTAGTTAGGTAGTTAGTTAGTTAGTTAGTTAGTTAGTTAGTTAGTTAGTTAGTTAGTTAGTTAGTTGTTAGTTAGTTAGGTAGTTAGTTAGTTAGTTAGATAGTTGTTAGTTAGTTAGGTAGTTAGTTTGTTAGTTAGTTAGTTAGTTAGTTAGTTAGTTAGTTAGTTAGTTAGTTAGTTAGTTAGTTAGTTAGTTGCTAGTTAGTTAGGTAGTTAGTTAGTTAGTTAGTTAGTTAGTTAGTTAGTTAGTTAGTTGTTAGTTAGTTAGTTAGTTAGTTAGTTAGTTAGTTAGTTAGTTAGTTTGTTAGTTAGTTAGTTAGTTAGTTAGTTAGTTAGTTAGTTAGTTAGTTAGTTAGTTAGTTAGTTAGTTAGTTGTTAGTTAGGTAGTTAGTTAGTTAGTTAGTTAGTTAGTAAGTTAGTTCGTTGTTATTTAGTTAGGTGGTTAGTGAGTTAGTTAGGTAGTTAGTTAGTTAGTTAGTTAGTTAGTTAGTTAGTTAGTTAGTTAGTTAGTTAGTCGTTGGATCATATTCTATGCACTCTGGACAAGTGCACATGTGATCATATCTCTCCTTTAATGTAGCAGTCATTAAACATTGACTGACAGTCCCATTAATCCGCTCATCATTCTTTCTTGCCCACGAAACCGATCCTTTCTACAGACACCACATTTCAAACCAAACTCCCTTAATCTAGTCTTGGAACAGGAGTCATCGTCACTTATACAGTCATAAGAGTTCGTACGTTTTCCCGTAGGGCGTTCAAAATGTCTGCATGATCCATCATTCCACCAAGAAGACCAACTCCCACATTTAAGAACAATATGTCTCTGAAAAGTGCAGAGAGAATCCCACTGAAAATAAAAGGACAACCATGTAGTTACATCGTTTTGGTCATCCAGAAATCGAAGGGAACTCTGTTATAAGCATCTTCCAGGTCTATTGTGTCCGTGCATGTAAATTAAGCAAAATGAAGAAGCAATCCATTCAGTATTTTCTCAGTAATGGAGACTATTCAAGCAATCATATTACAGCAATATTTTGCCAGTAATGGACACTATTCAAGCAATCATATTACAGCAATATTTTGTCAGTAATGGAGACTATTCAAGCAATCATAATACAGCAATATTTTGTCAGTAATGGAGACTATTCAAGCAATTATGTTACAGCAATATTTTCTCAGTAATGGAGACTATTCAAGCAATTATGTTACAGCAATATTTTCTCAGTAATGGAGACTATTCAAGCAATTATGTTACAGCAATATTTTGTCAGTAATGGAGACTATTCAAGCAATCATCTTACAGCAACATTTTCTCAGTAATGGATACTATTCAAGCAATTATGTTACAGCAATATTTTCTCAGTAATGGATACTATTCAAGCAATTATGTTACAGCAATATTTTCTCAGTAATGGAGACTATTCAAGCAATTATGTTACAGCAATATTTTCTCAGTAATGGAGACTATTCAAGCAATTATGTTACAGCAATATTTTCTCAGTAATGGAGACTATTCAAGCAATCATGTTACAGCAACATTTTCTCAGTAATGGAGACTATTCAAGCAATTATGTTACAGCAATATTTTCTCAGTAATGGAGACTATTCAAGCAATTATGTTACAGCAATATTTTCTCAGTAATGGAGACTATTCAAGCAATCATGTTACAGCAACATAAGATATTTGTTAGCGTCTTTCTTCCATATGTTTAAAAGTACTGTTTCTGTATAACGTTACTCCTTCATGCAGGTTATGTCTCCACACAGCGGCGCGAGCTACGGCCGTGCTCTCACAGATTTAGAGATTACGTGCTTTATGAAGATGTCTTTTGTTGAGAATGTACAAATGTTTGTATACCTCAACAGTGGTTTACCATGGACTCGCTGACCTTCAGCCAGTTCTCCGAATATGACTAGATTTGGGATGCAGCAGTTTGACATTCTGCGGAAATGAATATGATGTAAACACCACGCAAAGACGGGTAACCAGTGGGCCATGGTAAACAAATTCAGAGTTGTTGTAGTCAGTCGCTTCACGCTGAGTAATATATTGAATAAGAGATGCATACATATAATGAACGGATGGTTAGATGTACATTGAAGATTATCTTTCGACTAACTAATTGTGTTTGATCTGGAGACTCATTGTAGAGATTTTGAAACTGTCTTCATGTTCATGAGTGTTATAGTAATAACATCTTTGAGTCTGCCCTCATGATGCATCTTTTGAATAATTTGTAATTAATACCTAAGTAATGAATGAGAACACAAACCTCATTAGTTTAACACGAGCTTTAGAACCATCAGTAAATGTGAGGTGGATTTTTAGCTGACTTCCAATTGGAATTTTTTCTGTTGATCAAGACAAGCTACAGTTAGTAGTTTATATCACTAGTCATCAGAAGTTTACTGTTTGAGATAATGACTTATTTTAAAGTATTGTCACACTGTTGTATTGAAAAAAAATATTGTTAGAATGCATAAACTACATTAGCGTTTCTACGAAATGAACAATATCAAGTACACGAAACAAGATACATAGTAATTACCGTTTCTGGCGTGTATTCAAAAAAACATCACACCTGCTCTCTCGTATATCGCAATAATGGTCCTACAAGAGTTAGACGAATAAATAGACCAGAGGAATAAATTGACCAGAGGAATAAATAGACCAGAGGAATACATAGACCAGAGGAATACATATACCAGAGGAATACATAGACCAGAGGAATAAATAGAGAGGCAGTTTTATTTGCGCCACTGGCCCAACACATTCGACATCGAATGATGAAATATGAGAAAGAGTAAAAAATATCACAAATTCTTCTATTTAAACACATTTGTGAACAAATTATATTGAAAGATGGGATAACGTATGGGGAACAAAAACACTAAGGTAATTGTAATAACTAATAATATTGTGTGCAGGAAAGCAAAATCAAAGTATATTGGACCAGTCAATGACTTCAACATGCATAGAGAATACATGTATATATATATACATAATTCCGTCAATCAAGTGCCGAACAGAGTACGCGATCATGTTTTTCCACGACTCGGGTCATGTCTTTCTCTTGTGTTGTCAATAAGCTCGGCTGATGAACTTCTACCGTGCCTCAATACTAGTCCATCTTGCAACTTCTCTCTTTATAATTCTTCATCTCTTTCCCCCTTGATCTTTCCAGTGGTTATTAAGTGTTCAAGCTGTGTTCTTATCAAAACATGCCGTAGAAATCTTGATTGTCTGTCCCTAATGTTTGATATGATTTATCATTTTACGCCAGCATCAATGCGAACCTCTGAATTAGTCTTCTTAGCTGCCCATGATATTTCCATCATACTTCTCATAAAACCACATCTATACAGCCTCTAAGTCGATGTGAATGTATGCATCAACATATATGTCTATATGAGACGAGATGGTTTGGAGCAAGCATCATAGAATCAAATGAGTTTAGAATAATATACACAGGAGGAGATCAACATAGAAACGTCGCGGGAGTAATGCTGGAAACACAATACGTGGGCATATCACATCATTCCCACATTGAATGACTTTGCAGTGAAATATCTGCCACTTAATTCATTTGTGATAGTGACTCTGTTTTTTGTTGTTTGTTCACTGCCTTGCATTTTATTTATTTTACAGTTTTGCTTCAGTCTCACGTACTACTTAATGTTTGTTTAGAATGTGTTTAGTTAGCAATTTCACAGTGAAAAGACATGGCAGCAGTGTGACATTGCATGTGTTTAGTTAGCAATTTCACAGTGAGAAGACATGGAAACAGTGTGTATGTCAAGTGTTTAGTTAACAGTGTCATAGTGAAAAAGACCTGACAGCAGTATGACATGTCATGTGTTTATTTAAAAATGCTACAGTGAAAAGATATGACAGCAGTATGTCACGTCATATTTTTGGTTAATAGTGTCATATTGGAGAGACATGATAACAGTTTAGTTCTGTTATACTAGACATGATAACTACCAGTGTACCAAGAGAGACCAAAATCTCTTGTTCAGGCGGAATAGAATATGGTCACTTCTTAATTTCAATGCATGTCGTAGGAACGGACTAAGGACAATTCTTGGATAGACTGTAAATCTGTAACCAGTAAAATCAAATTGGCAGTCACTTTGTCTCAATGTCTTACTATTTGGTGTGTCAAATTTACTCAAACTTGACGTTGAGATGAATTCCAGCGTACATTGCACATTTGTCCTTTTGTGGCAGACTTTGGTGAGGAATGGAACGTGTACCATCACTGCATAGGCGTCAACAGATCTTACCATCATTGCATAGGCGTCAACAGATCTTACCATCACTGCATAGGCGTCAACAGATCATACCATCATTGCATAGACGTCATCAGATCTTACCATCACTGCATAGACGTCATCAGATCTTACCATCACTGCATAGACGTCATCAGATCTTACCATCATTGCATAGGCGTCAACAGATCTTACCATCACTGCATAGGCGTCAACAGATCTTACCGTCATTGCATATGCGTCAACAGATCTTACCATCATTGCATAGGCGTCAACAGATCTTACCATCATTGCATAGGCGTCAACAGATCTTACCATCACTGCATAGACGTCATCAGATCTTACCATCATTGCATAGGCGTCAACAGATCTTACCATCATTGCATAGGCGTCAACAGATCTTACCATCATTGCATAGGCGTCAACAGATCTTACCATCACTGCATACACGTCATCAGATCTTACCATCATTGCATAGGCGCCAACAGATCTTACCATCATTGCATAGACGTCAACAGATCTTACCAACATTGCATAGGCGTCAACATATCTTACCATCACTGCATAGACGTCATCAGATCTTACCATCATTGCATAGACGTCAACAGATCTTACCATCATTGCATAGACGTCATCAGATCTTACCATCATTGCATAGGCGTCAACAGATCCGGCAGATGCATGATTAATTAGTTGACTCATACCTACATATTGCGCTTCAAGCAGCGTGTTATAATCCTGGGATCCTGCTACGCAGGAAATCGTCCCCCTTCAGGTACTAAACATGTATCTATATGCATCTACCTTAACGAAACTGTCTTTAAGAAAATAAATATTATATAATTCTGGTGTCACCTCGGTTACTCACAGGGGAGGATCTATACTTGGTGTCATTTCGGTTAGATGTGGTAAGTCAAGTGTGGAAAGCCCGTGTACCAGAGTTGCCAGGCGATTTGGTGCCGTTGAACGAACTGGTTCAATTGCAGTTAGTCTTAAGAATGTTTAGTTTATCCTCTTGCTCCCTACTTGAATTTACTTGTATAAACAATTATTTGAAGCAAAATTGTATTGTCTCTATCTTATTTATGTTTACAAAAAGATCTATTGGCCCCTGTGCAACAAATGCGGATGTTATATGTTTGTGTTACTGATGATACTTCAATACCTGTACGGGATATTCGCTGTTGTAATAGACATTGTCTCGATTGGTCCATTCTCAGTCGCTTAGATGCATAGTTTGATTTATTTGACAAAATCGCATCTTTTTGGGGAGATGCGGTTAGTCAACTACGGAAAAACCCATGTACCCGAGTTGCCATGCGATATGGTGCCGTTGAACGGGTTGGTTCAATTCCCGTTAGTCTCAAGAATTGTTAATTTATCCTCTTGCTTCCTACTTGAATTTAGATGAAAACTAAGACTGGCTAAGCCATCCTAAAACCCAGCAAGACCACAGTTTCCTTGGCAATTACAGGTCCTGAAGACGGACGCATCCAGCGAAGAGTCACACAATCACGATAACACTCACCAACCCATGCAGAATCGAATGGAAGAAGAAACATTTATTTGATAAACAAACCTGCTGAAATGATTGGCAGTGTGGCCATGTCCTTGGACAAATCATGTATCAGGAGTTCATCATTTGGGTCGTACAAATGGTACGCTGTGACTCCTTTATGAAATCTACTTGCTGAGTTTTCTCTGAAAGAGTCAGTGCATACACTAGCCATAATTTATATGTATTATATAGTGAGGTATGATACACATGAATTTCGACTTAATATAATATCGTATGAACACCTACGTGTGTCAACTATGAATTTATGCTCGCAGATTTGCATTCCTGATGACGTTATGAGTTTACAACTTCTAATTATGCAGACACATATTTGGCAATGGTTTAGAAAGATTAATCATGGAGGCAAAAGTTCCATGTAAGAGGCGATGAGGCAGTCTAAGACTACCTTCAATACAGAGGGTATCGAAGACCATCTGAACATGGCACTGCTCAGAACTGAGAGTAATACATAAGGCCAGTGAGGACAATGTTCAGTAAAGAGCACGTCATATATATATAATACTCACATCTACAATAATTATCGACAACAAACAAAATTGACATTCTAAACGACTTTGAATATCGCGAGTTAACCATTAACATTGTATATTATTGTTCCGCACAGATGAGCAGGAGAATAGACATTGCCATACACAGCAAATAACTGATGAACATTATATGGCAAACACAAACAGAAACAGTTACAAATATTAAAAACTATTTATTTTTCTTTGACAACATACATGTTTGAGACTTGAGCAATGTCATTTACAATAGAGAAGAGGGAAAAATATCATTATTTGAAATGAAATCTTATGTAACGGTCCGAAGATTATTACAGGTAGAGAGACGATCCAACACAGACGTAAGCAAAGGCATGAACATAGAAGAACATTGCAAACTCCAAATCAATAAAAATAATACTCAAGTAAACATATTTTGATAAAGAATGGTTTACAAAACATAATCGCCTAGGAAAAGATTCCGTGAAGGAGAACAAGCTACCGGTCACAGGATATCAAAGGCTCTATGAATATGAAACTGGAAGCTTTCTTGGAAGTGTGTACATTCCGAGATTGTTACAGAGTAACTGTGATGTCAATGTTCTACAAATAAAATGGCAGAAGCAGCCACTATTAATTTCTGTAACCTTCATTATTTTTTAGTCTTCACTGTAATTATGCAAATTATTACTATTTAATGTGACATAATTCTATGTTTTGACGCATAGTTTATATGGCCAATCATTTTTCAAGGATCGCTCCAAGCAAAATGGAAACTGAATCATGCAAATTTGCTAATCATTGGAAACACGTAGGGTAAGTAAACTAGCAACACAATCAATAAGATTTGCCTCTGGCACCCAGACACATGCAGCGCCACTAAGAGGACTTCGTGACCGGACAAAGAAAAGTTGTAACCTTCCAACCCAAAATTCTACTGTCCGTTTAACCTAATAATGCGTCTTTTAGGTACCTTCCATTTCTTCATTCTGAATCTCAGATAATTACCTTATTCCATATCTTCCCTTCAGTGACTTACACAAGTAATGATCTCCTGGATTATGTGGTACCGTCAGCTGCCCATTAAATAATACAAAACCTGCGACTATCGACTATATCACGCAAACTCATTTTATTAAATTTTGTAAAAACCACGCCTAAATTGATTGGGGGGGGGGGGGGTGGGGGCTTAATATGTGTGTCCCTGAGACGTTATCTATACCAGGATCTGATAAAAATTCACGATGAGATAAATGAGGTAAAGTTATGTCCCATGTCATTAACTTGTCGTCAGGGATGAAGATAACTCTTCATGTACTAAGTTGCAGCAACTATCATGTGTGGTGGCCAGTTCTATTCCTTGTTGTGTTCGTTCAGGATTCATAATCCATAACTCGTGCGTCAGGTATACATTTACCGCTTGTTCGACTTGAAGAACGGCTGTGTCACGCTAGACATCACGACCCCAATTTTATTTTGTCCGGACGTAGTTTCGAACCTGGCACACTATAACCCGGTGATAGCGAGTGCACTACCAAACAGGTTAACGCGCTTCTTTTACATTATGGAGATAGGTACAATTTCGGTGACCTATTATGTCAAAATCTGCATACTATCAACTATCAGAACTGGGAATCTTTTTTCTGACCAATTCAGTATCACATAATATGTACGTGTCCGGGACCTGAAAGTGACTACCATTAATCGTGCTCTTTGTTTCGACAGACTCGTTAAACGCTTGACGACTTGTATATTTTCATAGGTAGTACATTATCGCATTTCGATCAATCTACCCATATTTCCTACCTATACATATTATGTTCTTTTATGTAAAGTTTCCGATTTGTTGCTGTCCCGTCAGTATGTATTACTTTTTTATTGGTTTGTTTTTAAACGCATGCAGATTAGTATGATGCAGTCCATATGCAAATTAGCAGGATGTAGTTCAGATAAGAGAATGCCGAATGCCATTGTTTACATCTTGGCTTCAATATCTGCGTCTTTTGACGTACCCATCCAATTTCAGCATGGCCTCTGGGTCACTTGGTTCTGTATGGGATGGTGCAGCCATTTCCACTCGCAAAATATTCTTAGTCGTCTATTACGATGCACTTGATAGATAACAGTAGTACTATTATTTTCTCCCATTAAAAACCACTGTAACATAATGGTGTACATTTCGTGTTATCACTAATTTTCTTTAAGACGTACTTATATATACTTCAATTCACTAGCTCATTTGACGCGATAGTTGACAGACCCCAGGTGTGTTACAGCTCTTGATAAAGACATTGTGATCGACACGTTAAGGAGTACATATTTTTCTGTGTTTTCAGTGATTATTACAACTCAGTTCCACATCTTTCCAGCATGTGCCTGCCTCTTTATAGTTTTACTGAATTTGTTCTAACCTATTATTCAAACCAAAAATAAAACGAATCTGATGCATCACCAAGATCACTTGGCTGATTCATGCCGTAACAATTATTTCTAAACTATTCTTCATCTAGCTTTAAAACGTAATTGTCCAAGTAAACGACTACTCATGATAATATATATTCAGATGAAATTATTTTCAATTCGTTTCTTGAAATAATCAATTTCGAAATTTAAGTATAGGGGTTATATTATCAGCTGTCACATCTATTTTACTTTAAACTAAATTCGATTGTAACCAACTCGGAATGACATGCTGACCGAATTCTTAAACATATGTGACCACACAATTAGAGTAATAAGAGAATTACAAAATGTACATATTTCTTTGAGAAGAGTTGATAACAATTCAAATTTAAATTGCGTTTTGCTTTAAATAAAATGTTATTTATTCCTTTATTAGATATACCATTAATTTATTTAGCACAGTGGCCAGTGCACTAGCTTCCTACTCAAGTGATCGGAGGTTGAATTTTCTATTGAAGTGGAACGATTTTCTAACATCAGAAATATTTCGTCAACCAACCAACACAATTGCTACAATGTTACCTGGAAAGTACAGACGTTGAAAGTGATGCTTACCACATAAAACTAGACATGATGTTGGTCAAAGAAATATATTGTCATTATATCTCTTACCAAATCGCATAAAAGGCGTGGATAAGGCAAATATGTATGCTTACGTTGCTGATGTTGAACCCGTATTGTTTCCTTAAATTGCTGATATAACACCTATTTGTTTGCTACAATGAGATTGTGGCAATGTGCAATCAGAGAATATATGGGAATGCCCCCAGTATTGTGACGCTTGATCCTAATCAAGAGTGAAGCCAACATTGACCTGACACTAAGATTGTTCCTGCCATCTCCTACATCGAGCATTTTGCTCGATGTAGCATTCTGAATTATGTGAAGTTACGCGAAGCAATGACAGATGTAACAACCAGAGATAACAGACCGAGAGAAGCACCAACAACCATGTCATCATGCAACCGGGTGAAATATGAAGTGTAGAAAAAAAACAAAAACAAATTGGACTATCCGAACATAGACAGTCATCTACGTCCGAGTCAGTCATCTGCGTCCGAGTCAGTCATCTACGTCCGAGTGAGTCAGCTACGTCCTTTCAACATTTGCCTTTCGTCTGTATCATTCAATCCATACTGATTTATGCATGCGTTTACGTTTGTGGGTCTCACCAATGACCCACTAGGCAAACCAACCATGCAACAGGAAACCTTAGTAGATGACATGGTGGTATATTGATGCTCTCTTATGGAAGCATTGTAGCATGTCATCTATACACGTACAGACTCCGAGTAGAAGGCCCCATCTGAGTATGAAAGAATGCTTAGAAAAACCACCACCTTGCACGTAGGAAGTAAGAGCTAATCGCTCGCAATTTCTTGCGTTCTCAAACAAACACACAAGACATTATCTTCATGATTAGAACTTCAGGATATTGTTCACTATTTACTTTTATACCAGTGTCTCTTAATGAAAACGATAGCCTAGTCCATAGTGTACTTGTTGATTACTATCACCGGGTTCCAGGTTTGGAACCACATCCATAAAGAAACAAAGCCAAGGCGCGGTTTCTCGTCTACTACAACTGCTCATACATTATCATCATACTGTGACATATTATTTTCAGATCGTAGTCATCCCCAATTATCTCTAGAGTTCCCCGCGGTCTCCAGCACGTTTTCCCGCCTCTGTAAGTGTCATGAGAAGGCATTCTTGAATGTCTGTGTCCAACGGCGTCTTGGGCGGCCTTTTCCTTTGTTGCCTTCTATCATCCATTCCAGTCACACTCTCACCATGCCTCTTAATGTGACCGAAAGAACTAGATTCTTACTATATATCCAATTGTAAATGGGTACCTGACGAATGTATTGGGAAACATAAAACAAGCAAGGAAAGGAAATGCGCAACGTAATAGCTGTAGTAAATAAATAGTTATCTTCTTCCCCGATGGCATTTTGCTGCCGTGGAACTTACCTTGACCTTTAATTTTGTGTTAGTCTGCATTCGTTGATTCTAGGACTAGAAAAAAAATGTACATTTTGAAGCTGTGTTATCGACCCTGCATGTAAGTTTTAAGTTGTCACCAGGGGTTGATCAAAAGAAACACTCAGAAGAACAATACTTAGAGAAAGTAAAACAAACAATATTTACACTATTCACCGCCAAAGACGGATCTGTCAGACTATTGGCGCAAATAAAACGGTGACACAACACATCTCCAGTCTCATGACTACATCTTGCTGGAAATCTAGTAGGAATATGGTCTTGCTACAAGAGATATCCAGCGGGAGTTTGAGATTGAACGCTGAAGAAGAAGACTACTATTCAAGAACTACACAGAATAGTTTTGAACGGACAGAATTGGAGAAATCTGTCATCCGACATATGCGCTAACTTCGGCGCAAAACTAAGTTGGTGATGAAGATTATGAAAGGTGTATTCTTGGGGTATACAATCTTTCAACCACTGACACAAGTTGGGCTTAGTTGTATTAGAATATATGACCACGCAAGAAATGTATTAAAATAACCAGTATTTTTCATGGTGAGGTGGGCACCCTTCTTTAATAGACGTTAGTCCACTTTGCTTATAGTAGAGTTTTAAACTACATTCAGCCATGGAATCTGCGTTACAGATAATCCTGCCACCACGATCTTTTATATTTAAAAGGTAGAATGGCCATGTAAACAATTATATCATTTGTTTAAAATATACCTCTTACGTGGAGGTACGATCGTTTCAATCGCAGGCGATAGTACAATCTGGTTATATCATTTGTTTTATGATAGCCATCAAAATTATTAGAGGTCGCAGTTTTGGTAATCCAATCACGAAGGATCTCCGAAATTATTTTCCGCTGTCTTAAATACATATACACATATAATATATAGTTAAGGGGGAGATCATTTATTTAATTCTATTTAATACGATTTAGTAGTACGTTACACAATTATTCATATAAACCTAATACACAGGAAGCAAGACTGTACTTCGACAAATAAAACTTTTTAACTTTTAACAGATTGAAAATATCTTCACTTTTGTATTCTAAATTTGAATATACCTACATCAGCGGGATACTAGTAAATCCTGGATAATCGTTATTGCATTATATCGACATTGCTTATAAACAGTAAATGTGTCTCATTGTAAGAGAATACATAGATTTATAACACAGTTTTAACTTACACAATTGCTACATTTGTAATCGTTATCACGAAATAAAAAGAGTATGAATAGCGTGGTTCACAAGGAAGACAAAGTTGAAGAAATGATGTTCATCGCGTGTGAGCATCTGAAAACTTTTGTAAATTTGTGGTTACTCCAAATGTAGAACTTACTTGTAGCTTCTAGTGTCATTCACCAACAAACTTCCTGTCTTGAGTATTCTCAGTCGTTTCAGAAACCTGTAATACGATTCATGGGATTTGATCTCAAACACACTGTTGTTATTACTGTATCTAGACTGAAACAATCTCACGAAATCTTCCACCTGGGGAATGCTGTGATTGGCCTTGCTACCAAATTTGTTTGCGACTGACACAGTCTGTAAATATTAAATAAGCATAAAGTATTAGTAAGTTAAACATTTTAAAGAAATTACTCAACTATGTGTAGAGGATTGACTTCATTATCAAAGACTCAGCATGTGTGCGGCTGCTGCAGAGATTCACAGACACGATGCTGCTCACCAGAAAAAGATAAGAAAGACAAGAGCTGTGCAATGTTTCAGAGACGTCTCTCACGCATGTCCAGATTGTAGACACATTTTAAAGTTCGTAAATAACTTAATTAATAGTCATAGTAGAACACGCCATCATCCTAGTTGTAATTTAAATGGTCATCATTGACTGCTATAGACAAGGAGCAGCGCAAAGTGGGGGGGGGGGGGGGGGCTCTCCTTCCTCGGCTTACCTGAAGTGAAAACTGTAGGCATATGGCGAAATGAGTAGAGTATGAGAGAACACTATATACATATTACCACGTTGCCATAAAGGCGAGCGACGAAGAAGAAGAAAAGGAATCCAATTAGTTATATGTCTTTAGTCTAATATTTTTTTTTATCTTACCAATGTTCATGAATGCAATTGTCAAATACACTATAGTATATAATCACTGGATATCTACACCAACGGTTATTAGCCCTGGCCTGCCACAGGGATCGCCTCTATCTCCTGTACTTTTCAATGTATACACAGTACATATCGCTGGCAATCAAATCACAGGTGTTGGCAGCACGATGTCATATGCCGATGATATCCTGGTGTATAGACAGGGCAGAAATCGAGAAGAGTGCGTCGTGGAACTACAGAAGGAGCTGGACAGACTGACAAATTGGTGTCGAGATACGGGAGCAGTGGTTAATCCGTCTAAGGCATTCGTGACGTGGTTTTCCTTGAACAATCACATGGTAAAGACACCCATGCCACAAGTTTCGTTGTCCGGGAAAAGTTTAGAAAGAACTAGCACAATGAGATATCTGGGTGTGTTTTTTTGACAGAAGCCTGAGTTTCAGGGAACATGTTGACCACATTATCATAAGGGCAGGCAAAGGCTTAGCAGCAATGAAGGTTATGGCTGCTGCGCAATGTGAGCAAAGATTGTTATTTCTTTTGTACCAGGTTTTGGTAGTGGCTGTGGTGGAATATGCACTGGCAATTCTGACTCTTAGCCAAACTCAGATCGAAAGACTGGATAGAGTCCAGAATGCAGCAATGCGTATCATTCTGGGATGCACAAGAGACACATCGACAAGAGCTATGCGATACCTACTTGACTGCCCAACAGCTGAGCATAGATTACAGTATTGCCGTGCACGGGCGTACCTTCAAATACATGCAGATAAGGAACACCCGTTGCATTCCGAAATACAGAAAGTTAAAGGCAGCAGACTCAAGAGAGGAAGGTCGTGGATGGGACGTGCTGAAGATGTAATACAAAGCGTGTGCCGATTACAGGATGTGGCAGTTGGTGCGGAATGGATAGGTCTACCCACAGATTTCGAAACTTGTTTTAGAGTAGTAATATCACTTAGCAGGGAATGCAGAGAATGGTGTCCCACAGCTGTGGAGAAAGAAGTGCAGGCTTTAATCAGTGAGAATACCAAAGAGGGTGATGTGATTATATACACTGATGGATCTGTAATTAGGCATGTTCGCAGTGCTTGGGCCTTTACAGCTCAGTGCGCAGGTAAAACGATCAAGGAGGAAAGTGGTGCCTTTGCGGTCACTACGAGTAGTATGACCATGGAGACTATGGCGGTGACCAAGGCATTTGAGTGGCTACGCACACAGAAAGTAACGCAGGTCTGCATCTTGAGTGACTCTATGAGTATGATTAAGAAGGTACAAGTGGGTCTCGTTCGCGAACAGTGGATTGAGGCCTTCAGAAATGCGAGCTTGAAGGCGGTTACATTTATTTTCGTGCCGGGACATGTGGGCGTTCGAGGCAATGAAAGAGCGGATCAACTGGCATCGTGTGCGATTGTGGCAAAGGGCGATGGGGCAATGGATCGCGCTGACGTTTTGAACTCCTTAAGATATATAACACGCGAGAGTGAGAGGAATGTGAATGATGATTCCTTTTCAATGGCTAGGATTAAAGATCAGGGATTGAGATGCGGTGTTGCTAGAGGTGAACATTTTGGAGGGCGCAGAAGAATGATGGTCAACCAGCATAGGACCGGTACTGTCAGCAGAAGTGTGATGGCGGATACACTCAAGGAGAGATCGGAGCAACTATGGATGTGTCCAATTTGCAGTGATGATGATCCGACGACTAACTAACTAACTAACTAACTAACTAACTAACTAACTAACTAACTAACTAACTAACTAACTAACTAACTAACTAACTAACTAACTAACTAACTAACTAACTAACTAACTAACTAACTAACTAACTATATATAATCAAACACAACTCGTGTCCTACCAGGTGTGTGTCCTCAACATCCTTCTCTGCGGTAGTGAAACATATTTTACCCATCTTGTAGGTGCGCAATGTTTTAGGGAGGCAGGCTTGGTATATGACTACACCATAAATATGATATAAAACCATATCGTTATCGGACCACATACAATTTGTATAGAGCACTCGATCCGGCATTATACTTTGATATCTGAGACCAGCGCATATGGTACTTTTAAAGCAGCCTGAGGTGCCCACACATTTGCTTGACGTGTCGGATTTTGGTCCATGCATCACCCACCAATATTATATATGTACTATAAGAGAACGGTTAAAGTTTTTTCACATGCGATTCCTAAGTATAATTCTTGGAGCAGAAGAAATTCACAAATAATGATCTTTTGACAAGAAAATGCATTGCAACAGTATTTACCATATTTAGTCCTCGTAAGTTGAGGTGTCTAATAATGACTAGAAGCATGGGCGATGGCAGAAAACCAAGGGATTTAATTTAACTTGAGATAAAGCTGTCTTCACATTTGGAAATCTATGATCGCGTCCATTGGCATTATATAAGATATGTTACATATTTGAAACGCAGCCTTCAACGCATAAACATTGTTTGACATTTCCCGTGGCATTCATTGATGATATGTGTAGATAGCCAAATACATATCACGTTATACGTCCAGTTTGTCAAAGAATATCACGTTTAACGTCCAGTTATTCAATGAATACCACGTCGGCGAGCCGCGTTTGCGCAGTGGTTAGCGCACTGGCTTCGCATATGAGTGGTCCTGGGTTCATTCCCCAGTTGAGGCGGAAATGTATTCAGATCGCAACCGTAAATGGGTACCAGATTAATCCGGGAAGTAAAGACTGCGAGGGAGAGGAGATGGCTACCGCCCTCATTTTCAGAGCCTGTGAAATGTGAGATCGCTAACATCTCACACCCCTACGGCATTAATAAATGCTATGGGTTACTTTACTTTTTTTTTACTTTTACTTACGTTGTCCGAACAGGTAGTCAATGAAAATGACGGTATACCCCTAGTTAGTCAATTTAGAAGGCCAAGTAGCCAACTTGTCTTTCATTGAGGGTAGTTTCGCAAGGAACTTTGGTTCCTTCATTTCTGCCTAGTTCACATGTTGTTCGTCCATCACAAGTGATGATGACCATTTGTTACATCCACTTTTGAAAATTCACTTTTAGTTATGTCCTTGATTATGAGTTCGTAGATGGCTAATGAGCCCCATTCGAGCTGTAAATTTCCTTGGACAGTTTGGACATGGAATGACGATTGTAGACGGATCTTGGTCTATCTGTGACTTTCTAGCTGGTCTCCTCTGTTGATCTGCTGCATTTCTTTTCTTTTCACAAGATGATGTGCTCTTTTTTATTTTAGAACGCCATGTAGATCTATTGTGTGCAAGTTCTTCTCATGTATCGTGGTCTATTTCAAAGGCTTTCAGTGAGTTCTTTAACGAGTCCTTGTAGCGCTTCATTTGGTAACCTTGAGATCGTATACCCTTCTCTAGCTCACCATAGAGATGTATCTTTGACAGACGATGGTCTGGCATACGCACCAAATGACCTGACCAACGAATCTGTGTCTGCTTCAGGATCGTGTCAATGCTTGGGATACCAGCTCTATCAAGGACAGTGGTATCTGGAATCTTGTCTTGCCATCTGATGTTTATAACTTTTCTGAGACAATTTGTATGAAAATGATTGAGTTTTTTCACATGACGTCTATACACAGTCAATGTTTCACTAGCGTATAGCAGCACTGGAAGTACCACTGCTCTGTAAACTTTCAGCTTAATTTGTAGGTTAATGCCATTTCTACGCCAAACATTTGCGTACACATTGCCGAAATTACTGCTTGCTTTGGCGATCCTTGTATACACTTCATCATCAACGATTGCATTTTGTGATAACGTAATGCCTAGATATGTGAATCTATTCACAATTTTAAGTGCTACACCATTTACCTTTATGCAGGGCTCGAGATAGCTTTTGCCAAGTGCTGGTTGTAACATGAATTCTGTTTTCTCTGTGTTAATGGTAAGCCCAAAGTTGGTACAGGCTTTGGAGAATCTCTCTATAATACATTGTAGATCAGCCTCAGAGTTGGCATTTAGGGCACAGTCATCAGCAAATATAAGATCCCTAATTGTGTGTGATTTAACTTTGGTTTTTGCTCGAAGCCGCCGAAGGTTGAACAATTTTCCGCCTATGCGATAGGTGATGTTTACTCCCAGGTCTATATCTCTGAAAGCATCATTCAACATAGCAGAGAACATGATGCTAAATAGGGTAGGTGCTAATACACATCCTTGTTTTACTCCATTTGAGACAGGAAAGGTTTCAGATAACTCTCCATCATCCTGAATTATAGCTTGCATTCCATCATGCAATTGCTGCACGATTGAGATAAATTTCTGTGGACATCCATACTTTGCCAGAATCTTAGACAGACCCTCTCTACTTACTGTGTCAAATGCTTTTGTCAAGTCTATGAATGTTGCGTACAGGTCACAGTGTTGTTCTGGACATTTTTCTTGAAGCTGTCTTTCAGCAAAGATCATATCAGTTGTTCCACGTTCTTTTCTTAAACCACATTGGCTTTCGGGTAGTAGTCCTTCATTTAGATGAGATGTAAGACGGTTCAAAAGGATTCTGGCAAATATCTTTCCAGCAATGGACAGTAGAGAGATAACACGATGGTTGTTACATGACTGGCGGTTCCCTTTACGTTTATACAGGTGTATAATTGTAGCATCCTTAAAATTTTGTGGAATTTTTTGGCTTTTCCATTATTTGTGTTAGAGTAGTTGTCGAGGAGTGTGCGTACATTCCATGCTCCTAGATTCAGTGGGAAAAGCTTTTTCTTCGGGTGAAATTTCGTGAATGTGAAAATGACTTGCACTGGGGATTTTGATTAAAGTGAGGAAGGGTTGTGCAAAGCGTCGCCCTCACTCTCTTGTCGGACCTCATTTGAAACATATAGCTCCATGCGTGACCTTGTATACGGCAGCGCGATTAAACGGAAATCAATATTAGCTAATCGGCCGATCTGCGCGCAGGTATTCAGAAAGTGGCCAAGTAAATGACTGACGGATATGACCCAAAAACACTAGTAACTAAACTAAACAACCACACACAATATGTGATTCCCTAATAGATTCGAGGCCACTCACAAATTACGGGGAAATGAGATAGAAGATCGGGTAATAAGACTGAAAGTAACTGCCAACAACAAATGGACGATTCAATATATTGTTTCCTGAAATCAAATTGAAATCAAAAGCTTCGTGAAGTTTGGAGTTGGTGACACCGATATTTTTTCCTGTGAACAATCTCCACAAAAGACAAACAAATTTGATTGAAGTGTCCACTATACGACAATAATTCTCACAGCTGACGGGGATTGATCCATTGATCCACGTCCGTTCTAGCAGCACCGAAACACTTTGCAACACAAGTAAACAGGTTTTCCGTACTTGACCAACCACATTCCCGACAAAAGTAAACAGGTTGTCCGTACTTGACCAACCACATTCCCAACAAAAGTAAACAGGTTGTCCGTACTTGACCAACCACATTCCCAACAAAAGTAAACAGGTTGTCCGTACTTGACCAACCACATTCCCAACAAAAGTAAACAGGTTTTCCGTACTTGACCAACCACATTCCCCAAAAAAAGATGTGATGTCGTCAAAACATTCAACCTGAGTACTCAAGTCACTGAAAACTGACCAATCGGAACAATGACTATTAACAACGGTGCTGCTAGAAAAAACCTGGTTCATTTCCCGTCAGCTGTAAGGAATTATTTTCATTTCTCCTCATGCTTCCTTCTTGAATTGACTATACGACATACGACAATACCAGAATGATATTATGTCCATCTGATACAGTTCTGTACACACACTCTACGGTACTGTCTCAGGTCTGGTGACCTGAGTCCAGCTCAATGATGAAATGCATATCCGCGTCTGAATTCGACTGGACAACCAACAAGTAGAAGATGACGAGCGTGTCTTTTTCTTGACCACGTTACATATTGTGCATATTTTATTTTCATTAATATTTGTTTATGTAATGTTATATTTTCTAAATATATTGTATATGTTCTAGCTAACATATTCGAGCAAAACGTCAATCGATTTTGATGTTATACTTTTAGCACACTTGTTTATATATTGCTAATAAATATTAATTTGTGTTAGAAGTAGTAGCAGGTTGTTGTACATATGAACATTGACTAAATTGTAGGAGTCATTAAGTAGAGAGATGCCGGAAGTTGTGATAATACTAATGTGATATATGAATGTTTCTGATTTTTTAACTAGTATTAACAGAGTTAAAGCGTGTAAAATTTCTTGAAATTTGTGGTATAAACTATTGAGCGATATGATAAGGTCGATAAGGCGCCAATATTGAGGGATATAATAAGTCGATAAGAGGCGCCTATGGAGTGATATGACATGGTCGATCGAGAAGATACACCCAGTGGAATAATTGTACTACCAGCATATATTTAGTGGCTATTGTCTATCCCCGGGTGGTGATATCGTAGTTCTCACACTTGTTGTTGACTTTAGGGCGTTGTGAAGGTGATGTAGGCTACGCTCATATCCAGTTGTGTCGGTCTAGTTGAGGTACATTCTTGTTTATGTAGGATGATCTTGCTGTCTATCGATTTTTTCACACATGTGATTGCGTCTGATGGTCCCATCAATGGCCCACCAGACACAATATCCATGCACAGAAAACCTTAGTAGGTGACATACCCTTATATTGAGGCTCTCTTATAGAAGGTTTGTAGCATGGCATCTATACAATTATAGGCACTCTCTGAGTAGAAGACGTTTTCAATAGGCATTTCACTAAGCCGAAGGCTAAAGTCTCTTAGGTATGAAAGAAAGCTCAGAAAAATCAACCACTGCACATAGGAAGTAATAGCTAATCGTTCGCAAATCCTGCAGTTCTCAAACAAATAAACCAACACATAATCCATCTTTTTCATGGTCTGTCCTTGTCTCTGTATCCTGAATCCATCTTGCTATAAGCTCTCACGGGAAGTTGATCGTTCATCCTTATAAGATGTTCAAACGGTTGTTTTTGTTTCCCAGAATATTCAATGCATGATGTCGTACCTATTATCTTTGCGATGTTCTCACTGTGTATTTCTTTTGAGTCTGGTAACTCCAATAACCGTCCTTAGACATTTCCTTTCGCAAGTTTCGATCTTTCTCTCATGTGTAGATATCAGTGGTAATATTTGACATTGGTAATATAGTGTTGGTATAAATATGACATTAACGAACCGTGCCATTGCATCCATGTTGATTTTTGGATGAAATAACAAAGGTGACAGATGGTATATCACATTATTTGCCATTTCACATTTTTTTCTATGTCTCTGTGGACTATTCCTTCCTCTTTGAAGATACTTCCTAGGTTATTTAGGTCCTTGACTTGTTTTATTTGTTTGTTCTCTATTTAGATTCTCTGTTTAAGTGATCTGTTGATCTCATTATTTGCATAATTTATGCATATTGTGTGTTAATCCGCATGTTGTATTTATTTATATTCTTGATAGTGAGTTCATGTGAGTTTGTAGTTTTTCTTCATCATCATATATGACGGTTTGGTTTCAGCGTAAACCAGTTCATTGAGTTCGTTATTAAGTTGTTCATATTTATGTGGTTTCCTTTTCTGTGCTACTATATATATATATATAATTTTGTGTTGTTGTTTATTTAATTATGTCTATATAGACAGTGCATATGATAGGCGAAAACACACATTCCTGTCTGACTCATGTTTATGTTTTGAATTGTTATGATACTCCGCCTGATGTATCACCTTGTCTTGGCTTTTTATAATGCTTTGATGTTGTGTAATAGTTGTCCCTTGATTCTGCATATTTCTAAAGTTTCCCAAATTATATAACTGTTTATTCTGTCGAATGCTTTTTCTTAATAGACAAAGACGATGTTTAGCGGTGTGTCATATTCAGTATCGTTAAGCATTAGTTGTCTAGGTTAAACATGCATTTATGCATCCTGCTCTTCTTCTGAAACCAAACTTGGCAGGACTTAGTAGTTGTTCTAGGATAATCTAAGGTGTTGTTATATTATGTTCTTAGTTGCTGTTCTATGATGTTCTTAGTTGCTGTTCTATGATGTTCTTAGTTGTTGTTCTAGGATATATTGCCAGCAGAAGCACAGTTCATTATCTGCTTAAAGAGACTGAACTCCTATGTTGATGCCTGGTGTGTTCTTGTTTATCGCATTCGATTCACGATATCAGAAATCTCTTGAACTGAGTGCTACACTTATCGTACAGTTCCTACTGTGTGGAGATTACTGAACACATGTTGAGTCACCGGAGAGCAATAAAGTCAATCACCTGCACATTATGTGTCTGTTTGACATAATGACTAATTACATTCAATCCTTACATGGCACAATCATATTTACCTTTGAATGCATCCCGTATAGCAGTTCATTTCTCAATATTTTAATCTTTGAATGTGACAGTAATACTGTGTTAAATACCCAATGTTTATCTTTTTTATGCAGCAATGATAACGTTACATTTCCAATATTTACTTTTGAATGCAAAAGACCTACAGATAACTTCCACTTCATATATATGTATATATTATTTACATTAAAATAAAGTACTAATGCAGTTAAATTTCCAGTACTTACCAAAACATCACGATGGTAAGTAATATATTTCAAGCTTCGAAGTGACAGGGCAGTACAAATTACTAGTATACATAGTACTGCTTTTGTTAATATTTTCATATACACTTTAACCGGACACCACATTGTTATTGAAGAACTCCACGATAAATGCATTGTCACTTTAATACTGTTTATTGATTTGTATAATTTGTTTCTGCTGAGGAACGGCACAATACAAACTAATAAGAACAATGCACAAAATACATCGGTCGTTTAAGAATACCGCACACTTATAAGGAAGGGAATGCTTCACATACGATGTTTTCACATCTTGTACACTACACTGCACAATACAAACATATTTTGTACTCTGTAATGGAATATAAAATCATACCTTCACACTGTACTGAAATATAAAATCACATCGTGGACACTGTACTGGAAAATACAATAAAATCACCTCTTGCATAATATACTGAAACATAAAATCACATCTTGCACACTGTACTGAAACAAAAAAATCACATTGAGTACACTGTACTGAAACAAAAAATCACATCTTGCACACTGTACTGAAACATAAAATCACATCTTGCACACTGTACTGAAACATAAAATCACATCTTGCACACTGTACTGAAACATAAAATCACATCTTGCACACTGTACTGAAACATAAAATCACATCTTGCACACTGAATACGGGTTGTGATTTCTCGCTAACACTACCACTACTCCAGTCGTCTAAGCTGTAAATGAGTACCTGACGCATGCGTAAAGACAGCAATAAAGGGAACTGGCCATGAAAGGAACATGAAAGGTTATATTCATCCCCAACGGCATTTTGCTGTTATGGGACGTACCTTACATTTTATACTGTATTAGAATATAAAATCACATCGTGTACATCGTACTGGAAAATAAAATCACATCTTTTTCTCTGTACTGAAAATATAATCATAGCGTGTACACTGTACTGGAAAATACAATAACGTCGCGCATAGTGTACTAAAAAGTAAAATCACATCCTGCACACTGTAATGGAAAATATAATAACATTTTGTACAATTTACTGGAATATATAATTAAATCATATACACTGTACTGGAAAATATAATAACATCTACACTGTATTGGAAAATTAAATCGTTCAGTGTACACCATACTTGACAAATCGTGCAAACTGTGCTTGAAAATATAATCACATCTGATACATTGCACTGCAAAATATAATGACGTCCTTTACACTGTATTTGACAATAATTTCATATCTTATACAATGTACTTGAAAGTAAAATCACATCATACACCATGTACCGAAAAGTCACACCATGTACACTGTACAAGATTATTAAATCACATCATGTACACTGTACTAGACAATAAAATCACATATTGTACAATGTACTGGACAATAAAATACTATTTCATATGACTGTACTGGAATATAAAATCATATCTTGTACACCATGCTAGATAATCAATCAGATTTTGTAAACTGTAAGAGATTAGCAAATCACATCGTGAACACTGTGCCAAAAACAAAATCACATATTATACACTGTACTGGAAAATAAATCACATCTTATAACACTGTGCTGGAGATAAAATCGTCAGCGTATTACTATAGGACCGCTATTTAAACTATTCACAAGAAATATCACATTGAGCTGGCTGGCTACCCTAGAACTATACATTAGAACAGTGTTTCCCAGCATGTTTTTTTAAACTACGCCCCACCGAAGTTTTTTTCTAAAATTCTGTTTCTACGTAAAATACACAAATTTGTGTTAATATTCAAACATTTAATTATTCCCTAAAATTTGGGGATTAATTGCCCCCTGAATTCTCCCCCCCCCCCCTTGAACAATCAAATTGTCCGCCTGTGGGTCGTGGGCCCCCAAGTTGGGAAACATTGCATTAGAGCAATCGATACTTTTATATTAGATAAATAAAGATTCTATCTGTCACTAAGTCTATGCAAATTGATTTCGCGTGATGTCAAAATTGAAAAAAAGTTATTACGATGTCTCCATATGTTTGTGAGATTATGTTAATTATACAGTTCGTCATCTTTGTACGGAGAAACACGATTTTTGTGTTGGCATGTACATTTATTGTCGCATGGTTGTTTATTCAGGGGTAAATATGCTAACACCTGTGCAATTTTGGGATACATTTATGAGCTGCTGTTGTGATTGATATATGGTGCTCAGTTCGTCTCAGAGGGAGAAACATTTTTTTCTGATTTCATTCTGCGCTGGAAATTCAAAATCTGACGTCATCACGACAACATGGCGCTGCGTTTTCTTCCGGTGTTGCAGGAATATGAGTTAATGATTATTGATTATATTCAGATGATTAATGTGCAGCAGACAATAAGACACTGTGTCGGGAAATTATCTTGAAGGTTATTTCGTCAACGGATTAAAAGATAACAACAAAGTGAACGCATTATCTAGTGTATACGTTTTTAGGCAGATGCATATGAGGTTAGGTTGTGAGCTAGTTAAATGTTAGGGAAGCGCTCAGCGTGAAGTTTAAACATGATCTAGGGTCAACATCAGTAAAGTGCAATAGAGATGAAGCGAGAAAACACATCCATGTAATCACATCATGAGAGCAGCTGGAGAGGATATGGGCACCACTGGCTAAAACTTATGCCCACTGACATACTACAATGGATAATCCCACACAGAGATTAAATAATAATGCTCGTAAACTTACCAAGAACTGTGTTTTCGGTAAATGGAATGTGCGCACGCTATACGGAAGGTAATCGAACTTAAACACGAATTAAGCAAGTTCACATGGGACATAATGGGCATGGCAGAGGTAAGGTGGACTGGATTTGGTGAAACAACAACGGATGACTGTCACAAAATCTAGTATAGCGGAGATGAAACAAAACATCAATATGGAGTGGGGTTTATTGTCCACAAAGAGAAAGTTAAATCTATCATTAGTTGCACCCCTATAAACAGCAGACTTATAACAATACGTGCAGAAGCTAAACACAAAAACATCACGATCATTCAAGTTTATGCTCCAACTGCCAACTATGACGAAGGGGAAATAGACGCATTTTACGAAACACTAGAAAACACAATAAAGGATATTCCCCAAAAAAAGATATATTAATAGTACTAGGCGATTGGAACGCAAAAGTGGGACCTGACGCTTATGATCAATGGGCCGGTACAGTAGGGAAATATGGAACAGGAGAAACGAATGTACGAGGACTAAGACTATTGGATTTTGCCAATAAATTTAAACTTGCTCTTGCAAATACATTATTTCCACACAAGATTTCCTGAAGAACAACGTGGCATGCTTCAAAAGCAGACATACATAATCAAATTTATTTAATTCTTACACTGAAAAAGATCAAATCCAGCATAAACAAAGCACAAACAATAACTTTTCCAGGAGCAGACATCACTAGAGACAATGACATGGTTATTTTGACGATTACAATTAAACTTAAAAAGAATAATACACAAAACAAATACACACGATTACGATTTAACCTAGAAAAATTGAAAGATCCAGAAATAGAGATATTTGAGGCAACAGTGGGAGGAAAATTTGCAGCTCTAAACATTGTAAACGAAGATGTTAACTTTCTCACAGACACCATGAAAGAAAATCTATTAGAATCAGCAACAGAAATACTAGGGACAAGAAGAATAACACATAAACCTTGGGTAACAGATAACATCCTGAAATTGTGTGACGAACGGAGGGAAATGAAAAAGATTAAGAAAGAGGCCCCTGAAATGTCAGGGCAATATAGCAAAATAAACAAAAACATCAGAAGGAAAATGAAACAAGCACAAGAAGTGTGGCTAGAGGAACAATGCGAAACCATCAATGAAGGTATTAAACGAGGAAACAGTAAGGTAGCATACGACACTCTAAGAAAGATAATACAGTCAAAAAAACCAAAGATATCTACCATACAAGCCAAACACGGAAAGATACTCAATGAAACAACAGATATAATAAAAAGATGGATAGAGTGTTGCAAGGATGTGTATAATTGCAAATGTAACCCTGACTACACTATATTAGAGAATTCTTAACTAAGCAACAGAGAAATAAGAAATGCAGAAATTCTAGCAGATTAAATAAAAGAGGCAATACGAGCATTGAAAGGAGGGAAGTCACCTGGTGTAGACATCCTAACAGAACTCCTGAAATACGGGCGCATTAATGTGGTAAATATTTTGACCGAAATATGCCAAAATATATGGAGCACAAAACAATGGCCCACTGACTGGACACAATCACTAATAATAACAATTCACAAGAAAGGAAATTATTTGAAAGTGTGTACGAATTACATAACCATTAGCCTTATAGCGCACCCCAGTAAAGTGATGCTCAAAATACTACTTAACAGAATAAAACACAAGTCGGAAGAAATAATTGCAGAAGAACAAGATGGCTTCATAGCAAACAGAAGCACTGTTGAACAAATATTTAACATCCAAACACTCATCGAAAAACATATTCAGCACCAACGTGATCTATACCACAACTTCATTGACTTTACAAAGACATTTTTCCGAGTTTGGCATGATGATATGTGGATAAGTGGATCAGATTATCCACGTATATATGCGAAGCTTATCTTAGTAGACACATGCGCACATCGGTCTGCATTTCTCTTAATGTATTGTGTCGTTTAGAGTATCTTCATATTAACAATATGCACATGCACATGAATAAGGAGTACAGTTCTTCATAACTCTCTAGGTGTTTCTATAATGAGGCGGTTTAAGTGTAAGATCTGCCTGAAACACTGGACACGATCAATGCATGCTATACTAGTATTATTGACAGTTGTGTCACTGCGAAACCTAAACCATAACGTAAATGAGCGTTATGATTTGTTAAGTTCTATAAATGTATCATCCGTAAAAGATGTGAGTACTACTGTGAATGTATCTACAGATCAGCAAGAGCATGTCTTCTTTGTGATCAGACATCTCCAACTATTGTTATTTGGGCATGTGGCGTGACATTATTTCCATTTCGAGAATTTCTACAGGGGAAATTTTATAGTGAGAGAAGATGAGAAGTACAAAGAAAAGTAGGAATTAATAATATTAAGAATTGGACCGGATTCATATTCTCCATACTAATGTATAAGGTTTGGTAGGAGAGAAAGTATTTCAAGATGTGTGTGTGTGTGTGTGTGTGTTGTTGTTGTGTTCGAATCGACACACATATAACACTAAATTATTACACGTGTCCGAGTAAAGTAGTGTCCTTATTCGTGTCAGTGTAACAGCAAGTGGAATCTATAGTGTCGAAGTCGGAGATGTTATTCAACCATGTTGACTTACTCGTCGATGTATGTAGACTACAGAATCTTCGCTCTCGTAATTGTTGCACATAATTTCTCCGATTTTGCTGCTTTAAATTTCTCTGAAATGGATTTGTACAATTCAGTTTCCATAGCGAACTCGTCCTAGTGTAGGGTCATCACTGGGCGATGTGTTTCTCGTCTTTCTAGCTTTCTACCACATCGCCATAGACTTGATTTTACTCATAAAGACAATCTGAAGCCCGACATTCAATCATGGGTGATGCTCCCACTGGTGCCAATTGCTGGTTCCGATTAAGGAAGAAAGGTATTATTTCAATAAAACTAGTATGACGATGAACGCGATCACAGTGACCAGGGCGATGATATGGTTGTAGACTCCGAGTGATACATGTGTCTGTTTTCTAATTATGAGCGCATGTTTTAAAATAGTATATAGGGCTGACTATTCCTTCAGTGGCCGGGGTCGATGATAAAGTGTGCGCTGAAAATATGGAAGATGACCTTGCGTTTTTTCTCTTTCTCAATGACTAGATTCCAGGACATGGCAGTGACTCGTGGTGTTACTATAAACTAGGGGCATACAGTAATCATTAGAAGAGTTATCAATCAACACAAACCGAAGCAATCAGTTACCACATGCAGAAGGCCATATTCAATACTAGATCGGGGTACCTATGCTTGGGTCTTTAGTGGAATGATGATGATCTGAAGACGAAATAACTAAATAACCAACAAAGAAACCAAACAACCAACTATATGTTATTTTGATTAGACTAATATAAACAACTAACTATCAAACAATACAACTTATCAACCAGCCAATAAACATTATAATCAATGAACTAATTAACGAACCAACATACCAATGTATTAACTTACCAATCAATCACCTAACAAACTATGGGTTACAGGTCTGATGATGACAATCACATAGATCACGTATACCAGGACTACACTATGTTCTAGACTTCACTAAGAAATGTTAACAATATGCTCACGACTTCACTAAGATATGTTAATAATATGTTCTAGACTTCACTAACATATGTTAACATTACGTCCCAGAATTCCAGCAACAGACATACTTGTTCAATGAGATTTCTATGGGAAATATCATCGGGAGCCGCGTAGGACAGTGGTTAGCGCACTGGTTTCTCATATGAGTGGTGTTGGGTTCATTCCCCAGTTGAGGCGGAAATGTTTTTCTGTTCGCAAAGGCTCCCAGGTCGACCCGGTCTTAAATGGGTAACGGAATAATCCGAGAAGTAAGGACTGCGAGGGAAAGGAGATGGCTACCGCCCTCATTTGAAGAGCATCCGAAATATGAGATCGCTAACATCTCACACCCTACGGCATTAATAAATACTATGGGTTACTTTACTTTTTTTTCACTGTGGGAAATTTGACGAAGTACATTTAACGTTTTAAACTCACTCCTTTAACATTTATTTGTATATATATATATATATATATATATATTAGATACGAACTCACCCCCTTCCGTTGTCAAATTGATCATGAGGCTATCAATTCCCAGATCACTACACTGTGCCCAATGATGTCTATCTTGATTTCCTGTATACAAACACGCATATTAGAATGTTACACTGCAGCATAAATATGATAACATAGATTGTATGTTATCTAGTGTGTACACACAACAACAATATTGTACATACTGTGAACAACCACTTCTTGCACTGCTATATCAAGGCTAGTCTTGTCTGTGGTAGAGTATGTCTTGGTTATCCTGAAACTTAAAACATCGCAGATTGATAGATTTGACAAGATACACAATGAAGTGATGAGTATCATTCTTAAATGCCCCAGAGATACAGTTATAGTGGAAATACGATTCATGATGGATAATCCTACCAGGATTCAAAGAGCGTATATTTACCGTAATCGTTCATACCCGCAGGCATCAGTGCTGACAAGAAACATCCACTACTTGATGATATTTACAAGAACAAAGGAAACATATTAAAGAAGGCGAAGTAATAGCTTGACAGAACAGAGCAGTTTATTAAACGGTTATGTACCTTAGGGGACATGGAACCTGGATAAGAGTAGTAAAGTAAGATTATCGAGTTGTAGCTTCTACTGAAGTGGTATTCACACATTCCAGATAACGTGGCAGTGACATTCCTGAGAACATAGATTCAAAGACCCATGATCTAATATGTAAGTTCATCAGATGGAGATACTGTTGTCTACGCAGAGGGACATGTGATTCATCACATGCGCAGTGATATATCATTTATTAACATACACTTTCCTCTGCTAAAAGCAAGTGATATTTTCTATACAACCACTAGTAGTATGATGATGGGTGTGTTGGCAGTGACGAAGGTATTATTATGTGACTCGAGTCCCAGATTGTTACATGTGTCTGTTTTCTTACTGATTATATGCGTCTTCTTCGAAAGTTTCGGTCGGTCTATCTACTCCATTAGTGGCTTTAGTAACTAACTAAATCTTTTTGCTGACGAGAGTTACATTCACTTTTGTACTTGAATTCGTTGGTCTTGAGGGAAATGAAAGAGCAATCCGACTTGCTAGCCTGACATTAGTGATTAGTGGTAGTTCAATGTACAACGTTGATATTTTGATTGCAATAATGGAGCTGGAACATTTGGAAGATATGGAGTGTATTTCTTTTTCGGTATATATGACTAAAATTCAGGACCTGGGATCGAAGCGTGTCAAAGCAAGAAACGAGCGGTATATATGATGTATCAAACAACACTGAGTCGGAACAGTCAGTTAACTCATGTTGAAGTCAGTTAACTCATGTTGAAGTCAGTTAACTCATGTTGAAGTCAGTTAACTCACGTTGAAGTCAGTTAACTCATGTTGAAGTCAGTTAACTCATGTTGAAGTCAGTTAACTCATGTTGAAGTCAGTTAACTCATGTTGAAGTCAGTTAAATCATGTTGAAGTCAGTTAACTCATGTTGAAGTCAGTTAATTCATGTTGAAGTCAGTTAACACATGTTGAAATCAGTTAACTCATGTTGAAGTCAGTTAACTCATGTTGAAGTCAGTTAACTCATGCTGAATTCAGATAAATCATGTTGAAGTCAGTTAACTCATGTTGAATTCAGTTAACTCATCTTAAAGTCAGTTAACTCATGTTGAAGTCAGTTAACTCATGTTGAAGTCAGTTAACTCATCTTGAAGTCAGTTAACTCATGTTGAAGTCAAGTAACTCATGTTGAAGTCAGTTAACTCATGCTGAATTCAGTTAACTCATGTTGAAGTCAGTTAACTCTTGTTGATGTCAGTTAACTCATGTTGAAGCCAGTTAACTCATTTTGAATTCAGTTAACTAATGTTGAAGTCAGTTAACTCATGTTGACGTCAGTTAACTCATGTTGAAGTCAGTTAACTCATGTTGAAGTCAGTTAACTCATGTTGAAGTCAGTTAACTCATGTTGAAGTCAGTTAACTCATGTTGAAGTCCGTTAACTCATGTTAAATTCAGTTAACTCATGTTGAAGTCAGTTAGCTCATGTTGAAGTCAGTTAACTCATGTTGAAGTCAGTTAACTCATGTTGAAGTCAGTTAACTCATGTTGAAGTCAGTTAACTCATGTTGAAGTCAGTTAACTCATGTTGAAGTCAGTTAACTCGTCTTGAAGTCAGTTAACTCATGTTGAAGTCAGTTAACTCATGTTGAAGTCAGTTAACTCATGTTGAAGTCAGTTAACTCATGTTGAAGTCAGTTAACTCATGTTGAAGTCAGTTAACTCATGTTGAAGTCAGTTAACTCATGTTGAAGTCAGTTAACTCATGTTGAAGTCAGTTAACTCATGTTGAAGTCAGTTAACTCATGTTGAAGTCAGTTAACTCATCTTAAAGTCAGTTAACTCATGCTGAATTCAGTTAACTCATGTTGAAGTCAGTTAACTCTTGTTGATGTCAGTTAACTCATGTTGAAGCCAGTTAACTCATTTTGAATTCAGTTAACTAATTTTGAAGTCAGTTAACTCATGTTGAAGTCAGTTAACTCATGTTGAAGTCAGTTAACTCATGTTGAAGTCAGTTAACTCATGTTGAAGTCCGTTAACTCATGTTAAATTCAGTTAACTCATGTTGAAGTCAGTTAGCTCATGTTGAAGTCAGTTAACTCATGTTGAAGTCAGTTAACTCATGGTTGAAATCAGTTAACTCATGTTGAAGCCAGTTAACTCATGTTGAAGTCAGTTAACTCATGCTGATTTCAGTTAACTCGTCTTGAAGTCAGTTAACTCATGTTGAAGTCAGTTAACTCATGTTGAAGTCAGTTAACTCATGTTGAAGTCAGTTAACTCATGTTGAAGTCAGTTAACTCATGTTTAAGTCAGTTAACTCATGTTGAAGTCAGTTAACTCGTCTTGAAGTCAGTTAACTCATGTTGAAGTCAGTTAACTCATGTTGAAGTCAGTTAACTCATGTTGAAGTCAGTTAACTCATGTTGAAGTCAGTTAACTCATGTTGAAGTCAGTTAACTCATGTTGAAGTCAGTTAACTCATGGTGAAGTCAGTTAACTCATGTTGAAGTCAGTTAACTCATGTTGAAGTCAGTTAACTCATGTTGAAGTCAGTTAACTCATGCTGAATTCAGTTAACTCATGTTGAAGTCAGTTAACTCATGTTGAAGTCCGTTAACTCATGTTAAATTCAGTTAACTCATGTTGAAGTCAGTTATCTCATGTTGAAGTCAGTTAACTCATGTTGAAGTCAGTTAACTCATGGTTGAAGTCAGTTAACTCATGTTGAAGTCAGTTAACTCATGTTGAAGTCAGTTAACTCATGTTGAAGTCAGTTAACTCATGTTGAAGTCAGTTAACTCATGGTGAAGTCAGTTAACTCATGTTGAAGTCAGTTAACTCATGTTGAAGTCAGTTAACTCATGTTGAAGTCAGTTAACTCATGCTGAATTCAGTTAACTCATGTTGAAGTCAGTTAAATCATGTTGAAGTCATTTAAATAATGTTGAATTCAGTTAACTCATGTTGAAGTCAGTTAACTCATGTTGAAGTCAGTTAACTCATGTTGAAGTCAGTTAACTCATGTTGAAGCCAGTTAACTCATGTTGAAGTCAGTTAACTCATGTTGAAGTCCGTTAACTCATGTTGAATTCAGTTAACTCATGTTGAAGTCAGTTAACTTATGTTGAAGTCAGTTAACTCATGTTGAAGTCAGTTAACTCATATTGAAGTCAGTTAACTCATGTTGAAGTCAGTTAACTCATGTTGAAGTCAGTTAACTCATGTTGAAGTCAGTTAACTCATGTTAAAGTCAGTTAACTCATGTTGAAGTCAGTTAACTCATGGTGAAGTCAGTTAACTCATGTTGAAGTCAGTTAACTCATGTTGAAGTCAGTTAACTCATGTTGAAGTCAGTTAACTCATGCTGTATTCAGTTAACTCATGTTGAAGTCAGTTAAATCATGTTGAAGTCATTTAAATAATGTTGAATTCAGTTAACTCATGTTGAAGTCAGTTAACTCATGTTGAAGTCAGTTAACTCATGTTGAAGTCAGTTAACTCATGTTGAAGTCAGTTAACTTATGTTGAAGTCAGTTAACTCATGTTGAAGTCAGTTAACTCATGTTGAAGTCCGTTAACTCATGTTGAATTCAGTTAACTCATGTTGAAGTCAGTTAAATTATGTTGAAGTCAGTTAACTCATGTTGAAGTCAGTTAACTCATATTGAAGTCAGTTAACTCATGTTGAAGTTAGTTAACTCATGTTGAAGTCAGTTAACTCATGCTAATTTCAGTTAACTCGTCTTGAAGTCACTTAACTCATGTTGAAGTCAGTTAACTCATGTTGAAGTCAGTTAACTCATGTTGAAGTCAGTTAACTCATGTTGAAGTCAGTTAACTCATGTTGAAGTCAGTTAACTCATGTTGAAGTCAGTTAACTCATGTTGAAGTCAGTTAACTCATGCTGAATTCAGTTAACTCATGTTGAAGTCAGTTAAATCATGTTGAAGTCATTTAAATAATGTTGAATTCAGTTAACTCATCTTAAAGTCAGTTAACTCATGCTGAATTCAGTTAACTCATGTTGAAGTCAGTTAACTCTTGTTGATGTCAGTTAACTCATGTTGAAGCCAGTTAACTCATTTTGAATTCAGTTAACTAATGCTGAAGTCAGTTAACTCATGTTGAAGTCAGTTAACTCATGTTGAAGTCAGTTAACTCATGTTGAAGTCAGTTAACACATGTTGAAGTCCGTTAACTCATGTTAAATTCAGTTAACTCATGTTGAAGTCAGTTAGCTCATGTTGAAGTCAGTTAACTCATGTTGAGGTCAGTTAACTCATGGTTGAAGTCAGTTCACTCATGTTGAAGCCAGTTAACTCATGTTGAAGTCAGTTAACTCATGCTGATTTCAGTTAACTCGTCTTGAAGTCAGTTAACTCATGTTGAAGTCAGTTAACTCATGTTGAAGTCAGTTAACTCATGTTGAAGTCAGTTAACTCATGTTGAAGTCAGTTAACTCATGTTGAAGTCAGTTAACTCATGTTGAAGTCAGTTAAATCATGGTGAAGCCAGTTAACTCATGTTGAAGTCAGTTAACTCATGCTGATTTCAGTTAACTCGTCTTGAAGTCAGTTAACTCATGTTGAAGTCAGTTAACTCATGTTGAAGTCAGTGAACTCATGTTGAAGTCAGTTAACTCATGTTGAAGTCAGTTAACTCATGTTGAAGTCAGTTAACTCATGTTGAAGTCAGTTAACTCATGGTGAAGTCAGTTAACTCATGTTGAAGTCAGTTAACTCATGTTGAAGTCAGTTAACTCATGTTGAAGTCAGTTAACTCATGCTGAATTCAGTTAACTCATGTTGAAGTCAGTTAACTCATGTTGAAGTCCGTTAACTCATGTTAAATTCAGTTAACTCATGTTGAAGTCAGTTATCTAATGTTGAAGTCAGTTAACTCATGTTGAAGTCAGTTAACTCATGGTTGAAGTCAGTTAACTCATGTTGAAGTCAGTTAACTCATGTTGAAGTCAGTTAACTCATGTTGAAGTCAGTTAACTCATGTTGAAGTCAGTTAACTCATGGTGAAGTCAGTTAACTCATGTTGAAGTCAGTTAACTCATGTTGAAGTCAGTTAACTCATGTTGAAGTCAGTTAACTCATGCTGAATTCAGTTAACTCATGTTGAAGTCAGTTAAATCATGTTGATGTCATTTAAATAATGTTGAATTCAGTTAACTCATGTTGAAGTCAGTTAACTCATGTTGAAGTCAGTTAACTCATGTTGAAGTCAGTTAACTCATGTTGAAGCCAGTTAACTCATGTTGAAGTCAGTTAACTCATGTTGAAGTCCGTTAACTCATGTTGAATTCAGTTAACTCATGTTGAAGTCAGTTAACTTATGTTGAAGTCAGTTAACTCATGTTGAAGTCAGTTAACTCATATTGAAGTCAGTTAACTCATGTTGAAGTCAGTTAACTCATGTTGAAGTCAGTTAACTCATGTTGAAGTCAGTTAACTCATGTTGAAGTCAGTTAACTCATGTTGAAGTCAGTTAACTCATGGTGAAGTCAGTTAACTCATGTTGAAGTCAGTTAACTCATGTTGAAGTCAGTTAACTCATGTTGAAGTCAGTTAACTCATGCTGAATTCAGTTAACTCATGTTGAAGTCAGTTAAATCATGTTGAAGTCATTTAAATAATGTTGAATTCAGTTAACTCATGTTGAAGTCAGTTAACTCATGTTGAAGTCAGTTAACTCATCTTGAAGTCAGTTAACTCATGTTGAAGTCAGTTAACTCATGTTGAAGTCAGTTAACTCATGTTGAAGTCAGTTAACTCATGTTGAAGTCCGTTAACTCATGTTGAATTCAGTTAACTCATGTTGAAGTCAGTTAACTTATGTTGAAGTCAGTTAACTCATGTTGAAGTCAGTTAACTCATATTGAAGTCAGTTAACTCATGTTGAAGTTAGTTAACTCATGTTGAAGTCAGTTAACTCATGCTAATTTCAGTTAACTCGTCTTGAAGTCACTTAACTCATGTTGAAGTCAGTTAACTCATGTTGAAGTCAGTTAACTCATGTTGAAGTCAGTTAACTCATGTTGAAGTCAGTTAACTCATGTTGAAGTCAGTTAACTCATGTTGAAGTCAGTTAACTCATGTTGAAGTCAGTTAACTCATGTTGAAGTCCGTTAACTCATGTTAAATTCAGTTAACTCATGTTGAAGTCAGTTAGCTCATGTTGAAGTCAGTTAACTCATGTTGAAGTCAGTTAACTCATGTTGAAGTCAGTTAACTCATGTTGAAGTCAGTTAACTCATGTTGAAGTCAGTTAACTCATGTTGAAGTCAGTTAACTCATGTTGAAGTCAGTTAACTCGTCTTGAAGTCAGTTAACTCATGTTGAAGTCAGTTAACTCATGTTGAAGTCAGTTAACTCATGTTGAAGTCAGTTAACTCATGTTGAAGTCAGTTAACTCATGTTGAAGTCAGTTAACTCATGTTGAAGTCAGTTAACTCATGTTGAAGTCAGTTAACTCATGTTGAAGTCAGTTAACTCATGTTGAAGTCAGTTAACTCATGTTGAAGTCAGTTAACTCATCTTAAAGTCAGTTAACTCATGCTGAATTCAGTTAACTCATGTTGAAGTCAGTTAACTCTTGTTGATGTCAGTTAACTCATGTTGAAGCCAGTTAACTCATTTTGAATTCAGTTAACTAATGTTGAAGTCAGTTAACTCATGTTGAAGTCAGTTAACTCATGTTGAAGTCAGTTAACTCATGTTGAAGTCAGTTAACTCATGTTGAAGTCCGTTAACTCATGTTAAATTCAGTTAACTCATGTTGAAGTCAGTTAGCTCATGTTGAAGTCAGTTAACTCATGTTGAAGTCAGTTAACTCATGGTTGAAGTCAGTTAACTCATGTTGAAGCCAGTTAACTCATGTTGAAGTCAGTTAACTCATGCTGATTTCAGTTAACTCGTCTTGAAGTCAGTTAACTCATGTTGAAGTCAGTTAACTCATGTTGAAGTCAGTTAACTCATGTTGAAGTCAGTTAACTCATGTTGAAGTCAGTTAACTCATGTTGAAGTCAGTTAACTCATGTTGAAGTCAGTTAACTCGTCTTGAAGTCAGTTAACTCATGTTGAAGTCAGTTAACTCATGTTGAAGTCAGTTAACTCATGTTGAAGTCAGTTAACTCATGTTGAAGTCAGTTAACTCATGTTGAAGTCAGTTAACTCATGTTGAAGTCAGTTAACTCATGGTGAAGTCAGTTAACTCATGTTGAAGTCAGTTAACTCATGTTGAAGTCAGTTAAATCATGTTGAAGTCATTTAAATAATGTTGAATTCAGTTAACTCATGTTGAAGTCAGTTAACTCATGTTGAAGTCAGTTAACTCATGTTGAAGTCAGTTAACTCATGTTGAAGCCAGTTAACTCATGTTGAAGTCAGTTAACTCATGTTGAAGTCCGTTAACTCATGTTGAATTCAGTTAACTCATGTTGAAGTCAGTTAACTTATGTTGAAGTCAGTTAACTCATGTTGAAGTCAGTTAACTCATATTGAAGTCAGTTAACTCATGTTGAAGTCAGTTAACTCATGTTGAAGTCAGTTAACTCATGTTGAAGTCAGTTAACTCATGTTGAAGTCAGTTAACTCATGTTGAAGTCAGTTAACTCATGGTGAAGTCAGTTAACTCATGTTGAAGTCAGTTAACTCATGTTGAAGTCAGTTAACTCATGTTGAAGTCAGTTAACTCATGCTGTATTCAGTTAACTCATGTTGAAGTCAGTTAAATCATGTTGAAGTCATTTATATAATGTTGAATTCAGTTAACTCATGTTGAAGTCAGTTAACTCATGTTGAAGTCAGTTAACTCATGTTGAAGTCAGTTAACTCATGTTGAAGTCAGTTAACTCATGTTGAAGTCAGTTAACTCATGTTGAAGTCCGTTAACTCATGTTGAATTCAGTTAACTCATGTTGAAGTCAGTTAACTTATGTTGAAGTCAGTTAACTCATGTTGAAGTCAATTAACTCATATTGAAGTCAGTTAACTCATGTTGAAGTTAGTTAACTCATGTTGAAGTCAGCTAACTCATGCTAATTTCAGTTAACTCGTCTTGAAGTCACTTAACTCATGTTGAAGTCAGTTAACTCATGTTGAAGTCAGTTAACTCATGTTGAAGTCAGTTAACTCATGTTGAAGTCAGTTAACTCATGTTGAAGTCAGTTAACTCATGTTGAAGTCAGTTAACTCATGTTGAAGTCAGTTAACTCATGCTGAATTCAGTTAACTCATGTTGAAGTCAGTTAAATCATGTTGAAGTCATTTAAATAATGTTGAATTCAGTTAACTCATGTTGAAGTCAGTTAACTCATGTTGAAGTCAGTTAACTCATGTTGAAGTCAGTTAACTCATGTTGAAGTCAGTTAACTCATGTTGAAGTCAGTTAACTCATGTTGAATTCAGTTAACTCATCTTAAAGTCAGTTATCTCATGCTGAATTCAGTTAACTCATGTTGAAGTCAGTTAACTCTTGTTGATGTCAGTTAACTCATGTTGAAGCCAGTTAACTCATTTTGAATTCAGTTAACTAATGCTGAAGTCAGTTAACTCATGTTGAAGTCAGTTAACTCATGTTGAAGTCAGTTAACTCATGTTGAAGTCAGTTAACACATGTTGAAGTCCGTTAACTCATGTTAAATTCAGTTAACTCATGTTGAAGTCAGTTAGCTCATGTTGAAGTCAGTTAACTCATGTTGAGGTCAGTTAACTCATGGTTGAAGTCAGTTAACTCATGTTGAAGCCAGTTAACTCATGTTGAAGTCAGTTAACTCATGCTGATTTCAGATAACTCGTCTTGAAGTCAGTTAACTCATGTTGAAGTCAGTTAACTCATGTTGAAGTCAGTTAACTCATGTTGAAGTCAGTTAACTCATGTTGAAGTCAGTTAACTCATGTTGAAGTCAGTTAACTCATGTTGAAGTCAGTTAAATCATGGTGAAGCCAGTTAACTCATGTTGAAGTCAGTTAACTCATGCTGATTTCAGTTAACTCGTCTTGAAGTCAGTTAACTCATGTTGAAGTCAGTTAACTCATGTTGAAGTCAGTGAACTCATGTTGAAGTCAGTTAACTCATGTTGAAGTCAGTTAACTCATGTTGAAGTCAGTTAACTCATGTTGAGGTCAGTTAACTCATGGTGAAGTCAGTTAACTCATGTTGAAGTCAGTTAACTCATGTTGAAGTCAGTTAACTCATGTTGAAGTCAGTTAACTCATGCTGAATTCAGTTAACTCATGTTGAAGTCGGTTAACTCATGTTGAAGTCCGTTAACTCATGTTAAATTCAGTTAACTCATGTTGAAGTCAGTTAACTCATGTTGAAGTCAGTTAACTCATGTTGAAGTCAGTTAACTCATGTTGAAGTCAGTTAACTCATGTTGAAGTCAGTTAACTCATGGTGAAGTCAGTTAACTCATGTTGAAGTCAGTTAACTCATGTTGAAGTCAGTTAACTCATGTTGAAGTCAGTTAACTCATGCTGAATTCAGTTAACTCATGTTGAAGTCAGTTAAATCATGTTGAAGTCATTTAAATAATGTTGAATTCAGTTAACTCATGTTGAAGTCAGTTAACTCATGTTGAAGTCAGTTAACTCATGTTGAAGTCAGTTAACTCATGTTGAAGCCAGTTAACTCATGTTGAAGTCAGTTAACTCATGTTGAAGTCCGTTAACTCATGTTGAATTCAGTTAACTCATGTTGAAGTCAGTTAACTTATGTTGAAGTCAGTTAACTCATGTTGAAGTCAGTTAACTCATATTGAAGTCAGTTAACTCATGTTGAAGTCAGTTAACTCATGTTGAAGTCAGTTAACTCATGTTGAAGTCAGTTAACTCATGTTGAAGTCAGTTAACTCATGTTGAAGTCAGTTAACTCATGGTGAAGTCAGTTAACTCATGTTGAAGTCAGTTAACTCATGTTGAAGTCAGTTAACTCATGTTGAAGTCAGTTAACTCATGTTGAAGTCAGTTAACTCATGGTTGAAGTCAGTTAACTCATGTTGAAGTCATTTAACTCATGTTGAAGTCAGTTAACTCATATTGAAGTCAGTTAACTCATGTTGAAGTCAGTTAACTCATGGTGAAGTCAGTTAACTCATGTTGAAGTCAGTTAACTCATGTTGAAGTCAGTTAACTCATGTTGAAGTCAGTTAACTCATGCTGAATTCAGTTAACTCATGTTGAAGTCAGTTAAATGATGTTGAAGTCATTTAAATAATGTTGAATTCAGTTAACTCATGTTGAAGTCAGTTAACTCATGTTGAAGTCAGTTAACTCATGTTGAAGTCAGTTAACTCATGTTGAAGCCAGTTAACTCATGTTGAAGTCAGTTAACTCATGTTGAAGTCCGTTAACTCATGTTGAATTCAGTTAACTCATGTTGAAGTCAGTTAACTTATGTTGAAGTTAGTTAACTCATGTTGAAGTCAGTTAACTCATATTGAAGTCAGTTAACTCATGTTGAAGTCAGTTAACTCATGTTGAAGTCAGTTAACTCATGTTGAAGTCAGTTAACTCATGTTGAAGTCAGTTAACTCATGTTGAAGTCAGTTAACTCATGGTGAAGTCAGTTAACTCATGTTGAAGTCAGTTAACTCATGTTGAAGTCAGTTAACTCATGTTGAAGTCAGTTAACTCATGCTGTATTCAGTTAACTCATGTTGAAGTCAGTTAAATCATGTTGAAGTCATTTAAATAATGTTGAATTCAGTTAACTCATGTTGAAGTCAGTTAACTCATGTTGAAGTCAGTTAACTCATGTTGAAGTCAGTTAACTTATGTTGAAGTCAGTTAACTCATGTTGAAGTCAGTTAACTCATGTTGAAGTCCGTTAACTCATGTTGAATTCAGTTTACTCATGTTGAAGTCAGTTAACTTATGTTGAAGTCAGTTAACTCATGTTGAAGTCAGTTAACTCATATTGAAGTCAGTTAACTCATGTTGAAGTCAGTTAACTCATGTTGAAGTCAGTTAACTCATGTTGAAGTCAGTTAACTCATGTTGAAGTCAGTTAACTCATGTTGAAGTCAGTTAACTCATGTTGAAGTCCGTTAACTCATGTTAAATTCAGTTAACTCATGTTGAAGTCAGTTAGCTCATGTTGAAGTCAGTTAACTCATGTTGAAGTCAGTTAACTCATGTTGAAGTCAGTTAACTCATGTTGAAGTCAGTTAACTCATGTTGAAGTCAGTTAACTCATGTTGAAGTCAGTTAAATCATGTTGAAGTCATTTAAATAATGTTGAATTCAGTTAACTCATGTTGAAGTCAGTTAACTCATGTTGAAGTCAGTTAACTCATGTTGAAGTCAGTTAACTCATGTTGAAGTCAGTTAACTCATGTTGAAGTCAGTTAACTCATGTTGAATTCAGTTAACTCATCTTAAAGTCAGTTATCTCATGCTGAATTCAGTTAACTCATGTTGAAGTCAGTTAACTCTTGTTGATGTCAGTTAACTCATGTTGAAGCCAGTTAACTCATTTTGAATTCAGTTAACTAATGCTGAAGTCAGTTAACTCATGTTGAAGTCAGTTAACTCATGTTGAAGTCAGTTAACTCATGTTGAAGTCAGTTAACACATGTTGAAGTCCGTTAACTCATGTTAAATTCAGTTAACTCATGTTGAAGTCAGTTAGCTCATGTTGAAGTCAGTTAACTCATGTTGAGGTCAGTTAACTCATGGTTGAAGTCAGTTAACTCATGTTGAAGCCAGTTAACTCATGTTGAAGTCAGTTAACTCATGCTGATTTCAGATAACTCGTCTTGAAGTCAGTTAACTCATGTTGAAGTCAGTTAACTCATGTTGAAGTCAGTTAACTCATGTTGAAGTCAGTTAACTCATGTTGAAGTCAGTTAACTCATGTTGAAGTCAGTTAACTCATGTTGAAGTCAGTTAAATCATGGTGAAGCCAGTTAACTCATGTTGAAGTCAGTTAACTCATGCTGATTTCAGTTAACTCGTCTTGAAGTCAGTTAACTCATGTTGAAGTCAGTTAACTCATGTTGAAGTCAGTGAACTCATGTTGAAGTCAGTTAACTCATGTTGAAGTCAGTTAACTCATGTTGAAGTCAGTTAACTCATGTTGAGGTCAGTTAACTCATGGTGAAGTCAGTTAACTCATGTTGAAGTCAGTTAACTCATGTTGAAGTCAGTTAACTCATGTTGAAGTCAGTTAACTCATGCTGAATTCAGTTAACTCATGTTGAAGTCGGTTAACTCATGTTGAAGTCCGTTAACTCATGTTAAATTCAGTTAACTCATGTTGAAGTCAGTTAACTCATGTTGAAGTCAGTTAACTCATGTTGAAGTCAGTTAACTCATGTTGAAGTCAGTTAACTCATGTTGAAGTCAGTTAACTCATGGTGAAGTCAGTTAACTCATGTTGAAGTCAGTTAACTCATGTTGAAGTCAGTTAACTCATGTTGAAGTCAGTTAACTCATGCTGAATTCAGTTAACTCATGTTGAAGTCAGTTAAATCATGTTGAAGTCATTTAAATAATGTTGAATTCAGTTAACTCATGTTGAAGTCAGTTAACTCATGTTGAAGTCAGTTAACTCATGTTGAAGTCAGTTAACTCATGTTGAAGCCAGTTAACTCATGTTGAAGTCAGTTAACTCATGTTGAAGTCCGTTAACTCATGTTGAATTCAGTTAACTCATGTTGAAGTCAGTTAACTTATGTTGAAGTCAGTTAACTCATGTTGAAGTCAGTTAACTCATATTGAAGTCAGTTAACTCATGTTGAAGTCAGTTAACTCATGTTGAAGTCAGTTAACTCATGTTGAAGTCAGTTAACTCATGTTGAAGTCAGTTAACTCATGTTGAAGTCAGTTAACTCATGGTGAAGTCAGTTAACTCATGTTGAAGTCAGTTAACTCATGTTGAAGTCAGTTAACTCATGTTGAAGTCAGTTAACTCATGTTGAAGTCAGTTAACTCATGGTTGAAGTCAGTTAACTCATGTTGAAGTCATTTAACTCATGTTGAAGTCAGTTAACTCATGTTGAAGTCAGTTAACTCATGTTGAAGTCAGTTAACTCATGGTGAAGTCAGTTAACTCATGTTGAAGTCAGTTAACTCATGTTGAAGTCAGTTAACTCATGTTGAAGTCAGTTAACTCATGCTGAATTCAGTTAACTCATGTTGAAGTCAGTTAAATGATGTTGAAGTCATTTAAATAATGTTGAATTCAGTTAACTCATGTTGAAGTCAGTTAACTCATGTTGAAGTCAGTTAACTCATGTTGAAGTCAGTTAACTCATGTTGAAGCCAGTTAACTCATGTTGAAGTCAGTTAACTCATGTTGAAGTCCGTTAACTCATGTTGAATTCAGTTAACTCATGTTGAAGTCAGTTAACTTATGTTGAAGTCAGTTAACTCATGTTGAAGTCAGTTAACTCATATTGAAGTCAGTTAACTCATGTTGAAGTCAGTTAACTCATGTTGAAGTCAGTTAACTCATGTTGAAGTCAGTTAACTCATGTTGAAGTCAGTTAACTCATGTTGAAGTCAGTTAACTCATGGTGAAGTCAGTTAACTCATGTTGAAGTCAGTTAACTCATGTTGAAGTCAGTTAACTCATGTTGAAGTCAGTTAACTCATGCTGTATTCAGTTAACTCATGTTGAAGTCAGTTAAATCATGTTGAAGTCATTTAAATAATGTTGAATTCAGTTAACTCATGTTGAAGTCAGTTAACTCATGTTGAAGTCAGTTAACTCATGTTGAAGTCAGTTAACTCATGTTGAAGTCAGTTAACTCATGTTGAAGTCAGTTAACTCATGTTGAAGTCCGTTAACTCATGTTGAATTCAGTTTACTCATGTTGAAGTCAGTTAACTTATGTTGAAGTCAGTTAACTCATGTTGAAGTCAGTTAACTCATATTGAAGTCAGTTAACTCATGTTGAAGTCAGTTAACTCATGTTGAAGTCAGTTAACTCATGTTGAAGTCAGTTAACTCATGTTGAAGTCAGTTAACTCATGTTGAAGTCAGTTAACTCATGTTGAAGTCCGTTAACTCATGTTAAATTCAGTTAACTCATGTTGAAGTCAGTTAGCTCATGTTGAAGTCAGTTAACTCATGTTGAAGTCAGTTAACTCATGTTGAAGTCAGTTAACTCATGTTGAAGTCAGTTAACTCATGTTGAAGTCAGTTAACTCATGTTGAAGTCAGTTAACTCATGTTGAAGTCAGTTAACTCGTCTTGAAGTCAGTTAACTCATGTTGAAGTCAGTTAACTCATGTTGAAGTCAGTTAACTCATGTTGAAGTCAGTTAACTCATGTTGAAGTCAGTTAACTCATGTTGAAGTCAGTTAACTCATGTTGAAGTCAGTTAACTCATGTTGAAGTCAGTTAACTCATGTTGAAGTCAGTTAACTCATGTTGAAGTCAGTTAACTCATGTTGAAGTCAGTTAACTCATCTTAAAGTCAGTTAACTCATGCTGAATTCAGTTAACTCATGTTGAAGTCAGTTAACTCTTGTTGATGTCAGTTAACTCATGTTGAAGTCAGTTAACTCATGCTGATTTCAGTTAACTCGTCTTGAAGTCAGTTAACTCATGTTGAAGTCAGTTAACTCATGTTGAAGTCAGTTAACTCATGTTGAAGTCAGTTAACTCATGTTGAAGTCAGTTAACTCATGTTGAAGTCAGTTAACTCATGTTGAAGTCAGTTAACTCGTCTTGAAGTCAGTTAACTCATGTTGAAGTCAGTTAACTCATGTTGAAGTCAGTTAACTCATGTTGAAGTCAGTTAACTCATGTTGAAGTCAGTTAACTCATGTTGAAGTCAGTTAACTCATGTTGAAGTCAGTTAACTCATGGTGAAGTCAGTTAACTCATGTTGAAGTCAGTTAACTCATGTTGAAGTCAGTTAAATCATGTTGAAGTCATTTAAATAATGTTGAATTCAGTTAACTCATGTTGAAGTCAGTTAACTCATGTTGAAGTCAGTTAACTCATGTTGAAGTCAGTTAACTCATGTTGAAGCCAGTTAACTCATGTTGAAGTCAGTTAACTCATGTTGAAGTCCGTTAACTCATGTTGAAGTCAGTTAACTCATGTTGAAGTCAGTTAACTCATGTTGAAGTCAGTTAACTCATGTTGAGGTCAGTTAACTCATGGTGAAGTCAGTTAACTCATGTTGAAGTCAGTTAACTCATGTTGAAGTCAGTTAACTCATGTTGAAGTCAGTTAACTCATGCTGAATTCAGTTAACTCATGTTGAAGTCAGTTAACTCATGTTGAAGTCCGTTAACTCATGTTAAATTCAGTTAACTCATGTTGAAGTCAGTTATCTCATGTTGAAGTCAGTTAACTCATGTTGAAGTCAGTTAACTCATGGTTGAAGTCAGTTAACTCATGTTGAAGTCAGTTAACTCATGTTGAAGTCAGTTAACTCATGTTGAAGTCAGTTAACTCATGTTGAAGTCAGTTAACTCATGGTGAAGTCAGTTAACTCATGTTGAAGTCAGTTAACTCATGTTGAAGTCAGTTAACTCATGTTGAAGTCAGTTAACTCATGCTGAATTCAGTTAACTCATGTTGAAGTCAGTTAAATCATGTTGAAGTCATTTAAATAATGTTGAATTCAGTTAACTCATGTTGAAGTCAGTTAACTCATGTTGAAGTCAGTTAACTCATGTTGAAGTCAGTTAACTCATGTTGAAGCCAGTTAACTCATGTTGAAGTCAGTTAACTCATGTTGAAGTCCGTTAACTCATGTTGAATTCAGTTAACTCATGTTGAAGTCAGTTAACTTATGTTGAAGTCAGTTAACTCATGTTGAAGTCAGTTAACTCATATTGAAGTCAGTTAACTCATGTTGAAGTCAGTTAACTCATGTTGAAGTCAGTTAACTCATGTTGAAGTCAGTTAACTCATGTTGAAGTCAGTTAACTCATGTTGAAGTCAGTTAACTCATGGTGAAGTCAGTTAACTCATGTTGAAGTCAGTTAACTCATGTTGAAGTCAGTTAACTCATGTTGAAGTCAGTTAACTCATGTTGAAGTCAGTTAACTCATCTTAAAGTCAGTTATCTCATGCTGAATTCAGTTAACTCATGGTGAAGTCAGTTAACTCTTGTTGATGTCAGTTAACTCATGTTGAAGCCAGTTAACTCATTTTGAATTCAGTTAACTAATGCTGAAGTCAGTTAACTCATGTTGAAGTCAGTTAACTCATGTTGAAGTCAGTTAACTCATGTTGAAGTCAGTTAACACATGTTGAAGTCCGTTAACTCATGTTAAATTCAGTTAACTCATGTTGAAGTCAGTTAGCTCATGTTGAAGTCAGTTAACTCATGTTGAGGTCAGTTAACTCATGGTTGAAGTCAGTTAACTCATGTTGAAGCCAGTTAACTCATGTTGAAGTCAGTTAACTCATGCTGATTTCAGATAACTCGTCTTGAAGTCAGTTAACTCATGTTGAAGTCAGTTAACTCATGTTGAAGTCAGTTAACTCATGTTGAAGTCAGTTAACTCATGTTGAAGTCAGTTAACTCATGTTGAAGTCAGTTAACTCATGTTGAAGTCAGTTAAATCATGGTGAAGCCAGTTAACTCATGTTGAAGTCAGTTAACTCATGCTGATTTCAGTTAACTCGTCTTGAAGTCAGTTAACTCATGTTGAAGTCAGTTAACTCATGTTGAAGTCAGTGAACTCATGTTGAAGTCAGTTAACTCATGTTGAAGTCAGTTAACTCATGTTGAAGTCAGTTAACTCATGTTGAGGTCAGTTAACTCATGGTGAAGTCAGTTAACTCATGTTGAAGTCAGTTAACTCATGTTGAAGTCAGTTAACTCATGTTGAAGTCAGTTAACTCATGCTGAATTCAGTTAACTCATGTTGAAGTCGGTTAACTCATGTTGAAGTCCGTTAACTCATGTTAAATTCAGTTAACTCATGTTGAAGTCAGTTATCTCATGTTGAAGTCAGTTAACTCATGTTGAAGTCAGTTAACTCATGGTTGAAGTCAGTTAACTCATGTTGAAGTCAGTTAACTCATGTTGAAGTCAGTTAACTCATGTTGAAGTCAGTTAACTCATGTTGAAGTCAGTTAACTCATGGTGAAGTCAGTTAACTCATGTTGAAGTCAGTTAACTCATGTTGAAGTCAGTTAACTCATGTTTAAGTCAGTTAACTCATGCTGAATTCAGTTAACTCATGTTGAAGTCAGTTAAATCATGTTGAAGTCATTTAAATAATGTTGAATTCAGTTAACTCATGTTGAAGTCAGTTAACTCATGTTGAAGTCAGTTAACTCATGTTGAAGTCAGTTAACTCATGTTGAAGCCAGTTAACTCATGTTGAAGTCAGTTAACTCATGTTGAAGTCCGTTAACTCATGTTGAATTCAGTTAACTCATGTTGAAGTCAGTTAACTTATGTTGAAGTCAGTTAACTCATGTTGAAGTCAGTTAACTCATATTGAAGTCAGTTAACTCATGTTGAAGTCAGTTAACTCATGTTGAAGTCAGTTAACTCATGTTGAAGTCAGTTAACTCATGTTGAAGTCAGTTAACTCATGTTGAAGTCAGTTAACTCATGGTGAAGTCAGTTAACTCATGTTGAAGTCAGTTAACTCATGTTGAAGTCAGTTAACTCATGTTGAAGTCAGTTAACTCATGTTGAAGTCAGTTAACTCATGGTTGAAGTCAGTTAACTCATGTTGAAGTCATTTAACTCATGTTGAAGTCAGTTAACTCATGTTGAAGTCAGTTAACTCATGTTGAAGTCAGTTAACTCATGGTGAAGTCAGTTAACTCATGTTGAAGTCAGTTAACTCATGTTGAAGTCAGTTAACTCATGTTGAAGTCAGTTAACTCATGCTGAATTCAGTTAACTCATGTTGAAGTCAGTTAAATGATGTTGAAGTCATTTAAATAATGTTGAATTCAGTTAACTCATGTTGAAGTCAGTTAACTCATGTTGAAGTCAGTTAACTCATGTTGAAGTCAGTTAACTCATGTTGAAGCCAGTTAACTCATGTTGAAGTCAGTTAACTCATGTTGAAGTCCGTTAACTCATGTTGAATTCAGTTAACTCATGTTGAAGTCAGTTAACTTATGTTGAAGTCAGTTAACTCATGTTGAAGTCAGTTAACTCATATTGAAGTCAGTTAACTCATGTTGAAGTCAGTTAACTCATGTTGAAGTCAGTTAACTCATGTTGAAGTCAGTTAACTCATGTTGAAGTCAGTTAACTCATGTTGAAGTCAGTTAACTCATGGTGAAGTCAGTTAACTCATGTTGAAGTCAGTTAACTCATGTTGAAGTCAGTTAACTCATGTTGAAGTCAGTTAACTCATGCTGTATTCAGTTAACTCATGTTGAAGTCAGTTAAATCATGTTGAAGTCATTTAAATAATGTTGAATTCAGTTAACTCATGTTGAAGTCAGTTAACTCATGTTGAAGTCAGTTAACTCATGTTGAAGTCAGTTAACTCATGTTGAAGTCAGTTAACTCATGTTGAAGTCAGTTAACTCATGTTGAAGTCCGTTAACTCATGTTGAATTCAGTTTACTCATGTTGAAGTCAGTTAACTTATGTTGAAGTCAGTTAACTCATGTTGAAGTCAGTTAACTCATATTGAAGTCAGTTAACTCATGTTGAAGTCAGTTAACTCATGTTGAAGTCAGTTAACTCATGTTGAAGTCAGTTAACTCATGTTGAAGTCAGTTAACTCATGTTGAAGTCAGTTAACTCATGGTGAAGTCAGTTAACTCATGTTGAAGTCAGTTAACTCATGTTGAAGTCAGTTAACTCATGTTGAAGTCAGTTAACTCATGCTGTATTCAGTTAACTCATGTTGAAGTCAGTTAAATCATGTTGAAGTCATTTATATAATGTTGAATTCAGTTAACTCATGTTGAAGTCAGTTAACTCATGTTGAAGTCAGTTAACTCATGTTGAAGTCAGTTAACTCATGTTGAAGTCAGTTAACTCATGTTGAAGTCAGTTAACTCATGTTGAAGTCCGTTAACTCATGTTGAATTCAGTTAACGCATGTTGAAGTCAGTTAACTTATGTTGAAGTCAGTTAACTCATGTTGAAGTCAGTTAACTCATATTGAAGTCAGTTAACTCATGTTGAAGTTAGTTAACTCATGTTGAAGTCAGCTAACTCATGCTAATTTCAGTTAACTCGTCTTGAAGTCACTTAACTCATGTTGAAGTCAGTTAACTCATGTTGAAGTCAGTTAACTCATGTTGAAGTCAGTTAACTCATGTTGAAGTCAGTTAACTCATGTTGAAGTCAGTTAACTCATGTTGAAGTCAGTTAACTCATGTTGAAGTCAGTTAACTCATGCTGAATTCAGTTAACTCATGTTGAAGTCAGTTAAATCATGTTGAAGTCATTTAAATAATGTTGAATTCAGTTAACTCATGTTGAAGTCAGTTAACTCATGTTGAAGTCAGTTAACTCATGTTGAAGTCAGTTAACTCATGTTGAAGTCAGTTAACTCATGTTGAAGTCAGTTAACTCATGTTGAATTCAGTTAACTCATCTTAAAGTCAGTTATCTCATGCTGAATTCAGTTAACTCATGTTGAAGTCAGTTAACTCTTGTTGATGTCAGTTAACTCATGTTGAAGCCAGTTAACTCATTTTGAATTCAGTTAACTAATGCTGAAGTCAGTTAACTCATGTTGAAGTCAGTTAACTCATGTTGAAGTCAGTTAACTCATGTTGAAGTCAGTTAACACATGTTGAAGTCCGTTAACTCATGTTAAATTCAGTTAACTCATGTTGAAGTCAGTTAGCTCATGTTGAAGTCAGTTAACTCATGTTGAGGTCAGTTAACTCATGGTTGAAGTCAGTTAACTCATGTTGAAGCCAGTTAACTCATGTTGAAGTCAGTTAACTCATGCTGATTTCAGATAACTCGTCTTGAAGTCAGTTAACTCATGTTGAAGTCAGTTAACTCATGTTGAAGTCAGTTAACTCATGTTGAAGTCAGTTAACTCATGTTGAAGTCAGTTAACTCATGTTGAAGTCAGTTAACTCATGTTGAAGTCAGTTAAATCATGGTGAAGCCAGTTAACTCATGTTGAAGTCAGTTAACTCATGCTGATTTCAGTTAACTCGTCTTGAAGTCAGTTAACTCATGTTGAAGTCAGTTAACTCATGTTGAAGTCAGTGAACTCATGTTGAAGTCAGTTAACTCATGTTGAAGTCAGTTAACTCATGTTGAAGTCAGTTAACTCATGTTGAGGTCAGTTAACTCATGGTGAAGTCAGTTAACTCATGTTGAAGTCAGTTAACTCATGTTGAAGTCAGTTAACTCATGTTGAAGTCAGTTAACTCATGCTGAATTCAGTTAACTCATGTTGAAGTCAGTTAACTCATGTTGAAGTCCGTTAACTCATGTTAAATTCAGTTAACTCATGTTGAAGTCAGTTATCTCATGTTGAAGTCAGTTAACTCATGTTGAAGTCAGTTAACTCATGGTTGAAGTCAGTTAACTCATGTTGAAGTCAGTTAACTCATGTTGAAGTCAGTTAACTCATGTTGAAGTCAGTTAACTCATGTTGAAGTCAGTTAACTCATGGTGAAGTCAGTTAACTCATGTTGAAGTCAGTTAACTCATGTTGAAGTCAGTTAACTCATGTTGAAGTCAGTTAACTCATGCTGAATTCAGTTAACTCATGTTGAAGTCAGTTAAATCATGTTGAAGTCATTTAAATAATGTTGAATTCAGTTAACTCATGTTGAAGTCAGTTAACTCATGTTGAAGTCAGTTAACTCATGTTGAAGTCAGTTAACTCATGTTGAAGCCAGTTAACTCATGTTGAAGTCAGTTAACTCATGTTGAAGTCCGTTAACTCATGTTGAATTCAGTTAACTCATGTTGAAGTCAGTTAACTTATGTTGAAGTCAGTTAACTCATGTTGAAGTCAGTTAACTCATATTGAAGTCAGTTAACTCATGTTGAAGTCAGTAAACTCATGTTGAAGTCTGTTAACTCATGTTGAAGTCAGTTAACTCATGTTGAAGTCAGTTAACTCATGTTGAAGTCAGTTAACTCATGGTGAAGTCAGTTAACTCATGTTGAAGTCAGTTAACTCATGTTGAAGTCAGTTAACTCATGTTGAAGTCAGTTAACTCATGTTGAAGTCAGTTAACTCATGGTTGAAGTCAGTTAACTCATGTTGAAGTCATTTAACTCATGTTGAAGTCAGTTAACTCATGTTGAAGTCAGTTAACTCATGTTGAAGTCAGTTAACTCATGGTGAATTCAGTTAACTCATGTTGAAGTCAGTTAACTCATGTTGAAGTCAGTTAACTCATGTTGAAGTCAGTTAACTCATGCTGAATTCAGTTAACTCATGTTGAAGTCAGTTAAATGATGTTGAAGTCATTTAAATAATGTTGAATTCAGTTAACTCATGTTGAAGTCAGTTAACTCATGTTGAAGTCAGTTAACTCATGTTGAAGTCAGTTAACTCATGTTGAAGCCAGTTAACTCATGTTGAAGTCAGTTAACTCATGTTGAAGTCCGTTAACTCATGTTGAAGTCAGTTAACTCATGTTGAAGTCAGTTAACTCATGTTGAAGTCAGTTAACTCATATTGAAGTCAGTTAACTCATGTTGAAGTCAGTTAACTCATGTTGAAGTCAGTTAACTCATGTTGAAGTCAGTTAACTCATGTTGAAGTCAGTTAACTCATGTTGAAGTCAGTTAACTCATGGTGAAGTCAGTTAACTCATGTTGAAGTCAGTTAACTCATGTTGAAGTCAGTTAACTCATGCTGTATTCAGTTAACTCATGTTGAAGTCAGTTAAATCATGTTGAAGTCATTTAAATAATGTTGAATTCAGTTAACTCATGTTGAAGTCAGTTAACTCATGTTGAAGTCAGTTAACTCATGTTGAAGTCAGTTAACTCATGTTGAAGTCAGTTAACTCATGTTGAAGTCAGTTAACTCATGTTGAAGTCCGTTAACTCATGTTGAATTCAGTTTACTCATGTTGAAGTCAGTTAACTTATGTTGAAGTCAGTTAACTCATGTTGAAGTCAGTTAACTCATATTGAAGTCAGTTAACTCATGTTGAAGTTAGTTAACTCATGTTGAAGTCAGCTAACTCATGCTAATTTCAGTTAACTCGTCTTGAAGTCACTTAACTCATGTTGAAGTCAGTTAACTCATGTTGAAGTCAGTTAACTCATGTTGAAGTCAGTTAACTCATGTTGAAGTCAGTTAACTCATGTTGAAGTCAGTTAACTCATGTTGAAGTCAGTTAACTCATGTTGAAGTCAGTTAACTCATGCTGAATTCAGTTAACTCATGTTGAAGTCAGATAAATCATGTTGAAGTCATTTAAATAATGTTGAATGCAGTTAACTCATGTTGAAGTCAGTTAACTCATGTTGAAGTCAGTTAACTCATGTTGAAGTCAGTTAACTCATGTTGAAGTCAGTTAACTCATGTTGAAGTCAGTTAACTCATGTTGAATTCAGTTAACTCATCTTAAAGTCAGTTAACTCATGCTGAATTCAGTTAACTCATGTTGAAGTCAGTTAACTCTTGTTGATGTCAGTTAACTCATGTTGAAGCCAGTTAACTCATTTTGAATTCAGTTAACTAATGCTGAAGTCAGTTAACTCATGTTGAAGTCAGTTAACTCATGATGAAGTCAGTTAACTCATGTTGAAGTCAGTTAACACATGTTGAAGTCCGTTAACTCATGTTAAATTCAGTTAACTCATGTTGAAGTCAGTTAGCTCATGTTGAAGTCAGTTAACTCATGTTGAGGTCAATTAACTCATGGTTGAAGTCAGTTAACTCATGTTGAAGCCAGTTAACTCATGTTGAAGTCAGTTAACTCATGCTGATTTCAGATAACTCGTCTTGAAGTCAGTTAACTCATGTTGAAGTCAGTTAACTCATGTTGAAGTCAGTTAACTCATGTTGAAGTCAGTTAACTCATGTTGAAGTCAGTTAACTCATGTTGAAGTCAGTTAACTCATGTTGAAGTCAGTTAAATCATGGTGAAGCCAGTTAACTCATGTTGAAGTCAGTTAACTCATGCTGATTTCAGTTAACTCGTCTTGAAGTCAGTTAACTCATGTTGAAGTCAGTTAACTCATGTTGAAGTCAGTGAACTCATGTTGAAGTCAGTTAACTCATGTTGAAGTCAGTTAACTCATGTTGAAGTCAGTTAACTCATGTTGAGGTCAGTTAACTCATGGTGAAGTCAGTTAACTCATGTTGAAGTCAGTTAACTCATGTTGAAGTCAGTTAACTCATGTTGAAGTCAGTTAACTCATGCTGAATTCAGTTAACTCATGTTGAAGTCAGTTAACTCATGTTGAAGTCCGTTAACTCATGTTAAATTCAGTTAACTCATGTTGAAGTCAGTTATCTCATGTTGAAGTCAGTTAACTCATGTTGAAGTCAGTTAACTCATGGTTGAAGTCAGTTAACTCATGTTGAAGTCAGTTAACTCATGTTGAAGTCAGTTAACTCATATTGAAGTCAGTTAACTCATGTTGAAGTCAGTTAACTCATGGTGAAGTCAGTTAACTCATGTTGAAGTCAGTTAACTCATGTTGAAGTCAGTTAACTCATGTTGAAGTCAGTTAACTCATGCTGAATTCAGTTAACTCATGTTGAAGTCAGTTAAATCATGTTGAAGTCATTTAAATAATGTTGAATTCAGTTAACTCATGTTGAAGTCAGTTAACTCATGTTGAAGTCAGTTAACTCATGTTGAAGTCAGTTAACTCATGTTGAAGCCAGTTAACTCATGTTGAAGTCAGTTAACTCATGTTGAAGTCCGTTAACTCATGTTGAATTCAGTTAACTCATGTTGAAGTCAGTTAACTTATGTTGAAGTCAGTTAACTTATGTTGAAGTCAGTTAACTCATGTTGAAGTCAGTTAACTCATATTGAAGTCAGTTAACTCATGTTGAAGTCAGTTAACTCATGTTGAAGTCAGTTAACTCATGTTGAAGTCAGTTAACTCATGTTGAATTCAGTTAACTCATGTTGAAGTCAGTTAACTCATGGTGAAGTCAGTTAACTCATGTTGAAGTCAGTTAACTCATGTTGAAGTCAGTTAACTCATGTTGAAGTCAGTTAACTCATGTTGAAGTCAGTTAACTCATGCTGAATTCAGTTAACTCATGTTGAAGTCAGTTAAATCATGTTGAAGTCATTTAAATAATGTTGAATTCAGTTAACTCATGTTGAAGTCAGTTAACTCATGTTGAAGTCAGTTAACTCATGTTGAAGTCAGTTAACTCATGTTGAAGTCAGTTAACTCATGTTGAAGTCAGTTAACTCATGTTGAATTCAGTTAACTCATCTTAAAGTCAGTTAACTCATGCTGAATTCAGTTAACTCATGTTGAAGTCAGTTAACTCTTGTTGATGTCAGTCAACTCATGTTGAAGCCAGTTAACTCATTTTGAATTCAGTTAACTAATGCTGAAGTCAGTTAACTCATGTTGAAGTCAGTTAACTCATGTTGAAGTCAGTTAACTCATGTTGAAGTCAGTTAACTCATGTTGAAGTCCGTTAACTCATGTTAAATTCAGTTAACTCATGTTGAAGTCAGTTAGCTCATGTTGAAGTCAGTTAACTCATGTTGAAGTCAGTTAACTCATGGTTGAAGTCAGTTAACTCATGTTGAAGCCAGTTAACTCATGTTGAAGTCAGTTAACTCATTCTGATTTCAGTTAACTCGTCTTGAAGTCAGTTAACTCATGTTGAAGTCAGTTAACTCATGTTGAAGTCAGTTAACTCATGTTGAAGTCAGTTAACTCATGTTGAAGTCAGTTAACTCATGTTGAAGTCAGTTAACTCATGTTGAAGTCAGTTAACTCATGGTGAAGTCAGTTAACTCAAGTTGAAGTCAGTTAACTCATGGTGAAGTCAGTTAACTCATGTTGAAGTCAGTTAACTCATGTTGAAGTCAGTTAACTCATGCTGAATTCAGTTAACTCATGTTGAATTCAGTTAAATCATGTTGAAGTCATTTAAATAATGTTGAAGTCAGTTAACTCATGTTGAAGTCATTTAACTCATGCTAATTTCAGTTAACTCGTCTTGAAGTCAGTTAACTCATGTTGAAGTCATTTAAATAATGTTGAAGTCAGTTAACTCATGTTGAAGTCAGTTAACTCATGTTGAAGTCAGTTAACTCATGCTAATTTCAGTTAACTCGTCTTGAAGTCAGTTAACTCATGTTGAAGTCAGTTAACTCATGTTGAAGTCAGTTAACTCATGCTGAAGTCAGTTAACTCATGTTGAAGTCAGTTAACTCATGTTGAAGTCAGTTAACTCATGTTGAAGTCAGTTAACTCATGGTGAAGTCAGTTAACTCATGTTGAAGTCAGTTAACTCATGTTGAAGTCAGTTAACTCATGTTGAAGTCAGTTAACTCATGCTGAATTCAGTTAACTCATGTTGAAGTCAGTTAAATCATGTTGAAGTCATTTAAATAATGTTGAATTCAGTTAACTCATGTTGAAGTCAGTTAACTCATGTTGAAGTCAGTTAACTCATGTTGAAGTCAGTTAACTCATGTTGAAGTCAGTTAACTCATGTTGAAGTCAGTTAACTCATGCTGAAGTCCGTTAACTCATGTTGAATTCAGTTAACTCATGTTGAAGTCAGTTAACTTATGTTTAAGTCAGTTAACTCATGTTGAAGTCAGTTAACTCATATTGAAGTCAGTTAACTCATGTTGAAGTCAGTTAACTCATGTTGAAGTCAGTTAACTCATGCTAATTTCAGTTAACTCGTCTTGAAGTCAGTTAACTCATGTTGAAGTCAGTTAACTCATGTTGAAGTCAGTTAACTCATGTTGAAGTCCGTTAACTCATGTTGAATTCAGTTAACTCATGTTGAAGTCAGTTAACTTATGTTGAAGTCAGTTAACTCATGTTGAAGTCAGTTAACTCATATTGAAGTCAGTTAACTCATGTAGAAGTCAGTTAAATCATGTTGAAGTCATTTAAATAATGTTGAATTCAGTTAACTCATGTTGAAGTCAGTTAACTCATGTTGAAGTCAGTTAACTCATGTTAAAGTCAGTTAACTCATGTTGAAGTCAGTTAACTCATGTTGAAGTCAGTTAACTCATGTTGAAGTCCGTTAACTCATGTTGAATTCAGTTAACTCATGTTGAAGTCAGTTAACTTATGTTGAAGTCAGTTAACTCATGTTGAAGTCAGTTAACTCATATTGAAGTCAGTTAACTCATGTTGAAGTCAGTTAACTCATGTTGAAGTCAGTTAACTCATGCTAATTTCAGTTAACTCGTCTTGAAGTCAGTTAACTCATGTTGAAGGCAGTTAACTCATGTTGAAGTCAGTTAACTCATGTTGAAGTCAGTTAACTCATGTTGAATTCAGTTAACTCATGCTGAAGTCAGTTAGCTCATGTTGAAGTCAGTTAACTCATGTTGAAGTCAGTTAACTCATGTTGAAGTCAGTTAACTCATGCTGAATTCAGTTAACTCGTCTTGAAGTCAGTTAGCTCATGTTGAATTCAGTTAACTCATGTTGAAGTCAGTTAACTCATGTTGAAGTCAGTTAACTCATGCTGAATTCAGTTAACTCGTCTTGAAGTCAGTTAACTCATGTTGAAGTCAGTTAAATCATGTTGAAGTCATTTAAATAATGTTGAATTCAGTTAACTCATGTTGAAGTCAGTTAACTCATGTTGAAGTCAGTTAACTCATGTTGAAGTCAGTTAACTCATGTTGAAGTCAGTTAACTCATGTTGAAGTCAGTTAACTCATGTTGAATTCAGTTAACTCATCTTAAGTCAGTTAACTCATGCTGAATTCAGTTAACTCATGTTGAAGTCAGTTAACTCATGTTGAAGTCAGTTAACTCATGTTGAAGTCAGTTAACTCATGTTGAAGTCAGTTAACTCATGTTGAAGTCAGTTAACGCATGCTGAATTCAGTTAACTCATGTTGAAATCAGTTAAATCATGTTGAAGTCATTTAAATAATGTTGAATTCAGTTAACTCATGTTGAAGTCAGTTAACTCATGTTGAAGCCACTTAACTCATGTTGAAGTCAGTTAACTCATGCTGATTTCAGTTAACTCGTCTTGAAGTCAGTTAACTCATGTTGAAGTCAGTTAACTCATGTTGAAGTCAGTTAACTCATGTTGAAGTCAGTTAACTCATGTTGAAGTCAGTTAACTCATGTTGAAGTCAGTTAACTCATGTTGAAGTCAGTTAACTCATGTTGAAGTCAGTTAACTCATGTTGAAGTCAGTTAACTCATGTTGAATTCAGTTAACTCATGTTGAAGTCAGTTAACTTATGTTGAAGTCAGTTAACTCATGTTGAAGTCATTTAACTCATGTTGAAGTCAGTTAACTCATGTTGAAGTCAGTTAACTCATGTTGAAGTCAGATAACTCATGTTGAAGTCAGTTAACTCATGTTGAAGTCAGTTAACTCATGTTGAAGTCAGTTAAATCATGTTGAAGTCATTTAACTCATGTTGAAGTCAGTTAACTCATGTTGAAGTCAGTTAACTCATGTTGAAGTCAGTTAACTCATGTTGAAGTCAGTTAACTCATGTTGAAGTCAGTTAACTCATGTTGAAGTCCGTTAACTCGTGTTGAATTCAGTTAACTCATGTTGAAGTCAGTTAACTTATGTTTAAGTCAGTTAACTCATGTTGAAGTCAGTTAACTCATATTGAAGTCAGTTAACTCATGTTGAAGTCAGTTAACTCATGTTGAAGTCAGTTAACTCATGCTAATTTCAGTTAACTCGTCTTGAAGTCAGTTAACTCATGTTGAAGTCAGTTAACTCATGTTGAAGTCAGTTAACTCATGCTGAATTCAGTTAACTCATGTTGAAGTCAGTTAAATCATGTTGAAGTCATTTAAATAATGTTGAATTCAGTTAACTCATGTTGAAGTCAGTTAACTCATGTTGAAGCCACTTAACTCATGTTGAAGTCAGTTAACTCATGCTGATTTCAGTTAACTCGTCTTGAAGTCAGTTAACTCATGTTGAAGTCAGTTAACTCATGTTGAAGTCAGTTAACTCATGTTGAAGTCAGTAAACTCATGTTGAAGTCAGTTAACTCATGTTGAAGTCAGTTAACTCATGTTGAAGTCAGTTAACTCATGTTGAAGTCAGTTAACTCATGTTGAAGTCAGTTAACTCATGTTGAATTCAGTTAACTCATGTTGAAGTCAGTTAACTTATGTTGAAGTCAGTTAACTCATGTTGAAGTCATTTAACTCATGTTGAAGTCAGTTAACTCATGTTGAAGTCAGTTAACTCATGTTGAAGTCAGATAACTCATGTTGAAGTCAGTTAACTCATGTTGAAGTCAGTTAACTCATGTTGAAGTCAGTTAAATCATGTTGAAGTCATTTAACTCATGTTGAAGTCAGTTAACTCATGTTGAAGTCAGTTAACTCATGTTGAAGTCAGTTAACTCATGTTGAAGTCAGTTAACTCATGTTGAAGTCAGTTAACTCATGTTGAAGTCCGTTAACTCATGTTGAATTCAGTTAACTCATGTTGAAGTCAGTTAACTTATGTTTAAGTCAGTTAACTCATGTTGAAGTCAGTTAACTCATATTGAAGTCAGTTAACTCATGTTGAAGTCAGTTAACTCATGTTGAAGTCAGTTAACTCATGCTAATTTCAGTTAACTCGTCTTGAAGTCAGTTAACTCATGTTGAAGTCAGTTAACTCATGTTGAAGTCAGTTAACTCATGTTGAAGTCCGTTAACTCATGTTGAATTCAGTTATGTCATGTTGAAGTCAGTTAACTTATGTTGAAGTCAGTTAACTCATGTTGAAGTCAGTTAACTCATATTGAAGTCAGTTAACTCATGTAGAAGTCAGTTAAATCATGTTGAAGTCATTTAAATAATGTTGAATTCAGTTAACTCATGTTGAAGTCAGTTAACTCATGTTGAAGTCAGTTAACTTATGTTAAAGTCAGTTAACTCATTTTGAAGTCAGTTAACTCATGTTGAAGTCAGTTAACTCATGTTGAAGTCCGTTAACTCATGTTGAATTCAGTTAACTCATGTTGAAGTCAGTTAACTTATGTTGAAGTCAGTTAACTCATGTTGAAGTCAGTTAACTCATATTGAAGTCAGTTAACTCATGTTGAAGTCAGTTAACTCATGTTGAAGTCAGTTAACTCATGCTAATTTCAGTTAACTCGTCTTGAAGTCAGTTAACTCATGTTGAAGGCAGTTAACTCATGTTGAAGTCAGTTAACTCATGTTGAAGTCAGTTAACTCATGTTGAAGTCAGTTAACTCATGTTGAATTCAGTTAACTCATATTGAAGTCAGTTAACTCATGTTGAAGTCAGTTAACTCATGTTGAAGTCAGTTAACTCATGCTAATTTCAGTTAACTCGTCTTGAAGTCAGTTAACTCATGTTGAAGGCAGTTAACTCATGTTGAAGTCAGTTAACTCATGTTGAAGTCAGTTAACTCATGTTGAAGTCAGTTAACTCATGTTGAATTCAGTTAACCCATCTTAAGTCAGTTAACTCATGCTGAATTCAGTTAACTCATGTTGAAGTCAGTTAACTCATGTTGAAGTCATTTAAATAATGTTGAATTCAGTTAACTCATGTTGAAGTCAGTTAACTCATGTTGAAGCCACTTAACTCATGTTGAAGTCAGTTAACTCATGCTGATTTCAGTTAACTCGTCTTGAAGTCAGTTAACTCATGTTGAAGTCAGTTAACTCATGTTGAAGTCAGTTAACTCATGTTGAAGTCAGTTAACTCATGTTGAAGTCAGTTAACTCATGTTGAAGTCAGTTAACTCATGTTGAAGTCAGTTAACTCATGTTGAAGTCAGTTAACTCATGTTGAAGTCAGTTAACTCATGTTGAATTCAGTTAACTCATGTTGAAGTCAGTTAACTTATGTTGAAGTCAGTTAACTCATGTTGAAGTCATTTAACTCATGTTGAAGTCAGTTAACTCATGTTGAAGTCAGTTAACTCATGTTGAAGTCAGATAACTCATGTTGAAGTCAGTTAACTCATGTTGAAGTCAGTTAACTCATGTTGAAGTCAGTTAACTCATGCTGAATTCAGTTAACTCATGTTGAAGTCAGTTAACTCATGTTGAAGTCAGTTAACTCATGTTGAAGTCAGTTAACTCATGTTGAAGTCAGTTAACTCATGTTGAAGTCAGTTAACTCATGCTGAATTCAGTTAACTCATGTTGAAGTCAGTTAAATCATGTTGAAGTCATTTAAATAATGTTGAATTCAGTTAACTCATGTTGAAGTCAGTTAACTCATGTTGAAGCCACTTAACTCATGTTGAAGTCAGTTAACTCATGCTGATTTCAGTTAACTCGTCTTGAAGTCAGTTAACTCATGTTGAAGTCAGTTAACTCATGTTGAAGTCAGTTAACTCATGTTGAAGTCAGTTAACTTATGTTGAAGTCAGTTAACTCATGTTGAAGTCATTTAACTCATGTTGAAGTCAGTTAACTCATGTTGAAGTCAGTTAACTCATGTTGAAGTCAGATAACTCATGTTGAAGTCAGTTAACTCATGTTGAAGTCAGTTAACTCATGTTGAAGTCAGTTAAATCATGTTGAAGTCATTTAACTCATGTTGAAGTCAGTTAACTCATGTTGAAGTCAGTTAACTCATGTTGAAGTCAGTTAACTCATGTTGAAGTCAGTTAACTCATGTTGAAGTCAGTTAACTCATGTTGAAGTCCGTTAACTCATGTTGAATTCAGTTAACTCATGTTGAAGTCAGTTAACTTATGTTTAAGTCAGTTAACTCATGTTGAAGTCAGTTAACTCATATTGAAGTCAGTTAACTCATGTTGAAGTCAGTTAACTCATGTTGAAGTCAGTTAACTCATGCTAATTTCAGTTAACTCGTCTTGAAGTCAGTTAACTCATGTTGAAGTCAGTTAACTCATGTTGAAGTCCGTTAACTCATGTTGAATTCAGTTATGTCATGTTGAAGTCAGTTAACTTATGTTGAAGTCAGTTAACTCATGTTGAAGTCAGTTAACTCATATTGAAGTCAGTTAACTCATGTAGAAGTCAGTTAAATCATGTTGAAGTCATTTAAATAATGTTGAATTCAGTTAACTCATGTTGAAGTCAGTTAACTCATGTTGAAGTCAGTTAACTCATGTTAAAGTCAGTTAACTCATTTTGAAGTCAGTTAACTCATGTTGAAGTCAGTTAACTCATGTTGAAGTCCGTTAACTCATGTTGAATTCAGTTAACTCATGTTGAAGTCAGTTAACTTATGTTGAAGTCAGTTAACTCATGTTGAAGTCAGTTAACTCATATTGAAGTCAGTTAACTCATGTTGAAGTCAGTTAACTCATGTTGAAGTCAGTTAACTCATGCTAATTTCAGTTAACTCGTCTTGAAGTCAGTTAACTCATGTTGAAGGCAGTTAACTCATGTTGAAGTCAGTTAACTCATGTTGAAGTCAGTTAACTCATGTTGAAGTCAGTTAACTCATGTTGAATTCAGTTAACTCATATTGAAGTCAGTTAACTCATGTTGAAGTCAGTTAACTCATGTTGAAGTCAGTTAACTCATGCTAATTCCAGTTAACTCGTCTTGAAGTCAGTTAACTCATGTTGAAGGCAGTTAACTCATGTTGAAGTCAGTTAACTCATGTTGAAGTCAGTTAACTCATGTTGAAGTCAGTTAACTCATGTTGAATTCAGTTAACTCATCTTAAGTCAGTTAACTCATGCTGAATTCAGTTAACTCATGTTGAAGTCAGTTAACTCATGTTGAAGTCATTTAAATAATGTTAAATTCAGTTAACTCATGTTGAAGTCAGTTAACTCATGTTGAAGCCACTTAACTCATGTTGAAGTCAGTTAACTCATGCTGATTTCAGTTAACTCGTCTTGAAGTCAGTTAACTCATGTTGAAGTCAGTTAACTCATGTTGAAGTCAGTTAACTCATGTTGAAGTCAGTTAACTCATGTTGAAGTCAGTTAACTCATGTTGAAGTCAGTTAACTCATGTTGAAGTCAGTTAACTCATGTTGAAGTCAATTAACTCATGTTGAAGTCAGTTAACTCATGTTGAATTCAGTTAACTCATGTTGAAGTCAGTTAACTTATGTTGAAGTCAGTTAACTCATGTTGAAGTCATTTAACTCATGTTGAAGTCAGTTAACTCATGTTGAAGTCAGTTAACTCATGTTGAAGTCAGATAACTCATGTTGAAGTCAGTTAACTCATGTTGAAGTCAGTTAACTCATGTTGAAGTCAGTTAAATCATGTTGAAGTCATTTAACTCATGTTGAAGTCAGTTAACTCATGTTGAAGTCAGTTAACTCATGTTGAAGTCAGTTAACTCATGTTGAAGTCAGTTAACTCATGTTGAAGTCAGTTAACTCATGTTGAAGTCCGTTACTCATGTTGAATTCAGTTAACTCATGTTGAAGTCAGTTAACTTATGTTTAAGTCAGTTAACTCATGTTGAAGTCAGTTAACTCATATTGAAGTCAGTTAACTCATGTTGAAGTCCGTTACTCATGTTGAATTCAGTTAACTCATGTTGAAGTCAGTTAACTTATGTTGAAGTCAGTTAACTCATGTTGAAGTCAGTTAACTCATATTGAAGTCAGTTAACTCATGTTGAAGTCAGTTAACTCATGCTAATTTCAGTTAACTCGTCTTGAAGTCAGTTAACTCATGTTGAAGTCAGTTAACTCATGTTGAAGTCAGTTAACGCATGTTGAAGTCAGTTAACTCATGTGGAAGTCAGTTAACTCATGTTGAAGTCAGTTAACTCATGTTGAAGTCAGTTAACTCATGGTGAAGTCAGTTAACTCATGTTGAATTCAGTTAACTCATCTTAAAGTCAGTTAACTCATGCTGAATTCAGTTAACTCATGTTGAAGTCAGTTAACTCTTGTTGATGTCAGTTAACTCATGTTGAAGCCAGTTAACTCCTTTTGAATTCAGTTAACTAATTTTGAAGTCAGTTAACTCATGTTGAAGTCAGTTAACTCATGTTGAAGTCAGTTAACTCATGTTGAAGTCAGTTAACTCATGTTGAAGTCAGTTAACTCATGTTGAAGTCAGTTAACTCATGTTGAAGTCAGTTAACTCATGCTGAATTCAGTTAACTCATGTTGAAGTCAGTTAAATCATGTTGAAGTCATTTAAATAATGTTGAATTCAGTTAACTCATGTTGAAGTCAGTTAACTCATGTTGAAGTCAGTTAACTCATGTTGAAGTCAGTTAACTAATGTTGAAGTCAGTTAACTCATGTTGAAGTCAGTTAACTCATGTTGAATTCAGTTAACTCATCTTAAAGTCAGTTAACTCATGCTGAATTCAGTTAACTCATGTTGAAGTCAGTTAACTCTTGTTGATGTCAGTTAACTCATGTTGAAGCCAGTGAACTCATTTTGAATTCAGTTAACTAATGTTGAAGTCAGTTAAATCATGTTGAAGTCATTTAAATAATGTTGAAGTCAGTTAACTCATGTTGAAGTCAGTTAACTCATGCTAATTTCAGTTAACTCGTCTTGAAGTCGGTTAACTCATGTTGAAGTCATTTAAATAATGTTGAAGTCAGTTAACTCATGTTGAAGTCAGTTAACTCATGTTGAAGTCAGTTAACTCATGCTAATTTCAGTTAACTCGTCTTGAAGTCAGTTAACTCATGTTGAAGTCAGTTAACTCATGTTGAAGTCAATTAACTCATGTTGAAGTCAGTTAACTCATGTTGAAGTCAGTTAACTCATGTTGAAGTCAGTTAACTCATGTTGAAGTCAGTTAACTCATGGTGAAGTCAGTTAACTCATGTTGAAGTCAGTTAACTCATGTTGAAGTCAGTTAACTCATGTTGAAGTCAGTTAACTCATGCTGAATTCAGTTAACTCATGTTGAAGTCAGTTAAATCATGTTGAAGTCATTTAAATAATGTTGAATTCAGTTAACTCATGTTGAAGTCAGTTAACTCATGTTGAAGTCAGTTAACTCATGTTGAAGTCAGTTAACTCATGTTGAAGTCAGTTAACTCATGTTGAAGTCAGTTAACTCATGTTGAAGTCCGTTAACTCATGTTGAATTCAGTTAACTCATGTTGAAGTCAGTTAACTTATGTTTAAGTCAGTTAACTCATGTTGAAGTCAGTTAACTCATATTGAAGTCAGTTAACTCATGTTGAAGTCAGTTAACTCATGTTGAAGTCAGTTAACTCATGTTAATTTCAGTTAACTCGTCTTGAAGTCAGTTAACTCATGTTGAAGTCAGTTAACTCATGTTGAAGTCCGTTAACTCATGTTGAATTCAGTTAACTCATGTTGAAGTCAGTTAACTTATGTTGAAGTCAGTTAACTCATGTTGAAGTCAGTTAACTCATATTGAAGTCAGTTAACTCATGTAGAAGTCAGTTAAATCATGTTGAAGTCATTTAAATAATGTTGAATTCAGTTAACTCATGTTGAAGTCAGTTAACTCATGTTGAAGTCAGTTAACTCATGTTAAAGTCAGTTAACTCATGCTGAAGTCAGTTAACTCATGTTGAAGTCAGTTAACTCATGTTGAAGTCCGTTAACTCATGTTGAATTCAGTTAACTCATGTTGCAGTCAGTTAACTTATGTTGAAGTCAGTTAACTCATGTTGAAGTCAGTTAACTCATATTGAAGTCAGTTAACTCATGTTGAAGTCAGTTAACTCATGTTGAAGTCAGTTAACTCATGCTAATTTCAGTTAACTCGTCTTGAAGTCAGTTAACTCATGTTGAAGTCAGTTAACTCATGTTGAAGTCAGTTAACTCATGTTGAAGTCCGTTACTCATGTTGAATTCAGTTAACTCATGTTGAAGTCAGTTAACTTATGTTGAAGTCAGTTAACTCATGTTGAAGTCAGTTAACTCATATTGAAGTCAGTTAACTCATGTTGAAGTCCGTTACTCATGTTGAATTCAGTTAACTCATGTTGAAGTCAGTTAACTTATGTTGAAGTCAGTTAACTCATGTTGAAGTCAGTTAACTCATATTGAAGTCAGTTAACTCATGTTGAAGTCAGTTAACTCATGCTAATTTCAGTTAACTCGTCTTGAAGTCAGTTAACTCATGTTGAAGTCAGTTAACTCATGTTGAAGTCAGTTAACGCATGTTGAAGTCAGTTAACTCATGTGGAAGTCAGTTAACTCATGTTGAAGTCAGTTAACTCATGTTGAAGTCAGTTAACTCATGGTGAAGTCAGTTAACTCATGTTGAATTCAGTTAACTCATCTTAAAGTCAGTTAACTCATGCTGAATTCAGTTAACTCATGTTGAAGTCAGTTAACTCTTGTTGATGTCAGTTAACTCATGTTGAAGCCAGTTAACTCATTTTGAATTCAGTTAACTAATTTTGAAGTCAGTTAACTCATGTTGAAGTCAGTTAACTCATGTTGAAGTCAGTTAACTCATGTTGAAGTCAGTTAACTCATGTTGAAGTCAGTTAACTCATGTTGAAGTCAGTTAACTCATGTTGAAGTCAGTTAACTCATGCTGAATTCAGTTAACTCATGTTGAAGTCAGTTAAATCATGTTGAAGTCATTTAAATAATGTTGAATTCAGTTAACTCATGTTGAAGTCAGTTAACTCATGTTGAAGTCAGTTAACTCATGTTGAAGTCAGTTAACTCATGTTGAAGTCAGTTAACTCATGTTGAAGTCAGTTAACTCATGTTGAATTCAGTTAACTCATCTTAAAGTCAGTTAACTCATGCTGAATTCAGTTAACTCATGTTGAAGTCAGTTAACTCTTGTTGATGTCAGTTAACTCATGTTGAAGCCAGTGAACTCATTTTGAATTCAGCTAACTAATGTTGAAGTCAGTTAAATCATGTTGAAGTCATTTAAATAATGTTGAAGTCAGTTAACTCATGTTGAAGTCAGTTAACTCATGTTGAAGTCAGTTAACTCATGCTAATTTCAGTTAACTCGTCTTGAAGTCAGTTAACTCATGTTGAAGTCAGTTAACTCATGTTGAAGTCAGTTAACTCATGTTGAAGTCAGTTAACTCATGTTGAAGTCAGTTAACTCATGTTGAAGTCAGTTAACTCATGCTAATTTCAGTTAACTCGTCTTGAAGTCAGTTAACTCATGTTGAAGTCATTTAAATAATGTTGAAGTCAGTTAACTCATGTTGAAGTCAGTTAACTCATGTTGAAGTCAGTTAACTCATGTTGAAGTCAGTTAACTCATGTTGAAGTCAGTTAACTCATGTTGAAGTCAGTTAACTCATGTTGAAGTCAGTTAACTCATGTTGAAGTCAGTTAACTCATGGTGAAGTCAGTTAACTCATGTTGAAGTCAGTTAACTCATGTTGAAGTCAGTTAACTCATGTTGAAGTCAGTTAACTCATGCTGAATTCAGTTAACTCATGTTGAAGTCAGTTAAATCATGTTGAAGTCATTTAAATAATGTTGAATTCAGTTAACTCATGTTGAAGTCAGTTAACTCATGTTGAAGTCAGTTAACTCATGTTGAAGTCAGTTAACTCATGTTGAAGTCAGTTAACTCATGTTGAAGTCAGTTAACTCATGTTGAAGTCCGTTAACTCATGTTGAATTCAGTTAACTCATGTTGAAGTCAGTTAACTTATGTTTAAGTCAGTTAACTCATGTTGAAGTCAGTTAACTCATATTGAAGTCAGTTAACTCATGTTGAAGTCAGTTAACTCATGTTGAAGTCAGTTAACTCATGTTAATTTCAGTTAACTCGTCTTGAAGTCAGTTAACTCATGTTGAAGTCAGTTAACTCATGTTGAAGTCAGTTAACTCATGTTGAAGTCCGTTAACTCATGTTGAATTCAGTTAACTCATGTTGAAGTCAGTTAACTTATGTTGAAGTCAGTTAACTCATGTTGAAGTCAGTTAACTCATATTGAAGTCAGTTAACTCATGTAGAAGTCAGTTAAATCATGTTGAAGTCATTTAAATAATGTTGAATTCAGTTAACTCATGTTGAAGTCAGTTAACTCATGTTGAAGTCAGTTAACTCATGTTAAAGTCAGTTAACTCATGCTGAAGTCAGTTAACTCATGTTGAAGTCAGTTAACTCATGTTGAAGTCCGTTAACTCATGTTGAATTCAGTTAACTCATGTTGCAGTCAGTTAACTTATGTTGAAGTCAGTTAACTCATGTTGAAGTCAGTTAACTCATATTGAAGTCAGTTAACTCATGTTGAAGTCAGTTAACTCATGTTGAAGTCAGTTAACTCATGCTAATTTCAGTTAACTCGTCTTGAAGTCAGTTAACTCATGTTGAAGGCAGTTAACTCATGTTGAAGTCAGTTAACTCATGTTGAAGTCAGTTAACTCATGTTGAAGTCAGTTAACTCATGTTGAATTCAGTTAACTCATATTGAAGTCAGTTAACTCATGTTGAAGTCAGTTAACTCATGTTGAAGTCAGTTAACTCATGCTAATTTCAGTTAACTCGTCTTGAATTCAGTTAACTCATGTTGAAGGCAGTTAACTCATGTTGAAGTCAGTTAACTCATGTTGAAGTCAGTTAACTCATGTTGAAGTCAGTTAACTCATGTTGAATTCAGTTAACTCATCTTAAGTCAGTTAACTCATGCTGAATTCAGTTAACTCATGTTGAAGTCAGTTAACTCATGTTGAAGTCATTTAAATAATGTTGAATTCAGTTAACTCATGTTGAAGTCAGTTAACTCATGTTGAAGCCACTTAACTCATGTTGAAGTCAGTTAACTCATGCTGATTTCAGTTAACTCGTCTTGAAGTCAGTTAACTCATGTTGAAGTCAGTTAACTCATGTTGAAGTCAGTTAACTCATGTTGAAGTCAGTTAACTCATGTTGAAGTCAGTTAACTCATGTTGAAGTCAGTTAACTCATGTTGAAGTCAGTTAACTCATGTTGAAGTCAGTTAACTCATGTTGAAGTCAGTTAACTCATGTTGAATTCAGTTAACTCATGTTGAAGTCAGTTAACTTATGTTGAAGTCAGTTAACTCATGTTGAAGTCATTTAACTCATGTTGAAGTCAGTTAACTCATGTTGAAGTCAGTTAACTCATGTTGAAGTCAGATAACTCATGTTGAAGTCAGTTAACTCATGTTGAAGTCAGTTAACTCATGTTGAAGTCAGTTAACTCATGCTGAATTCAGTTAACTCATGTTGAAGTCAGTTAACTCATGTTGAAGTCAGTTAACTCATGTTGAAGTCAGTTAACTCATGTTGAAGTCAGTTAACTCATGTTGAAGTCAGTTAACTCATGCTGAATTCAGATAACTCATGTTGAAGTCAGTTAAATCATGTTGAAGTCATTTAAATAATGTTGAATTCAGTTAACTCATGTTGAAGTCAGTTAACTCATGTTGAAGCCACTTAACTCATGTTGAAGTCAGTTAACTCATGCTGATTTCAGTTAACTCGTCTTGAAGTCAGTTAACTCATGTTGAAGTCAGTTAACTCATGTTGAAGTCAGTTAACTCATGTTGAAGTCAGTTAACTCATGTTGAATTCAGTTAACTCATGTTGAAGTCAGTTAACTTATGTTGAAGTCAGTTAACTCATGTTGAAGTCATTTAACTCATGTTGAAGTCAGTTAACTCATGTTGAAGTCAGTTAACTCATGTTGAAGTCAGATAACTCATGTTGAAGTCAGTTAACTCATGTTGAAGTCAGTTAACTCATGTTGAAGTCAGTTAAATCATGTTGAAGTCATTTAACTCATGTTGAAGTCAGTTAACTCATGTTGAAGTCAGTTAACTCATGTTGAAGTCAGTTAACTTATGTTTAAGTCAGTTAACTCATGTTGAAGTCAGTTAACTCATATTGAAGTCAGTTAACTCATGTTGAAGTCAGTTAACTCATGTTGAAGTCAGTTAACTCATGCTAATTTCAGTTAACTCGTCTTGAAGTCAGTTAACTCATGTTGAAGTCAGTTAACTCATGTTGAAGTCAGTTAACTCATGTTGAAGTCCGTTAACTCATGTTGAATTCAGTTATGTCATGTTGAAGTCAGTTAACTTATGTTGAAGTCAGTTAACTCATGTTGAAGTCAGTTAACTCATATTGAAGTCAGTTAACTCATGTAGAAGTCAGTTAAATCATGTTGAAGTCATTTAAATAATGTTGAATTCAGTTAACTCATGTTGAAGTCAGTTAACTCATGTTGAAGTCAGTTAACTCATGTTAAAGTCAGTTAACTCATTTTGAAGTCAGTTAACTCATGTTGAAGTCAGTTAACTCATGTTGAAGTCCGTTAACTCATGTTGAATTCAGTTAACTCATGTTGAAGTCAGTTAACTTATGTTGAAGTCAGTTAACTCATGTTGAAGTCAGTTAACTCATATTGAAGTCAGTTAACTCATGTTGAAGTCAGTTAACTCATGTTGAAGTCAGTTAACTCATGCTAATTTCAGTTAACTCGTCTTGAAGTCAGTTAACTCATGTTGAAGGCAGTTAACTCATGTTGAAGTCAGTTAACTCATGTTGAAGTCAGTTAACTCATGTTGAAGTCAGTTAACTCATGTTGAATTCAGTTAACTCATATTGAAGTCAGTTAACTCATGTTGAAGTCAGTTAACTCATGTTGAAGTCAGTTAACTCATGCTAATTCCAGTTAACTCGTCTTGAAGTCAGTTAACTCATGTTGAAGGCAGTTAACTCATGTTGAAGTCAGTTAACTCATGTTGAAGTCAGTTAACTCATGTTGAAGTCAGTTAACTCATGTTGAATTCAGTTAACTCATCTTAAGTCAGTTAACTCATGCTGAATTCAGTTAACTCATGTTGAAGTCAGTTAACTCATGTTGAAGTCATTTAAATAATGTTAAATTCAGTTAACTCATGTTGAAGTCAGTTAACTCATGTTGAAGCCACTTAACTCATGTTGAAGTCAGTTAACTCATGCTGATTTCAGTTAACTCGTCTTGAAGTCAGTTAACTCATGTTGAAGTCAGTTAACTCATGTTGAAGTCAGTTAACTCATGTTGAAGTCAGTTAACTCATGTTGAAGTCAGTTAACTCATGTTGAAGTCAGTTAACTCATGTTGAAGTCAGTTAACTCATGTTGAAGTCAGTTAACTCATGTTGAAGTCAGTTAACTCATGTTGAATTCAGTTAACTCATGTTGAAGTCAGTTAACTTATGTTGAAGTCAGTTAACTCATGTTGAAGTCATTTAACTCATGTTGAAGTCAGTTAACTCATGTTGAAGTCAGTTAACTCATGTTGAAGTCAGATAACTCATGTTGAAGTCAGTTAACTCATGTTGAAGTCAGTTAACTCATGTTGAAGTCAGTTAAATCATGTTGAAGTCATTTAACTCATGTTGAAGTCAGTTAACTCATGTTGAAGTCAGTTAACTCATGTTGAAGTCAGTTAACTCATGTTGAAGTCAGTTAACTCATGTTGAAGTCAGTTAACTCATGTTGAAGTCCGTTACTCATGTTGAATTCAGTTAACTCATGTTGAAGTCAGTTAACTTATGTTTAAGTCAGTTAACTCATGTTGAAGTCAGTTAACTCATATTGAAGTCAGTTAACTCATGTTGAAGTCCGTTACTCATGTTGAATTCAGTTAACTCATGTTGAAGTCAGTTAACTTATGTTGAAGTCAGTTAACTCATGTTGAAGTCAGTTAACTCATATTGAAGTCAGTTAACTCATGTTGAAGTCAGTTAACTCATGCTAATTTCAGTTAACTCGTCTTGAAGTCAGTTAACTCATGTTGAAGTCAGTTAACTCATGTTGAAGTCAGTTAACGCATGTTGAAGTCAGTTAACTCATGTGGAAGTCAGTTAACTCATGTTGAAGTCAGTTAACTCATGTTGAAGTCAGTTAACTCATGGTGAAGTCAGTTAACTCATGTTGAATTCAGTTAACTCATCTTAAAGTCAGTTAACTCATGCTGAATTCAGTTAACTCATGTTGAAGTCAGTTAACTCTTGTTGATGTCAGTTAACTCATGTTGAAGCCAGTTAACTCCTTTTGAATTCAGTTAACTAATTTTGAAGTCAGTTAACTCATGTTGAAGTCAGTTAACTCATGTTGAAGTCAGTTAACTCATGTTGAAGTCAGTTAACTCATGTTGAAGTCAGTTAACTCATGTTGAAGTCAGTTAACTCATGTTGAAGTCAGTTAACTCATGCTGAATTCAGTTAACTCATGTTGAAGTCAGTTAAATCATGTTGAAGTCATTTAAATAATGTTGAATTCAGTTAACTCATGTTGAAGTCAGTTAACTCATGTTGAAGTCAGTTAACTCATGTTGAAGTCAGTTAACTAATGTTGAAGTCAGTTAACTCATGTTGAAGTCAGTTAACTCATGTTGAATTCAGTTAACTCATCTTAAAGTCAGTTAACTCATGCTGAATTCAGTTAACTCATGTTGAAGTCAGTTAACTCTTGTTGATGTCAGTTAACTCATGTTGAAGCCAGTGAACTCATTTTGAATTCAGTTAACTAATGTTGAAGTCAGTTAAATCATGTTGAAGTCATTTAAATAATGTTGAAGTCAGTTAACTCATGTTGAAGTCAGTTAACTCATGCTAATTTCAGTTAACTCGTCTTGAAGTCGGTTAACTCATGTTGAAGTCATTTAAATAATGTTGAAGTCAGTTAACTCATGTTGAAGTCAGTTAACTCATGTTGAAGTCAGTTAACTCATGCTAATTTCAGTTAACTCGTCTTGAAGTCAGTTAACTCATGTTGAAGTCAGTTAACTCATGTTGAAGTCAGTTAACTCATGTTGAAGTCAGTTAACTCATGTTGAAGTCAGTTAACTCATGTTGAAGTCAGTTAACTCATGTTGAAGTCAGTTAACTCATGGTGAAGTCAGTTAACTCATGTTGAAGTCAGTTAACTCATGTTGAAGTCAGTTAACTCATGTTGAAGTCAGTTAACTCATGCTGAATTCAGTTAACTCATGTTGAAGTCAGTTAAATCATGTTGAAGTCATTTAAATAATGTTGAATTCAGTTAACTCATGTTGAAGTCAGTTAACTCATGTTGAAGTCAGTTAACTCATGTTGAAGTCAGTTAACTCATGTTGAAGTCAGTTAACTCATGTTGAAGTCAGTTAACTCATGTTGAAGTCCGTTAACTCATGTTGAATTCAGTTAACTCATGTTGAAGTCAGTTAACTTATGTTTAAGTCAGTTAACTCATGTTGAAGTCAGTTAACTCATATTGAAGTCAGTTAACTCATGTTGAAGTCAGTTAACTCATGTTGAAGTCAGTTAACTCATGTTAATTTCAGTTAACTCGTCTTGAAGTCAGTTAACTCATGTTGAAGTCAGTTAACTCATGTTGAAGTCCGTTAACTCATGTTGAATTCAGTTAACTCATGTTGAAGTCAGTTAACTTATGTTGAAGTCAGTTAACTCATGTTGAAGTCAGTTAACTCATATTGAAGTCAGTTAACTCATGTAGAAGTCAGTTAAATCATGTTGAAGTCATTTAAATAATGTTGAATTCAGTTAACTCATGTTGAAGTCAGTTAACTCATGTTGAAGTCAGTTAACTCATGTTAAAGTCAGTTAACTCATGTTGAAGTCAGTTAACTCATGTTGAAGTCAGTTAACGCATGTTGAAGTCAGTTAACTCATGTGGAAGTCAGTTAACTCATGTTGAAGTCAGTTAACTCATGTTGAAGTCAGTTAACTCATGGTGAAGTCAGTTAACTCATGTTGAATTCAGTTAACTCATCTTAAAGTCAGTTAACTCATGCTGAATTCAGTTAACTCATGTTGAAGTCAGTTAACTCTTGTTGATGTCAGTTAACTCATGTTGAAGCCAGTTAACTCATTTTGAATTCAGTTAACTAATTTTGAAGTCAGTTAACTCATGTTGAAGTCAGTTAACTCATGTTGAAGTCAGTTAACTCATGTTGAAGTCAGTTAACTCATGTTGAAGTCAGTTAACTCATGTTGAAGTCAGTTAACTCATGTTGAAGTCAGTTAACTCATGCTGAATTCAGTTAACTCATGTTGAAGTCAGTTAAATCATGTTGAAGTCATTTAAATAATGTTGAATTCAGTTAACTCATGTTGAAGTCAGTTAACTCATGTTGAAGTCAGTTAACTCATGTTGAAGTCAGTTAACTCATGTTGAAGTCAGTTAACTCATGTTGAAGTCAGTTAACTCATGTTGAATTCAGTTAACTCATCTTAAAGTCAGTTAACTCATGCTGAATTCAGTTAACTCATGTTGAAGTCAGTTAACTCTTGTTGATGTCAGTTAACTCATGTTGAAGCCAGTGAACTCATTTTGAATTCAGCTAACTAATGTTGAAGTCAGTTAAATCATGTTGAAGTCATTTAAATAATGTTGAAGTCAGTTAACTCATGTTGAAGTCAGTTAACTCATGTTGAAGTCAGTTAACTCATGCTAATTTCAGTTAACTCGTCTTGAAGTCAGTTAACTCATGTTGAAGTCAGTTAACTCATGTTGAAGTCAGTTAACTCATGTTGAAGTCAGTTAACTCATGTTGAAGTCAGTTAACTCATGTTGAAGTCAGTTAACTCATGCTAATTTCAGTTAACTCGTCTTGAAGTCAGTTAACTCATGTTGAAGTCATTTAAATAATGTTGAAGTCAGTTAACTCATGTTGAAGTCAGTTAACTCATGTTGAAGTCAGTTAACTCATGCTAATTTCAGTTAACTCGTCTTGAAGTCAGTTAACTCATGTTGAAGTCAGTTAACTCATGTTGAAGTCAGTTAACTCATGTTGAAGTCAGTTAACTCATGTTGAAGTCAGTTAACTCATGTTGAAGTCAGTTAACTCATGTTGAAGTCAGTTAACTCATGGTGAAGTCAGTTAACTCATGTTGAAGTCAGTTAACTCATGTTGAAGTCAGTTAACTCATGTTGAAGTCAGTTAACTCATGCTGAATTCAGTTAACTCATGTTGAAGTCAGTTAAATCATGTTGAAGTCATTTAAATAATGTTGAATTCAGTTAACTCATGTTGAAGTCAGTTAACTCATGTTGAAGTCAGTTAACTCATGTTGAAGTCAGTTAACTCATGTTGAAGTCAGTTAACTCATGTTGAAGTCAGTTAACTCATGTTGAAGTCCGTTAACTCATGTTGAATTCAGTTAACTCATGTTGAAGTCAGTTAACTTATGTTGAAGTCAGTTAACTCATGTTGAAGTCAGTTAACTCATATTGAAGTCAGTTAACTCATGTAGAAGTCAGTTAAATCATGTTGAAGTCATTTAAATAATGTTGAATTCAGTTAACTCATGTTGAAGTCAGTTAACTCATGTTGAAGTCAGTTAACTCATGTTAAAGTCAGTTAACTCATGCTGAAGTCAGTTAACTCATGTTGAAGTCAGTTAACTCATGTTGAAGTCCGTTAACTCATGTTGAATTCAGTTAACTCATGTTGCAGTCAGTTAACTTATGTTGAAGTCAGTTAACTCATGTTGAAGTCAGTTAACTCATATTGAAGTCAGTTAACTCATGTTGAAGTCAGTTAACTCATGTTGAAGTCAGTTAACTCATGCTAATTTCAGTTAACTCGTCTTGAAGTCAGTTAACTCATGTTGAAGGCAGTTAACTCATGTTGAAGTCAGTTAACTCATGTTGAAGTCAGTTAACTCATGTTGAAGTCAGTTAACTCATGTTGAATTCAGTTAACTCATATTGAAGTCAGTTAACTCATGTTGAAGTCAGTTAACTCATGTTGAAGTCAGTTAACTCATGCTAATTTCAGTTAACTCGTCTTGAAGTCAGTTAACTCATGTTGAAGGCAGTTAACTCATGTTGAAGTCAGTTAACTCATGTTGAAGTCAGTTAACTCATGTTGAAGTCAGTTAACTCATGTTGAATTCAGTTAACTCATCTTAAGTCAGTTAACTCATGCTGAATTCAGTTAACTCATGTTGAAGTCAGTTAACTCATGTTGAAGTCATTTAAATAATGTTGAATTCAGTTAACTCATGTTGAAGTCAGTTAACTCATGTTGAAGCCACTTAACTCATGTTGAAGTCAGTTAACTCATGCTGATTTCAGTTAACTCGTCTTGAAGTCAGTTAACTCATGTTGAAGTCAGTTAACTCATGTTGAAGTCAGTTAACTCATGTTGAAGTCAGTTAACTCATGTTGAAGTCAGTTAACTCATGTTGAAGTCAGTTAACTCATGTTGAAGTCAGTTAACTCATGTTGAAGTCAGTTAACTCATGTTGAAGTCAGTTAACTCATGTTGAATTCAGTTAACTCATGTTGAAGTCAGTTAACTTATGTTGAAGTCAGTTAACTCATGTTGAAGTCATTTAACTCATGTTGAAGTCAGTTAACTCATGTTGAAGTCAGTTAACTCATGTTGAAGTCAGATAACTCATGTTGAAGTCAGTTAACTCATGTTGAAGTCAGTTAACTCATGTTGAAGTCAGTTAACTCATGCTGAATTCAGATAACTCATGTTGAAGTCAGTTAACTCATGTTGAAGTCAGTTAACTCATGTTGAAGTCAGTTAACTCATGTTGAAGTCAGTTAACTCATGTTGAAGTCAGTTAACTCATGTTGAAGTCAGTTAACTCATGTTGAATTCAGTTAACTCATGTTGAAGTCAGTTAACTTATGTTGAAGTCAGTTAACTCATGTTGAAGTCATTTAACTCATGTTGAAGTCAGTTAACTCATGTTGAAGTCAGTTAACTCATGTTGAAGTCAGATAACTCATGTTGAAGTCAGTTAACTCATGTTGAAGTCAGTTAACTCATGTTGAAGTCAGTTAAATCATGTTGAAGTCATTTAACTCATGTTGAAGTCAGTTAACTCATGTTGAAGTCAGTTAACTCATGTTGAAGTCAGTTAACTCATGTTGAAGTCAGTTAACTCATGTTGAAGTCAGTTAACTCATGTTGAAGTCCGTTACTCATGTTGAATTCAGTTAACTCATGTTGAAGTCAGTTAACTTATGTTGAAGTCAGTTAACTCATGTTGAAGTCAGTTAACTCATATTGAAGTCAGTTAACTCATGTTGAAGTCCGTTACTCATGTTGAATTCAGTTAACTCATGTTGAAGTCAGTTAACTTATGTTGAAGTCAGTTAACTCATGTTGAAGTCAGTTAACTCATATTGAAGTCAGTTAACTCATGTTGAAGTCAGTTAACTCATGCTAATTTCAGTTAACTCGTCTTGAAGTCAGTTAACTCATGTTGAAGTCAGTTAACTCATGTTGAAGTCAGTTAACGCATGTTGAAGTCAGTTAACTCATGTGGAAGTCAGTTAACTCATGTTGAAGTCAGTTAACTCATGTTGAAGTCAGTTAACTCATGTTGAATTCAGTTAACTCATCTTAAAGTCAGTTAACTCATGCTGAATTCAGTTAACTCATGTTGAAGTCAGTTAACTCTTGTTGATGTCAGTTAACTCATGTTGAAGCCAGTGAACTCATTTTGAATTCAGCTAACTAATGTTGAAGTCAGTTAAATCATGTTGAAGTCATTTAAATAATGTTGAAGTCAGTTAACTCATGTTGAAGTCAGTTAACTCATGTTGAAGTCAGTTAACTCATGCTAATTTCAGTTAACTCGTCTTGAAGTCAGTTAACTCATGTTGAAGTCAGTTAACTCATGTTGAAGTCAGTTAACTCATGTTGAAGTCAGTTAACTCATGTTGAAGTCAGTTAACTCATGTTGAAGTCAGTTAACTCATGCTAATTTCAGTTAACTCGTCTTGAAGTCAGTTAACTCATGTTGAAGTCATTTAAATAATGTTGAAGTCAGTTAACTCATGTTGAAGTCAGTTAACTCATGTTGAAGTCAGTTAACTCATGCTAATTTCAGTTAACTCGTCTTGAAGTCAGTTAACTCATGTTGAAGTCAGTTAACTCATGTTGAAGTCAGTTAACTCATGTTGAAGTCAGTTAACTCATGTTGAAGTCAGTTAACTCATGTTGAAGTCAGTTAACTCATGTTGAAGTCAGTTAACTCATGGTGAAGTCAGTTAACTCATGTTGAAGTCAGTTAACTCATGTTGAAGTCAGTTAACTCATGTTGAAGTCAGTTAACTCATGCTGAATTCAGTTAACTCATGTTGAAGTCAGTTAAATCATGTTGAAGTCATTTAAATAATGTTGAATTCAGTTAACTCATGTTGAAGTCAGTTAACTCATGTTGAAGTCAGTTAACTCATGTTGAAGTCAGTTAACTCATGTTGAAGTCAGTTAACTCATGTTGAAGTCAGTTAACTCATGTTGAAGTCCGTTAACTCATGTTGAATTCAGTTAACTCATGTTGAAGTCAGTTAACTTATGTTGAAGTCAGTTAACTCATGTTGAAGTCAGTTAACTCATATTGAAGTCAGTTAACTCATGTAGAAGTCAGTTAAATCATGTTGAAGTCATTTAAATAATGTTGAATTCAGTTAACTCATGTTGAAGTCAGTTAACTCATGTTGAAGTCAGTTAACTCATGTTAAAGTCAGTTAACTCATGCTGAAGTCAGTTAACTCATGTTGAAGTCAGTTAACTCATGTTGAAGTCCGTTAACTCATGTTGAATTCAGTTAACTCATGTTGCAGTCAGTTAACTTATGTTGAAGTCAGTTAACTCATGTTGAAGTCAGTTAACTCATATTGAAGTCAGTTAACTCATGTTGAAGTCAGTTAACTCATGTTGAAGTCAGTTAACTCATGCTAATTTCAGTTAACTCGTCTTGAAGTCAGTTAACTCATGTTGAAGGCAGTTAACTCATGTTGAAGTCAGTTAACTCATGTTGAAGTCAGTTAACTCATGTTGAAGTCAGTTAACTCATGTTGAATTCAGTTAACTCATATTGAAGTCAGTTAACTCATGTTGAAGTCAGTTAACTCATGTTGAAGTCAGTTAACTCATGCTAATTTCAGTTAACTCGTCTTGAAGTCAGTTAACTCATGTTGAAGGCAGTTAACTCATGTTGAAGTCAGTTAACTCATGTTGAAGTCAGTTAACTCATGTTGAAGTCAGTTAACTCATGTTGAATTCAGTTAACTCATCTTAAGTCAGTTAACTCATGCTGAATTCAGTTAACTCATGTTGAAGTCAGTTAACTCATGTTGAAGTCATTTAAATAATGTTGAATTCAGTTAACTCATGTTGAAGTCAGTTAACTCATGTTGAAGCCACTTAACTCATGTTGAAGTCAGTTAACTCATGCTGATTTCAGTTAACTCGTCTTGAAGTCAGTTAACTCATGTTGAAGTCAGTTAACTCATGTTGAAGTCAGTTAACTCATGTTGAAGTCAGTTAACTCATGTTGAAGTCAGTTAACTCATGTTGAAGTCAGTTAACTCATGTTGAAGTCAGTTAACTCATGTTGAAGTCAGTTAACTCATGTTGAAGTCAGTTAACTCATGTTGAATTCAGTTAACTCATGTTGAAGTCAGTTAACTTATGTTGAAGTCAGTTAACTCATGTTGAAGTCATTTAACTCATGTTGAAGTCAGTTAACTCATGTTGAAGTCAGTTAACTCATGTTGAAGTCAGATAACTCATGTTGAAGTCAGTTAACTCATGTTGAAGTCAGTTAACTCATGTTGAAGTCAGTTAACTCATGCTGAATTCAGATAACTCATGTTGAAGTCAGTTAACTCATGTTGAAGTCAGTTAACTCATGTTGAAGTCAGTTAACTCATGTTGAAGTCAGTTAACTCATGTTGAAGTCAGTTAACTCATGTTGAAGTCAGTTAACTCATGTTGAATTCAGTTAACTCATGTTGAAGTCAGTTAACTTATGTTGAAGTCAGTTAACTCATGTTGAAGTCATTTAACTCATGTTGAAGTCAGTTAACTCATGTTGAAGTCAGTTAACTCATGTTGAAGTCAGATAACTCATGTTGAAGTCAGTTAACTCATGTTGAAGTCAGTTAACTCATGTTGAAGTCAGTTAAATCATGTTGAAGTCATTTAACTCATGTTGAAGTCAGTTAACTCATGTTGAAGTCAGTTAACTCATGTTGAAGTCAGTTAACTCATGTTGAAGTCAGTTAACTCATGTTGAAGTCAGTTAACTCATGTTGAAGTCCGTTACTCATGTTGAATTCAGTTAACTCATGTTGAAGTCAGTTAACTTATGTTGAAGTCAGTTAACTCATGTTGAAGTCAGTTAACTCATATTGAAGTCAGTTAACTCATGTTGAAGTCCGTTACTCATGTTGAATTCAGTTAACTCATGTTGAAGTCAGTTAACTTATGTTGAAGTCAGTTAACTCATGTTGAAGTCAGTTAACTCATATTGAAGTCAGTTAACTCATGTTGAAGTCAGTTAACTCATGCTAATTTCAGTTAACTCGTCTTGAAGTCAGTTAACTCATGTTGAAGTCAGTTAACTCATGTTGAAGTCAGTTAACGCATGTTGAAGTCAGTTAACTCATGTGGAAGTCAGTTAACTCATGTTGAAGTCAGTTAACTCATGTTGAAGTCAGTTAACTCATGGTGAAGTCAGTTAACTCATGTTGAATTCAGTTAACTCATCTTAAAGTCAGTTAACTCATGCTGAATTCAGTTAACTCATGTTGAAGTCAGTTAACTCTTGTTGATGTCAGTTAACTCATGTTGAAGCCAGTTAACTCCTTTTGAATTCAGTTAACTAATTTTGAAGTCAGTTAACTCATGTTGAAGTCAGTTAACTCATGTTGAAGTCAGTTAACTCATGTTGAAGTCAGTTAACTCATGTTGAAGTCAGTTAACTCATGTTGAAGTCAGTTAACTCATGTTGAAGTCAGTTAACTCATGCTGAATTCAGTTAACTCATGTTGAAGTCAGTTAAATCATGTTGAAGTCATTTAAATAATGTTGAATTCAGTTAACTCATGTTGAAGTCAGTTAACTCATGTTGAAGTCAGTTAACTCATGTTGAAGTCAGTTAACTAATGTTGAAGTCAGTTAACTCATGTTGAAGTCAGTTAACTCATGTTGAATTCAGTTAACTCATCTTAAAGTCAGTTAACTCATGCTGAATTCAGTTAACTCATGTTGAAGTCAGTTAACTCTTGTTGATGTCAGTTAACTCATGTTGAAGCCAGTGAACTCATTTTGAATTCAGTTAACTAATGTTGAAGTCAGTTAAATCATGTTGAAGTCATTTAAATAATGTTGAAGTCAGTTAACTCATGTTGAAGTCAGTTAACTCATGCTAATTTCAGTTAACTCGTCTTGAAGTCGGTTAACTCATGTTGAAGTCATTTAAATAATGTTGAAGACAGTTAACTCATGTTGAAGTCAGTTAACTCATGTTGAAGTCAGTTAACTCATGCTAATTTCAGTTAACTCGTCTTGAAGTCAGTTAACTCATGTTGAAGTCAGTTAACTCATGTTGAAGTCAGTTAACTCATGTTGAAGTCAGTTAACTCATGTTGAAGTCAGTTAACTCATGTTGAAGTCAGTTAACTCATGTTGAAGTCAGTTAACTCATGGTGAAGTCAGTTAACTCATGTTGAAGTCAGTTAACTCATGTTGAAGTCAGTTAACTCATGTTGAAGTCAGTTAACTCATGCTGAATTCAGTTAACTCATGTTGAAGTCAGTTAAATCATGTTGAAGTCATTTAAATAATGTTGAATTCAGTTAACTCATGTTGAAGTCAGTTAACTCATGTTGAAGTCAGTTAACTCATGTTGAAGTCAGTTAACTCATGTTGAAGTCAGTTAACTCATGTTGAAGTCAGTTAACTCATGTTGAAGTCCGTTAACTCATGTTGAATTCAGTTAACTCATGTTGAAGTCAGTTAACTTATGTTTAAGTCAGTTAACTCATGTTGAAGTCAGTTAACTCATATTGAAGTCAGTTAACTCATGTTGAAGTCAGTTAACTCATGTTGAAGTCAGTTAACTCATGTTAATTTCAGTTAACTCGTCTTGAAGTCAGTTAACTCATGTTGAAGTCAGTTAACTCATGTTGAAGTCCGTTAACTCATGTTGAATTCAGTTAACTCATGTTGAAGTCAGTTAACTTATGTTGAAGTCAGTTAACTCATGTTGAAGTCAGTTAACTCATATTGAAGTCAGTTAACTCATGTAGAAGTCAGTTAAATCATGTTGAAGTCATTTAAATAATGTTGAATTCAGTTAACTCATGTTGAAGTCAGTTAACTCATGTTGAAGTCAGTTAACTCATGTTAAAGTCAGTTAACTCATGCTGAAGTCAGTTAACTCATGTTGAAGTCAGTTAACTCATGTTGAAGTCCGTTAACTCATGTTGAATTCAGTTAACTCATGTTGCAGTCAGTTAACTTATGTTGAAGTCAGTTAACTCATGTTGAAGTCAGTTAACTCATATTGAAGTCAGTTAACTCATGTTGAAGTCAGTTAACTCATGTTGAAGTCAGTTAACTCATGCTAATTTCAGTTAACTCGTCTTGAAGTCAGTTAACTCATGTTGAAGTCAGTTAACTCATGTTGAAGTCAGTTAACTCATGTTGAAGTCCGTTACTCATGTTGAATTCAGTTAACTCATGTTGAAGTCAGTTAACTTATGTTGAAGTCAGTTAACTCATGTTGAAGTCAGTTAACTCATATTGAAGTCAGTTAACTCATGTTGAAGTCCGTTACTCATGTTGAATTCAGTTAACTCATGTTGAAGTCAGTTAACTTATGTTGAAGTCAGTTAACTCATGTTGAAGTCAGTTAACTCATATTGAAGTCAGTTAACTCATGTTGAAGTCAGTTAACTCATGCTAATTTCAGTTAACTCGTCTTGAAGTCAGTTAACTCATGTTGAAGTCAGTTAACTCATGTTGAAGTCAGTTAACGCATGTTGAAGTCAGTTAACTCATGTGGAAGTCAGTTAACTCATGTTGAAGTCAGTTAACTCATGTTGAAGTCAGTTAACTCATGGTGAAGTCAGTTAACTCATGTTGAATTCAGTTAACTCATCTTAAAGTCAGTTAACTCATGCTGAATTCAGTTAACTCATGTTGAAGTCAGTTAACTCTTGTTGATGTCAGTTAACTCATGTTGAAGCCAGTTAACTCATTTTGAATTCAGTTAACTAATTTTGAAGTCAGTTAACTCATGTTGAAGTCAGTTAACTCATGTTGAAGTCAGTTAACTCATGTTGAAGTCAGTTAACTCATGTTGAAGTCAGTTAACTCATGTTGAAGTCAGTTAACTCATGTTGAAGTCAGTTAACTCATGCTGAATTCAGTTAACTCATGTTGAAGTCAGTTAAATCATGTTGAAGTCATTTAAATAATGTTGAATTCAGTTAACTCATGTTGAAGTCAGTTAACTCATGTTGAAGTCAGTTAACTCATGTTGAAGTCAGTTAACTCATGTTGAAGTCAGTTAACTCATGTTGAAGTCAGTTAACTCATGTTGAATTCAGTTAACTCATCTTAAAGTCAGTTAACTCATGCTGAATTCAGTTAACTCATGTTGAAGTCAGTTAACTCTTGTTGATGTCAGTTAACTCATGTTGAAGCCAGTGAACTCATTTTGAATTCAGCTAACTAATGTTGAAGTCAGTTAAATCATGTTGAAGTCATTTAAATAATGTTGAAGTCAGTTAACTCATGTTGAAGTCAGTTAACTCATGTTGAAGTCAGTTAACTCATGCTAATTTCAGTTAACTCGTCTTGAAGTCAGTTAACTCATGTTGAAGTCAGTTAACTCATGTTGAAGTCAGTTAACTCATGTTGAAGTCAGTTAACTCATGTTGAAGTCAGTTAACTCATGTTGAAGTCAGTTAACTTATGCTAATTTCAGTTAACTCGTCTTGAAGTCAGTTAACTCATGTTGAAGTCATTTAAATAATGTTGAAGTCAGTTAACTCATGTTGAAGTCAGTTAACTCATGTTGAAGTCAGTTAACTCATGCTAATTTCAGTTAACTCGTCTTGAAGTCAGTTAACTCATGTTGAAGTCAGTTAACTCATGTTGAAGTCAGTTAACTCATGTTGAAGTCAGTTAACTCATGTTGAAGTCAGTTAACTCATGTTGAAGTCAGTTAACTCATGTTGAAGACAGTTAACTCATGGTGAAGTCAGTTAACTCATGTTGAAGTCAGTTAACTCATGTTGAAGTCAGTTAACTCATGTTGAAGTCAGTTAACTCATGCTGAATTCAGTTAACTCATGTTGAAGTCAGTTAAATCATGTTGAAGTCATTTAAATAATGTTGAATTCAGTTAACTCATGTTGAAGTCAGTTAACTCATGTTGAAGTCAGTTAACTCATGTTGAAGTCAGTTAACTCATGTTGAAGTCAGTTAACTCATGTTGAAGTCAGTTAACTCATGTTGAAGTCCGTTAACTCATGTTGAATTCAGTTAACTCATGTTGAAGTCAGTTAACTTATGTTTAAGTCAGTTAACTCATGTTGAAGTCAGTTAACTCATATTGAAGTCAGTTAACTCATGTTGAAGTCAGTTAACTCATGTTGAAGTCAGTTAACTCATGTTAATTTCAGTTAACTCGTCTTGAAGTCAGTTAACTCATGTTGAAGTCAGTTAACTCATGTTGAAGTCAGTTAACTCATGTTGAAGTCCGTTAACTCATGTTGAATTCAGTTAACTCATGTTGAAGTCAGTTAACTTATGTTGAAGTCAGTTAACTCATGTTGAAGTCAGTTAACTCATATTGAAGTCAGTTAACTCATGTAGAAGTCAGTTAAATCATGTTGAAGTCATTTAAATAATGTTGAATTCAGTTAACTCATGTTGAAGTCAGTTAACTCATGTTGAAGTCAGTTAACTCATGTTAAAGTCAGTTAACTCATGCTGAAGTCAGTTAACTCATGTTGAAGTCAGTTAACTCATGTTGAAGTCCGTTAACTCATGTTGAATTCAGTTAACTCATGTTGCAGTCAGTTAACTTATGTTGAAGTCAGTTAACTCATGTTGAAGTCAGTTAACTCATATTGAAGTCAGTTAACTCATGTTGAAGTCAGTTAACTCATGTTGAAGTCAGTTAACTCATGCTAATTTCAGTTAACTCGTCTTGAAGTCAGTTAACTCATGTTGAAGGCAGTTAACTCATGTTGAAGTCAGTTAACTCATGTTGAAGTCAGTTAACTCATGTTGAATTCAGTTAACTCATGTTGAAGTCAGTTAGCTCATGTTGAAGTCATTTAACTCATGTTGAAGTCAGTTAACTCATGTTGAAGTCAGTTAACTCATGCTGAATTCAGTTAACTCGTCTTGAAGTCAGTTAGCTCATGTTGAATTCAGTTAACTCATGTTGAAGTCAGTTAACTCATGTTGAAGTCAGTTAACTCATGCTGAATTCAGTTAACTCGTCTTGAAGTCAGTTAACTCATGTTGAAGTCAGTTAAATCATGTTGAAGTCATTTAAATAATGTTGAATTCAGTTAACTCATGTTGAAGTCAGTTAACTCATGTTGAAGTCAGTTAACTCATGTTGAAGTCAGTTAACTCATGTTGAAGTCAGTTAACTCATGTTGAAGTCAGTTAACTCATGTTGAATTCAGTTAACTCATCTTAAAGTCAGTTAACTCATGCTGAATTCAGTTAACTCATGTTGAAGTCAGTTAACTCATGTTGAAGTCAGTTAACTCATGTTGAAGTCAGTTAACTCATGTTGAAGTCAGTTAACTCATGTTGAAGTCAGTTAACTCATGCTGAATTCAGTTAACTCATGTTGAAGTCAGTTAAATCATGTTGAAGTCATTTAAATAATGTTGAATTCAGTTAACTCATGTTGAAGTCAGTTAACTCATGTTGAAGCCACTTAACTCATGTTGAAGTCAGTTAACTCATGCTGATTTCAGTTAACTCGTCTTGAAGTCAGTTAACTCATGTTGAAGTCAGTTAACTCATGTTGAAGTCAGTTAACTCATGTTGAAGTCAGTTAACTCATGTTGAAGTCAGTTAACTCATGTTGAAGTCAGTTAACTCATGTTGAAGTCAGTTAACTCATGTTGAAGTCAGTTAACTCATGTTGAAGTCAGTTAACTCATGTTGAATTCAGTTAACTCATGTTGAAGTCAGTTAACTTATGTTGAATTCAGTTAACTCATGTTGAAGTCATTTAACTCATGTTGAAGTCAGTTAACTCATGTTGAAGTCAGTTAACTCATGTTGAAGTCAGATAACTCATGTTGAAGTCAGTTAACTCATGTTGAAGTCAGTTAACTCATGTTGAAGTCAGTTAAATCATGTTGAAGTCATTTAACTCATGTTGAAGTCAGTTAACTCATGTTGAAGTCAGTTAACTCATGTTGAAGTCAGTTAACTCATGTTGAAGTCAGTTAACTCATGTTGAAGTCAGGTAACTCATGTTGAAGTCCGTTACTCATGTTGAATTCAGTTAACTCATGTTGAAGTCAGTTAACTTATGTTGAAGTCAGTTAACTCATGTTGAAGTCAGTTAACTCGTCTTGAAGTCAGTTAACTCATGTTGAAGTCAGTTAACTCATGTTGAAGTCAGTTAACGCATGTTGAAGTCAGTTAACTCATGTTGAAGTCAGTTAACTCATGTTGAAGTCAGTTAACTCATGTTGAAGTCAGTTAACTCTTGTTGATGTCAGTTAACTCATGTTGAAGCCAGTTAACTCATTTTGAATTCAGTTAACTAATTTTGAAGTCAGTTAACTCATGTTGAAGTCAGTTAACTCATGTTGAAGTCAGTTAACTCATGTTGAAATCAGTTAACTCATGTTGAAGTCAGTTAACTCATGTTGAAGTCAGTTAACTCATGTTGAAGTCAGTTAACTCATGTTGAAGTCAGTTAACTCATGTTGAAGTCAGTTAACTCATGTTGAAGTAAGTTAACTCATGTTGAAGTCAGTTAACTCATGTTGAAGTCAGTTAACTCATGTTGAAGTCAGTTAACTCATGCTGAATTCAGTTAACTCATGTTGAAGTCAGTTAAATCATGTTGAAGTCATTTAAATAATGTTGAATTCAGTTAACTCATGTTGAAGTCAGTTAACTCATGTTGAAGTCAGTTAACTCATGTTGAAGTCAGTTAACTCATGTTGAAGTCAGTTAACTCATGTTGAAGTCAGTTAACTCATGTTGAATTCAGTTAACTCATCTTAGAGTCAGTTAACTCATGCTGAATTCAGTTAACTCATGTTGAAGTCAGTTAACTCTTGTTGATGTCAGTTAACTCATGTTGAAGCCAGTTAACTCATTTTGAATTCAGTTAACTAATGTTGAAGTCAGTTAAATCATGTTGAAGTCATTTAAATAATGTTGAATTCAGTTAACTCATGTTGATGTCAGTTAACTCATGTTGAAGTCAGTTAACTCATGTTAAAGTCAGTTAACTCATGTTGAAGTCAGTTAACTCATGTTGAAGTCAGTTAACTCATGTTGAAGTCCGTTAACTCATGTTGAATTCAGTTAACTCATGTTGAAGTCAGTTAACTTATGTTGAAGTCAGTTAACTCATGTTGAAGTCAGTTAACTCATATTGAAGTCAGTTAACTCATGTTGAAGTCAGTTAACTCATGTTGAAGTCAGTTAACTCATGCTAATTTCAGTTAACTCGTCTTGAAGTCAGTTAACTCATGTTGAAGGCAGTTAACTCATGTTGAAGTCAGTTAACTCATGTTGAAGTCAGTTAACTCATGTTGAATTCAGTTAACTCATGTTGAAGTCAGTTAGCTCATGTTGAAGTCAGTTAACTCATGTTGAAGTCAGTTAACTCATGTTGAAGTCAGTTAACTCATGCTGAATTCAGTTAACTCGTCTTGAAGTCAGTTAGCTCATGTTGAATTCAGTTAACTCATGTTGAAGTCAGTTAACTCATGCTGAAGTCAGTTAACTCATGCTGAATTCAGTTAACTCGTCTTGAAGTCAGTTAACTCATGTTGAAGTCAGTTAAATCATGTTGAAGTCATTTAAATAATGTTGAAGTCATTTAAATAATGTTGAATTCAGTTAACTCATGTTGAAGTCAGTTAACTCATGTTGAAGCCACTTAACTCATGTTGAAGTCAGTTAACTCATGTTGAAGTCAGTTAACTCATGTTGAAGTCAGTTAACTCATGTTGAAGTCAGTTAACTCATGTTGAAGTCAGTTAACTCATGTTGAAGTCAGTTAACTCATGTTGAAGTCAGTTAACTCATGTTGAATTCAGTTAACTCATGTTGAAGTCAGTTAACTTATGTTGAAGTCAGTTAACTCATGTTGAAGTCATTTAACTCATGTTGAAGTCAGTTAACTCATGTTGAAGTCAGTTAACTCATGTTGAAGTCAGATAACTCATGTTGAAGTCAGTTAACTCATGTTGAAGTCAGTTAACTCATGTTGAAGTCAGTTAAATCATGTTGAAGTCATTTAACTCATGTTGAAGTCAGTTAACTCATGTTGAAGTCAGTTAACTCATGTTGAAGTCAGTTAACTCATGTTGAAGTCAGTTAACTCATGTTGAAGTCCGTTACTCATGTTGAATTCAGTTAACTCATGTTGAAGTCAGTTAACTTATGTTGAAGTCAGTTAACTCATGTTGAAGTCAGTTAACTCATATTGAAGTCAGTTAACTCATGTTGAAGTCAGTTAACTCATGCTAATTTCAGTTAACTCGTCTTGAAGTCAGTTAACTCATGTTGAAGTCAGTTAACTCATGTTGAAGTCAGTTAACGCATGTTGAAGTCAGTTAACTCATGTTGAAGTCAGTTAACTCATGTTGAAGTCAGTTAACTCATGTTGAAGTCAGTTAACTCATGTTGAAGTCAGTTAACTCATGCTGAATTCAGTTAACTCGTCTTGAAGTCAGTTAGCTCATGTTGAATTCAGTTAACTCATGTTGAAGTCAGTTAACTCATGCTGAATTCAGTTAACTCGTCTTGAAGTCAGTTAACTCATGTTGAAGTCAGTTAAATCATGTTGAAGTCATTTAAATAATGTTGAATTCAGTTAACTCATGTTGAAGTCAGTTAACTCATGTTGAAGTCAGTTAACTCATGTTGAAGTCAGTTAACTCATGTTGAAGTCAGTTAATTCATGTTGAAGTCAGTTAACTCATGTTGAATTCAGTTAACTCATCTTAAAGTCAGTTAACTCATGCTGAATTCAGTTAACTCATGTTGAAGTCAGTTAACTCATGTTGAAGTCAGTAAACTCATGTTGAAGTCAGTTAACTCATGTTGAAGTCAGTTAACTCATGTTGAAGTCAGTTAACTCATGCTGAATTCAGTTAACTCATGTTGAAGTGAGTTAAATCATGTTGAAGTCATTTAAATAATGTTGAATTCAGTTAACTCATGTTGAAGTCAGTTAACTCATGTTGAAGCCACTTAACTCATGTTGAAGTCAGTTAACTCATGCTGATTTCAGTTAACTCGTCTTGAAGTCAGTTAACTCATGTTGAAGTCAGTTAACTCATGTTGAAGTCAGTTAACTCATTTTGAAGTCAGTTAACTCATGTTGAAGTCAGTTAACTCATGTTGAAGTCAGTTAACTCATGTTGAAGTCAGTTAACTCATGTTGAAGTCAGTTAACTCATGTTGAAGTCAGTTAACTCATGTTGAATTCAGTTAACTCATGTTGAAGTCAGTTAACTTATGTTGAAGTCAGTTAACTCATGTTGAAGTCATTTAACTCATGTTGAAGTCAGTTAACTCATGTTGATGTCAGTTAACTCATGTTGAAGTCAGATAACTCATGTTGAAGTCAGTTAACTCATGTTGAAGTCAGTTAACTCATGTTGAAGTCAGTTAAATCATGTTGAAGTCATTTAACTCATGTTGAAGTCAGTTAACTAATGTTGAAGTCAGTTAACTCATGTTGAAGTCAGTTAACTCATGTTGAAGTCAGTTAACTCATGTTGAAGTCAGTTAACTCATGTTGAAGTCCGTTACTCATGTTGAATTCAGTTAACTCATGTTGAAGTCAGTTAACTTATGTTGAAGTCAGTTAACTCATGTTGAAGTCAGTTAACTCATGTTGAAGTCAGTTAACTCATGTTGAAGTCAGTTAACTCATGTTGAAGTCAGTTAACTCATGCTGAATTCAGTTAACTCGTCTTGAAGTCAGTTAGCTCATGTTGAATTCAGTTAACTCATGTTGAAGTCAGTTAACTCATGTTGAAGTCAGTTAACTCATGCTGAATTCAGTTAACTCGTCTTGAAGTCAGTTAACTCATGTTGAAGTCAGTTAAATCATGTTGAAGTCATTTAAATAATGTTGAATTCAGTTAACTCATGTTGAAGTCAGTTAACTCATGTTGAAGTCAGTTAACTCATGTTGAAGTCAGGTAACTCATGTTGAAGTCAGTTAACTCATGTTGAAGTCAGTTAACTCATGTTGAATTCAGTTAACTCATCTTAAAGTCAGTTAACTCATGCTGAATTCAGTTAACTCATGTTGAAGTCAGTTAACTCATGTTGAAGTCAGTTAACTCATGTTGAAGTCAGTTAACTCATGTTGAAGTCAGTTAACTCATGTTGAAGTCAGTTAACTCATGCTGAATTCAGTTAACTCATGTTGAAGTCAGTTAAATCATGTTGAAGTCATTTAAATAATGTTGAATTCAGTTAACTCATGTTGAAGTCAGTTAACTCATGTTGAAGCCACTTAACTCATGTTGAAGTCAGTTAACTCATGCTGATTTCAGTTAACTCGTCTTGAAGTCAGTTAACTCATGTTGAAGTCAGTTAACTCATGTTGAAGTCAGTTAACTCATGTTGAAGTCAGTTAACTCATGTTGAAGTCAGTTAACTCATGTTGAAGTCAGTTAACTCATGTTGAAGTCAGTTAACTCATGTTGAAGTCAGTTAACTCATGTTGAAGTCAGTTAACTCATGTTGAATTCAGTTAACTCATGTTGAAGTCAGTTAACTTATGTTGAAGTCAGTTAACTCATGTTGAAGTCATTTAACTCATGTTGAAGTCAGTTAACTCATGTTGATGTCAGTTAACTCATGTTGAAGTCAGATAACTCATGTTGAAGTCAGTTAACTCATGTTGAAGTCAGTTAACTCATGTTGAAGTCAGTTAAATCATGTTGAAGTCATTTAACTCATGTTGAAGTCAGTTAACTAATGTTGAAGTCAGTTAACTCATGTTGAAGTCAGTTAACTCATGTTGAAGTCAGTTAACTCATGTTGAAGTCAGTTAACTCATGTTGAAGTCCGTTACTCATGTTGAATTCAGTTAACTCATGTTGAAGTCAGTTAACTTATGTTGAAGTCAGTTAACTCATGTTGAAGTCAGTTAACTCATATTGAAGTCAGTTAACTCATGTTGAAGTCAGTTAACTCATGCTAATTTCAGTTAACTCGTCTTGAAGTCAGTTAACTCATGTTGAAGTCAGTTAACTCATGTTGAAGTCAGTTAACGCATGTTGAAGTCAGTTAACTCATGTTGAAGTCAGTTAACTCATGTTGAAGTCAGTTAACTAATGTTGAAGTCAGTTAACTCATGTTGAAGTCAGTTAACTCATGTTGAAGTCAGTTAAATCATGTTGAAGTCAGTTAACTCATGTTGAAGTCAGTTAACTCATGTTGAAGTCAGTTAACTCATGCTGAATTCAGTTAACTCATGTTGAAGTCAGTTAAATCATGTTGAAGTCATTTAAATAATGTTGAATTCAGTTAACTCATGTTGAAGTCAGTTAACTCATGTTGAAGTCAGTTAACTCATGTTGAAGTCAGTTAACTCATGTTGAAGTCAGTTAACTCATGTTGAAGTCAGTTAACTCATGTTGAATTCAGTTAACTCATCTTAGAGTCAGTTAACTCATGCTGAATTCAGTTAACTCATGTTGAAGTCAGTTAACTCTTGTTGATGTCAGTTAACTCATGTTGAAGCCAGTTAACTCATTTTGAATTCAGTTAACTAATGTTGAAGTCAGTTAAATCATGTTGAAGTCATTTAAATAATGTTGAATTCAGTTAACTCATGTTGATGTCAGTTAACTCATGTTGAAGTCAGTTAACTCATGTTAAAGTCAGTTAACTCATGTTGAAGTCAGTTAACTCATGTTGAAGTCAGTTAACTCATGTTGAAGTCCGTTAACTCATGTTGAATTCAGTTAACTCATGTTGAAGTCAGTTAACTTATGTTGAAGTCAGTTAACTCATGTTGAAGTCAGTTAACTCATATTGAAGTCAGTTAACTCATGTTGAAGTCAGTTAACTCATGTTGAAGTCAGTTAACTCATGCTAATTTCAGTTAACTCGTCTTGAAGTCAGTTAACTCATGTTGAAGGCAGTTAACTCATGTTGAAGTCAGTTAACTCATGTTGAAGTCAGTTAACTCATGTTGAATTCAGTTAACTCATGTTGAAGTCAGTTAGCTCATGTTGAAGTCAGTTAACTCATGTTGAAGTCAGTTAACTCATGTTGAAGTCAGTTAACTCATGCTGAATTCAGTTAACTCGTCTTGAAGTCAGTTAGCTCATGTTGAATTCAGTTAACTCATGTTGAAGTCAGTTAACTCATGCTGAAGTCAGTTAACTCATGCTGAATTCAGTTAACTCGTCTTGAAGTCAGTTAACTCATGTTGAAGTCAGTTAAATCATGTTGAAGTCATTTAAATAATGTTGAATTCAGTTAACTCATGTTGAAGTCAGTTAACTCATGTTGAAGTCAGTTAACTCATGTTGAAGTCAGTTAACTCATGTTGAAGTCAGTTAACTCATGTTGAAGTCAGTTAACTCATGTTGAATTCAGTTAACTCATCTTAAAGTCAGTTAACTCATGCTGAATTCAGTTAACTCATGTTGAAGTCAGTTAACTCATGTTGAAGTCAGTTAACTCATGTTGAAGTCAGTTAACTCATGTTGAAGTCAGTTAACTCATGTTGAAGTCAGTTAACTCATGCTGAATTCAGTTAACTCATGTTGAAGTCAGTTAAATCATGTTGAAGTCATTTAAATAATGTTGAATTCAGTTAACTCATGTTGAAGTCAGTTAACTCATGTTGAAGCCACTTAACTCATGTTGAAGTCAGTTAACTCATGCTGATTTCAGTTAGCTCGTCTTGAAGTCAGTTAACTCATGTTGAAGTCAGTTAACTCATGTTGAAGTCAGTTAACTCATGTTGAAGTCAGTTAACTCATGTTGAAGTCAGTTAACTCATGTTGAAGTCAGTTAACTCATGTTGAAGTCAGTTAACTCATGTTGAATTCAGTTAACTCATGTTGAAGTCAGTTAACTTATGTTGAAGTCAGTTAACTCATGTTGAAGTCATTTAACTCATGTTGAAGTCAGTTAACTCATGTTGAAGTCAGTTAACTCATGTTGAAGTCAGATAACTCATGTTGAAGTCAGTTAACTCATGTTGAAGTCAGTTAACTCATGTTGAAGTCAGTTAAATCATGTTGAAGTCATTTAACTCATGTTGAAGTCAGTTAACTCATGTTGAAGTCAGTTAACTCATGTTGAAGTCAGTTAACTCATGTTGAAGTCAGTTAACTCATGTTGAAGTCCGTTACTCATGTTGAATTCAGTTAACTCATGTTGAAGTCAGTTAACTTATGTTGAAGTCAGTTAACTCATGTTGAAGTCAGTTAACTCATATTGAAGTCAGTTAACTCATGTTGAAGTCAGTTAACTCATGCTAATTTCAGTTAACTCGTCTTGAAGTCAGTTAACTCATGTTGAAGTCAGTTAACTCATGTTGAAGTCAGTTAACGCATGTTGAAGTCAGTTAACTCATGTTGAAGTCAGTTAACTCATGTTGAAGTCAGTTAACTCATGTTGAAGTCAGTTAACTCATGTTGAAGTCAGTTAACTCATGCTGAATTCAGTTAACTCGTCTTGAAGTCAGTTAGCTCATGTTGAATTCAGTTATTTCATGTTGAAGTCAGTTAACTCATGTTGAAGTCAGTTAACTCATGCTGAATTCAGTTAACTCGTCTTGAAGTCAGTTAACTCATGTTGAAGTCAGTTAAATCATGTTGAAGTCATTTAAATAATGTTGAATTCAGTTAACTCATGTTGAAGTCAGTTAACTCATGTTGAAGTCAGTTAACTCATGTTGAAGTCAGTTAACTCATGTTGAAGTCAGTTAACTCATGTTGAAGTCAGTTAACTCATGTTGAATTCAGTTAACTCATCTTAAAGTCAGTTAACTCATGCTGAATTCAGTTAACTCATGTTGAAGTCAGTTAACTCATGTTGAAGTCAGTAAACTCATGTTGAAGTCAGTTAACTCATGTTGAAGTCAGTTAACTCATGTTGAAGTCAGTTAACTCATGCTGAATTCAGTTAACTCATGTTGAAGTCAGTTAAATCATGTTGAAGTCATTTAAATAATGTTGAATTCAGTTAACTCATGTTGAAGTCAGTTAACTCATGTTGAAGCCACTTAACTCATGTTGAAGTCAGTTAACTCATGCTGATTTCAGTTAACTCGTCTTGAAGTCAGTTAACTCATGTTGAAGTCAGTTAACTCATGTTGAAGTCAGTTAACTCATTTTGAAGTCAGTTAACTCATGTTGAAGTCAGTTAACTCATGTTGAAGTCAGTTAACTCATGTTGAAGTCAGTTAACTCATGTTGAAGTCAGTTAACTCATGTTGAAGTCAGTTAACTCATGTTGAATTCAGTTAACTCATGTTGAAGTCAGTTAACTTATGTTGAAGTCAGTTAACTCATGTTGAAGTCATTTAACTCATGTTGAAGTCAGTTAACTCATGTTGATGTCAGTTAACTCATGTTGAAGTCAGATAACTCATGTTGAAGTCAGTTAACTCATGTTGAAGTCAGTTAACTCATGTTGAAGTCAGTTAAATCATGTTGAAGTCATTTAACTCATGTTGAAGTCAGTTAACTAATGTTGAAGTCAGTTAACTCATGTTGAAGTCAGTTAACTCATGTTGAAGTCAGTTAACTCATGTTGAAGTCAGTTAACTCATGTTGAAGTCCGTTACTCATGTTGAATTCAGTTAACTCATGTTGAAGTCAGTTAACTTATGTTGAAGTCAGTTAACTCATGTTGAAGTCAGTTAACTCATGTTGAAGTCAGTTAACTCATGTTGAAGTCAGTTAACTCATGTTGAAGTCAGTTAACTCATGCTGAATTCAGTTAACTCGTCTTGAAGTCAGTTAGCTCATGTTGAATTCAGTTAACTCATGTTGAAGTCAGTTAACTCATGTTGAAGTCAGTTAACTCATGCTGAATTCAGTTAACTCGTCTTGAAGTCAGTTAACTCATGTTGAAGTCAGTTAAATCATGTTGAAGTCATTTAAATAATGTTGAATTCAGTTAACTCATGTTGAAGTCAGTTAACTCATGTTGAAGTCAGTTAACTCATGTTGAAGTCAGGTAACTCATGTTGAAGTCAGTTAACTCATGTTGAAGTCAGTTAACTCATGTTGAATTCAGTTAACTCATCTTAAAGTCAGTTAACTCATGCTGAATTCAGTTAACTCATGTTGAAGTCAGTTAACTCATGTTGAAGTCAGTTAACTCATGTTGAAGTCAGTTAACTCATGTTGAAGTCAGTTAACTCATGTTGAAGTCAGTTAACTCATGCTGAATTCAGTTAACTCATGTTGAAGTCAGTTAAATCATGTTGAAGTCATTTAAATAATGTTGAATTCAGTTAACTCATGTTGAAGTCAGTTAACTCATGTTGAAGCCACTTAACTCATGTTGAAGTCAGTTAACTCATGCTGATTTCAGTTAACTCGTCTTGAAGTCAGTTAACTCATGTTGAAGTCAGTTAACTCATGTTGAAGTCAGTTAACTCATGTTGAAGTCAGTTAACTCATGTTGAAGTCAGTTAACTCATGTTGAAGTCAGTTAACTCATGTTGAAGTCAGTTAACTCATGTTGAAGTCAGTTAACTCATGTTGAAGTCAGTTAACTCATGTTGAATTCAGTTAACTCATGTTGAAGTCAGTTAACTTATGTTGAAGTCAGTTAACTCATGTTGAAGTCATTTAACTCATGTTGAAGTCAGTTAACTCATGTTGATGTCAGTTAACTCATGTTGAAGTCAGATAACTCATGTTGAAGTCAGTTAACTCATGTTGAAGTCAGTTAACTCATGTTGAAGTCAGTTAAATCATGTTGAAGTCATTTAACTCATGTTGAAGTCAGTTAACTAATGTTGAAGTCAGTTAACTCATGTTGAAGTCAGTTAACTCATGTTGAAGTCAGTTAACTCATGTTGAAGTCAGTTAACTCATGTTGAAGTCCGTTACTCATGTTGAATTCAGTTAACTCATGTTGAAGTCAGTTAACTTATGTTGAAGTCAGTTAACTCATGTTGAAGTCAGTTAACTCATATTGAAGTCAGTTAACTCATGTTGAAGTCAGTTAACTCATGCTAATTTCAGTTAACTCGTCTTGAAGTCAGTTAACTCATGTTGAAGTCAGTTAACTCATGTTGAAGTCAGTTAACGCATGTTGAAGTCAGTTAACTCATGTTGAAGTCAGTTAACTCATGTTGAAGTCAGTTAACTCATGTTGAAGTCAGTTAACTCATGGTGAAGTCAGTTAACTCATGTTGAATTCAGTTAATTCATCTTAAAGTCAGTTAACTCATGCTGAATTCAGTTAACTCATGTTGAAGTCAGTTAACTCTTGTTGATGTCAGTTAACTCATGTTGAAGCCAGCTAACTCATTTTGAATTCAGTTAACTAATGTTGAAGTCAGTTAACTCATGTTGAAGTCAGTTAACTCATGTTGAAGTCAGTTAACTCATGTTGAAGTCAGTTAACTCATGTTGAAGTCAGTTAACTCATGTTGAAGTCAGTTAACTCATGTTGAAGTCAGTTAACTCATGTTGAAGTCAGTTAACTCATGTTGAAGTCAGTTAACTCATGTTGAAGTCAGTTAACTCATGTTGAAGTCAGTTAACTCATGTTGAAGTCAGTTAACTCATGTTGAAGTCAGTTAACTCATGCTGAATTCAGTTAACTCATGTTGAAGTCAGTTAAATCATGTTGAAGTCATTTAAATAATGTTGAATTCAGTTAACTCATGTTGAAGTCAGTTAACTCATGTTGAAGTCAGTTAACTCATGTTGAAGTCAGTTAACTCATGTTGAAGTCAGTTAACTCATGTTGAAGTCAGTTAACTCATGTTGAATTCAGTTAACTCATCTTAAAGTCAGTTAACTCATGCTGAATTCAGTTAACTCATGTTGAAGTCAGTTAACTCTTGTTGATGTCAGTTAACTCATGTTGAAGCCAGTTAACTCATTTTGAATTCAGTTAACTAATGTTGAAGTCAGTTAACTCATGTTGAAGTCAGTTAACTCATGTTGAAGTCAGTTAACTCATCTTGAAGTCAGTTAACTCATGTTGAAGTCCGTTAACTCATGTTAAATTCAGTTAACTCATGTTGAAGCCAGTTAACTCATGTTGAAGTCAGTTAACTCATGCTGATTTCAGTTAACTCGTCTTGAAGTCAGTTAACTCATGTTGAAGTCAGTTAACTCATGTTGAAGTCAGTTAACTCATGTTGAAGTCAGTTAACTCATATTGAAGTCAGTGAACTCATGTTGAAGTCAGTTAACTCATGATGAAGTCAGTTAACTCATGTTGAAGTCAGTTAACTCATGTTGAAGTCAGTTAACTCATTTTGAAGTCAGTTAACTCATGTTGAAGTCAGTTAACTCATGTTGAAGTCATTTAACTCATGTTGAAGTCAGTTAACTCATGTTGAAGTCAGTTAACTCATGTTGAAGTCAGATAACTCATGTTGAAGTCAGTTAACTCATGTTGAAGTCAGTTAACTCATGTTGAAGTCAGTTAAATCATGTTCAAGTCATTTAACTCATGTTGAATTCAGTTAACTCATGTTGAAGTCAGTTAACTCATGTTGAAGTCAGTTAACTCATGCTGAATTCAGTTAACTCGTCTTGAAGTCAGTTAACTCATGTTGAAGTCAGTTAAATCATGTTGAAGTCATTTAAATAATGTTGAATTCAGTTAACTCATGTTGAAGTCAGTTAACTCATGTTGAAGTCAGTTAACTCATGTTGAAGTCAGTTAACTCATGTTGAAGTCAGTTAACTCATGTTGAAGTCAGTTAACTCATGTTGAATTCAGTTAACTCATCTTAAAGTCAGTTAACTCATGCTGAATTCAGTTAACTCATGTTGAAGTCAGTTAACTCATGTTGAAGTCAGTTAACTCATGTTGAAGTCAGTTAACTCATGTTGAAGTCAGTTAACTCATGTTGAAGTCAGTTAACTCATGCTGAATTCAGTTAACTCATGTTGAAGTCAGTTAAATCATGTTGAAGTCATTTAAATAATGTTGAATTCAGTTAACTCATGTTGAAGTCAGTTAACTCATGTTGAAGCAACTTAACTCATGTTGAAGTCAGTTAACTCATGCTGATTTCAGTTAACTCGTCTTGAAGTCAGTTAACTCATGTTGAAGTCAGTTAACTCATGTTGAAGTCAGTTAACTCATGTTGAAGTCAGTTAACTCATGTTGAAGTCAGTTAACTCATGTTGAAGTCAGTTAACTCATGTTGAAGTCAGTTAACTCATGTTGAAGTCAGTTAACTCATGTTGAATTCAGTTAACTCATGTTGAAGTCGGTTAACTTATGTTGAAGTCAGTTAACTCATGTTGAAGTCATTTAACTCATGTTGAAGTCAGTTAACTCATGTTGAAGTCAGTTAACTCATGTTGAAGTCAGATAACTCATGTTGAAGTCAGTTAACTCATGTTGAAGTCAGTTAACTCATGTTGAAGTCAGTTAAATCATGTTGAAGTCATTTAACTCATGTTGAAGTCAGTTAACTCATGTTGAAGTCAGTTAACTCATGTTGAAGTCAGTTAACTCATGTTGAAGTCAGTTAACTCATGTTGAAGTCAGTTAACTCATGTTGAAGTCCGTTACTCATGTTGAATTCAGTTAACTCATGTTGAAGTCAGTTAACTTATGTTGAAGTCAGTTAACTCATGTTGAAGTCAGTTAACTCATATTGAAGTCAGTTAACTCATGTTGAAGTCAGTTAACTCATGCTAATTTCAGTTAACTCGTCTTGAAGTCAGTTAACTCATGTTGAAGTCAGTTAACTCATGTTGAAGTCAGTTAACGCATGTTGAAGTCAGTTAACTCATGTTGAAGTCAGTTAACTCATGTTGAAGTCAGTTAACTCATGTTGAAGTCAGTTAACTCATGGTGAAGTCAGTTAAATCATGTTGAATTCAGTTAACTCATCTTAAAGTCAGTTAACTCATGCTGAATTCAGTTAACTCATGTTGAAGTCAGTTAACTCTTGTTGATGTCAGTTAACTCATGTTGAAGCCAGTTAACTCATTTTGAATTCAGTTAACTAATGTTGAAGTCAGTTAACTCATGTTGAAGTCAGTTAACTCATGTTGAAGTCAGTTAACTCATGTTGAAGTCAGTTAACTCATGTTGAAGTCAGTTAACTCATGTTGAAGTCAGTTAACTCATGTTGAAGTCAGTTAACTCATGTTGAAGTCAGTTAACTCATGTTGAAGTCAGTTAACTCATGTTGAAGTCAGTTAACTCATGTTGAAGTCAGTTAACTCATGTTGAAGTCAGTTAACTCATGTTGAAGTCAGTTAACTCATGCTGAATTCAGTTAACTCATGTTGAAGTCAGTTAAATCATGTTGAAGTCATTTAAATAATGTTGAATTCAGTTAACTCATGTTGAAGTCAGTTAACTCATGTTGAAGTCAGTTAACTCATGTTGAAGTCAGTTAACTCATGTTGAAGTCAGTTAACTCATGTTGAAGTCAGTTAACTCATGTTGAATTCAGTTAGCTCATCTTAAAGTCAGTTAACTCATGCTGAATTCAGTTAACTCATGTTGAAGTCAGTTAACTCTTGTTGATGTCAGTTAACTCATGTTGAAGCCAGTTAACTCATTTTGAATTCAGTTAACTAATGTTGAAGTCAGTTAACTCATGTTGAAGTCAGTTAACTCATGTTGAAGTCAGTTAACTCATGTTGAAGTCAGTTAACTCATGTTGAAGTCCGTTAACTCATGTTAAATTCAGTTAACTCATGTTGAAGTCAGTTAGCTCATGTTGAAGTCAGTTAACTCATGTTGAAGTCAGTTAACTCATGGTTGAAGTCAGTTAACTCATGTTGAAGCCAGTTAACTCATGTTGAAGTCAGTTAACTCATGCTGATTTCAGTTAACTCGTCTTGAAGTCAGTTAACTCATGTTGAAGTCAGTTAACTCATGTTGAAGTCAGTTAACTCATGTTGAAGTCAGTTAACTCATGTTGAAGTCAGTTAACTCATGCTGAATTCAGTTAACTCATGTTGAAGTCAGTTAAATCATGTTGAAGTCATTTAAATAATGTTGAATTCAGTTAACTCATGTTGAAGTCAGTTAACTCATGTTGAAGCCACTTAACTCATGTTGAAGTCAGTTAACTCATTCTGATTTCAGTTAACTCGTCTTGAAGTCAGTTAACTCATGTTGAAGTCAGTTAACTCATGTTGAAGTCAGTTAACTCATGTTGAAGTCAGTTAACTCATGTTGAAGTCAGTTAACTCATGTTGAAGTCAGTTAACTCATGTTGAAGTCAGTTAACTCATGTTGAAGTCAGTTAACTCATGTTGAAGTCAGTTAACTCATGTTGAATTCAGTTAACTCATGTTGAAGTCAGTTAACTTATGTTGAAGTCAGTTAACTCATGTTGAAGTCATTTAACTCATGTTGAAGTCAGTTAACTCATGTTGATGTCAGTTAACTCATGTTGAAGTCAGATAACTCATGTTGAAGTCAGTTAACTCATGTTGAAGTCAGTTAACTCATGTTGAAGTCAGTTAAATCATGTTGAAGTCATTTAACTCATGTTGAAGTCAGTTAACTAATGTTGAAGTCAGTTAACTCATGTTGAAGTCAGTTAACTCATGTTGAAGTCAGTTAACTCATGTTGAAGTCAGTTAACTCATGTTGAAGTCCGTTACTCATGTTGAATTCAGTTAACTCATGTTGAAGTCATTTAAATAATGTTGAATTCAGTTAACTCATGTTGAAGTCAGTTAACTCATATTGAAGTCAGTTAACTCATGTTGAAGTCAGTTAACTCATGCTAATTTCAGTTAACTCGTCTTGAAGTCAGTTAACTCATGTTGAAGTCAGTTAACTCATGTTGATGTCAGTTAACGCATGTTGAAGTCAGTTAACTCATGTTGAAGTCAGTTAACTCATGTTGAAGTCAGTTAACTCATGTTGAAGTCAGTTAACTCATGGTGAAGTCAGTTAACTCATGTTGAATTCAGTTAATTCATCTTAAAGTCAGTTAACTCATGCTGAATTCAGTTAACTCATGTTGAAGTCAGTTAACTCTTGTTGATGTCAGTTAACTCATGTTGAAGCCAGCTAACTCATTTTGAATTCAGTTAACTAATGTTGAAGTCAGTTAACTCATGTTGAAGTCAGTTAACTCATGTTGAAGTCAGTTAACTCATGTTGAAGTCAGTTAACTCATGTTGAAGTCAGTTAACTCATGTTGAAGTCAGTTAACTCATGTTGAAGTCAGTTAACTCATGTTGAAGTCAGTTAACTCATGTTGAAGTCAGTTAACTCATGTTGAAGTCAGTTAACTCATGTTGAAGTCAGTTAACTCATGTTGAAGTCAGTTAACTCATGCTGAATTCAGTTAACTCATGTTGAAGTCAATTAAATCATGTTGAAGTCATTTAAATAATGTTGAATTCAGTTAACTCATGTTGAAGTCAGTTAACTCATGTTGAAGTCAGTTAACTCATGTTGAAGTCAGTTAACTCATGTTGAAGTCAGTTAACTCATGTTGAAGTCAGTTAACTCATGTTGAATTCAGTTAACTCATCTTAAAGTCAGTTAACTCATGCTGAATTCAGTTAACTCATGTTGAAGTCAGTTAACTCTTGTTGATGTCAGTTAACTCATGTTGAAGCCAGTTAACTCATTTTGAATTCAGTTAACTAATGTTGAAGTCAGTTAACTCATGTTGAAGTCAGTTAACTCATGTTGAAGTCAGTTAACTCATGTTGAAGTCAGTTAACTCATGTTGAAGTCCGTTAACTCATGTTAAATTCAGTTAACTCATGTTGAAGTCAGTTAGCTCATGTTGAAGTCAGTTAACTCATGTTGAAGTCAGTTAACTCATGGTTGAAGTCAGTTAACTCATGTTGAAGCCAGTTAACTCATGTTGAAGTCAGTTAACTCATGCTGATTTCAGTTAACTCGTCTTGAAGTCAGTTAACTCATGTTGAAGTCAGTTAACTCATGTTGAAGTCAGTTAACTCATGTTGAAGTCAGTTAACTCATGTTGAAGTCAGTGAACTCATGTTGAAGTCAGTTAACTCATGATGAAGTCAGTTAACTCATGTTGAAGTCAGTTAACTCATGTTGAAGTCAGTTAACTCATTTTGAAGTCAGTTAACTCATGTTGAAGTCAGTTAACTCATGTTGAAGTCATTTAACTCATGTTGAAGTCAGTTAACTCATGTTGAAGTCAGTTAACTCATGTTGAAGTCAGATAACTCATGTTGAAGTCAGTTAACTCATGTTGAAGTCAGTTAACTCATGTTGAAGTCAGTTAAATCATGTTCAAGTCATTTAACTCATGTTGAAGTCAGTTAACTCATGTTGAAGTCAGTTAACTCCTGTTGAAGTCAGTTAACTCATGTTGAAGCCAGTTAACTCATTTTGAATTCAGTTAACTAATGTTGAAGTCAGTTAACTCATGTTGAAGTCAGTTAACTCATGTTGAAGTCAGTTAACTCATGTTGAAGTCAGTTAACTCATGTTGAAGTCCGTTAACTCATGTTAAATTCAGTTAACTCATGTTGAAGTCAGTTAACTCATGTTGAAGTCCGTTAACTCATGTTGAATTCAGTTAACTCATGTTGAAGTCAGTTAACTTATGTTGAAGTCAGTTAACTCATGTTGAAGTCAGTTAACTCATATTGAAGTCAGTTAACTCATGTTGAAGTCAGTTAACTCATGTTGAAGTCAGTTAACTCATGCTAATTTCAGTTAACTCGTCTTGAAGTCAGTTAACTCATGTTGAAGGCAGTTAACTCATGTTGAAGTCAGTTAACTCATGTTGAAGTCAGTTAACTCATGTTGAATTCAGTTAACTCATGTTGAAGTCAGTTAGCTCATGTTGAAGTCAGTTAACTCATGTTGAAGTCAGTTAACTCATGTTGAAGTCAGTTAACTCATGCTGAATTCAGTTAACTCGTCTTGAAGTCAGTTAGCTCATGTTGAATTCAGTTAACTCATGTTGAAGTCAGTTAACTCATGTTGAAGTCAGTTAACTCATGCTGAATTCAGTTAACTCGTCTTGAAGTCAGTTAACTCATGTTGAAGTCAGTTAAATCATGTTGAAGTCATTTAAATAATGTTGAATTCAGTTAACTCATGTTGAAGTCAGTTAACTCATGTTGAAGTCAGTTAACTCATGTTGAAGTCAGTTAACTCATGTTGAAGTCAGTTAACTCATGTTGAAGTCAGTTAACTCATGTTGAATTCAGTTAACTCATCTTAAAGTCAGTTAACTCATGCTGAATTCAGTTAACTCATGTTGAAGTCAGTTAACTCATGTTGAAGTCAGTTAACTCATGTTGAAGTCAGTTAACTCATGTTGAAGTCAGTTAACTCATGTTGAAGTCAGTTAACTCATGCTGAATTCAGTTAACTCATGTTGAAGTCAGTTAAATCATGTTAAAGTCATTTAAATAATGTTGAATTCAGTTAACTCATGTTGAAGTCAGTTAACTCATGTTGAAGCCACTTAACTCATGTTGAAGTCAGTTAACTCATGCTGATTTCAGTTAACTCATGTTGAAGTCAGTTAACTCATGTTGAAGTCAGTTAACTCATGTTGAATTCAGTTAACTCATGTTGAAGTCAGTTAACTTATGTTGAAGTCAGTTAACTCATGTTGAAGTCATTTAACTCATGTTGAAGTCAGTTAACTCATGTTGAAGTCAGTTAACTCATGTTGAAGTCAGATAACTCATCTTGAAGTCAGTTAACTCATGTTGAAGTCAGTTAACTCATGTTGAAGTCAGTTAACTCATGTTGAAGTCAGTTAACTCATGTTGAAGTCAGTTAACTCATGTTGAAGTCAGTTAACTCATGTTGAAGTCAGTTAACTCATGTTGAAGTCAGTTAACTCATGTTGAATTCAGTTAACTCATGTTGAAGTCAGTTAACTTATGTTGAAGTCAGTTAACTCATGTTGAAGTCATTTAACTCATGTTGAAGTCAGTTAACTCATGTTGAAGTCAGTTAACTCATGTTGAAGTCAGATAACTCATGTTGAAGTCAGTTAACTCATGTTGAAGTCAGTTAACTCATGTTGAAGTCAGTTAAATCATGTTGAAGTCATTTAACTCATGTTGAAGTCAGTTAACTCATGTTGAAGTCAGTTAACTCATGTTGAAGTCAGTTAACTCATGTTGAAGTCAGTTAACTCATGTTGAAGTCAGTTAACTCATGTTGAAGTCCGTTACTCATGTTGAATTCAGTTAACTCATGTTGAAGTCAGTTAACTTATGTTGAAGTCAGTTAACTCATGTTGAAGTCAGTTAACTCATATTGAAGTCAGTTAACTCATGTTGAAGTCAGTTAACTCATGCTAATTTCAGTTAACTCGTCTTGAAGTCAGTTAACTCATGTTGAAGTCAGTTAACTCATGTTGAAGTCAGTTAACGCATGTTGAAGTCAGTTAACTCATGTTGAAGTCAGTTAACTCATGTTGAAGTCAGTTAACTCATGTTGAAGTCAGTTAACTCATGGTGAAGTCAGTTAAATCATGTTGAATTCAGTTAACTCATCTTAAAGTCAGTTAACTCATGCTGAATTCAGTTAACTCATGTTGAAGTCAGTTAACTCTTGTTGATGTCAGTTAACTCATGTTGAAGCCAGTTAACTCATTTTGAATTCAGTTAACTAATGTTGAAGTCAGTTAACTCATGTTGAAGTCAGTTAACTCATGTTGAAGTCAGTTAACTCATGTTGAAGTCAGTTAACTCATGTTGAAGTCAGTTAACTCATGTTGAAGTCAGTTAACTCATGTTGAAGTCAGTTAACTCATGTTGAAGTCAGTTAACTCATGTTGAAGTCAGTTAACTCATGTTGAAGTCAGTTAACTCATGTTGAAGTCAGTTAACTCATGTTGAAGTCAGTTAACTCATGTTGAAGTCAGTTAACTCATGCTGAATTCAGTTAACTCATGTTGAAGTCAGTTAAATCATGTTGAAGTCATTTAAATAATGTTGAATTCAGTTAACTCATGTTGAAGTCAGTTAACTCATGTTGAAGTCAGTTAACTCATGTTGAAGTCAGTTAACTCATGTTGAAGTCAGTTAACTCATGTTGAAGTCAGTTAACTCATGTTGAATTCAGTTAACTCATCTTAAAGTCAGTTAACTCATGCTGAATTCAGTTAACTCATGTTGAAGTCAGTTAACTCTTGTTGATGTCAGTTAACTCATGTTGAAGCCAGTTAACTCATTTTGAATTCAGTTAACTAATGTTGAAGTCAGTTAACTCATGTTGAAGTCAGTTAACTCATGTTGAAGTCAGTTAACTCATGTTGAAGTCAGTTAACTCATGTTGAAGTCCGTTAACTCATGTTAAATTCAGTTAACTCATGTTGAAGTCAGTTAGCTCATGTTGAAGTCAGTTAACTCATGTTGAAGTCAGTTAACTCATGGTTGAAGTCAGTTAACTCATGTTGAAGCCAGTTAACTCATGTTGAAGTTAGTTAACTTATGCTGATTTCAGTTAACTCGTCTTGAAGTCAGTTAACTCATGTTGAAGTCAGTTAACTCATGTTGAAGTCAGTTAACTCATGTTGAAGTCAGTTAACTCATGTTGAAGTCAGTTAACTCATGTTGAAGTCAGTTAACTCATGTTGAAGTCAGTTAACTCATGTTGAAGTCAGTTAACTCATGTTGAAGTCAGTTAACTCATTTTGAAGTCAGTTAACTCATGTTGAAGTCAGTTAACTCATGTTGAAGTCATTTAACTCATGTTGAAGTCAGTTAACTCATGTTGAAGTCAGTTAACTCATGTTGAAGTCAGATAACTCATGTTGAAGTCAGTTAACTCATGTTGAAGTCAGTTAACTAATGTTGAAGTCAGTTAAATCATGTTGAAGTCAGTTAACTCATTCTGATTTCAGTTAACTCGTCTTGAAGTCAGTTAACTCATGTTGAAGTCAGTTAACTCATGTTGAAGTCAGTTAACTCATGTTGAAGTCAGTTAACTCATGTTGAAGTCAGTTAACTCATGTTGAAGTCAGTTAACTCATGTTGAAGTCAGTTAACTCATGTTGAAGTCAGTTAACTCATGTTGAAGTCAGTTAACTCATGTTGAATTCAGTTAACTCATGTTGAAGTCAGTTAACTTATGTTGAAGTCAGTTAACTCATGTTGAAGTCATTTAACTCATGTTGAAGTCAGTTAACTCATGTTGATGTCAGTTAACTCATGTTGAAGTCAGATAACTCATGTTGAAGTCAGTTAACTCATGTTGAAGTCAGTTAACTCATGTTGAAGTCAGTTAAATCATGTTGAAGTCATTTAACTCATGTTGAAGTCAGTTAACTAATGTTGAAGTCAGTTAACTCATGTTGAAGTCAGTTAACTCATGTTGAAGTCAGTTAACTCATGTTGAAGTCAGTTAACTCATGTTGAAGTCCGTTACTCATGTTGAATTCAGTTAACTCATGTTGAAGTCATTTAAATAATGTTGAATTCAGTTAACTCATGTTGAAGTCAGTTAACTCATATTGAAGTCAGTTAACTCATGTTGAAGTCAGTTAACTCATGCTAATTTCAGTTAACTCGTCTTGAAGTCAGTTAACTCATGTTGAAGTCAGTTAACTCATGTTGATGTCAGTTAACGCATGTTGAAGTCAGTTAACTCATGTTGAAGTCAGTTAACTCATGTTGAAGTCAGTTAACTCATGTTGAAGTCAGTTAACTCATGGTGAAGTCAGTTAACTCATGTTGAATTCAGTTAATTCATCTTAAAGTCAGTTAACTCATGCTGAATTCAGTTAACTCATGTTGAAGTCAGTTAACTCTTGTTGATGTCAGTTAACTCATGTTGAAGCCAGCTAACTCATTTTGAATTCAGTTAACTAATGTTGAAGTCAGTTAACTCATGTTGAAGTCAGTTAACTCATGTTGAAGTCAGTTAACTCATGTTGAAGTCAGTTAACTCATGTTGAAGTCAGTTAACTCATGTTGAAGTCAGTTAACTCATGTTGAAGTCAGTTAACTCATGTTGAAGTCAGTTAACTCATGTTGAAGTCAGTTAACTCATGTTGAAGTCAGTTAACTCATGTTGAAGTCAGTTAACTCATGTTGAAGTCAGTTAACTCATGCTGAATTCAGTTAACTCATGTTGAAGTCAATTAAATCATGTTGAAGTCATTTAAATAATGTTGAATTCAGTTAACTCATGTTGAAGTCAGTTAACTCATGTTGAAGTCAGTTAACTCATGTTGAAGTCAGTTAACTCATGTTGAAGTCAGTTAACTCATGTTGAAGTCAGTTAACTCATGTTGAATTCAGTTAACTCATCTTAAAGTCAGTTAACTCATGCTGAATTCAGTTAACTCATGTTGAAGTCAGTTAACTCTTGTTGATGTCAGTTAACTCATGTTGAAGCCAGTTAACTCATTTTGAATTCAGTTAACTAATGTTGAAGTCAGTTAACTCATGTTGAAGTCAGTTAACTCATGTTGAAGTCAGTTAACTCATGTTGAAGTCAGTTAACTCATGTTGAAGTCCGTTAACTCATGTTAAATTCAGTTAACTCATGTTGAAGTCAGTTAGCTCATGTTGAAGTCAGTTAACTCATGTTGAAGTCAGTTAACTCATGGTTGAAGTCAGTTAACTCATGTTGAAGCCAGTTAACTCATGTTGAAGTCAGTTAACTCATGCTGATTTCAGTTAACTCGTCTTGAAGTCAGTTAACTCATGTTGAAGTCAGTTAACTCATGTTGAAGTCAGTTAACTCATGTTGAAGTCAGTTAACTCATGTTGAAGTCAGTGAACTCATGTTGAAGTCATTTAACTCATGTTGAAGTCAGTTAACTCATGTTGAAGTCAGTTAACTCATGTTGAAGTCAGTTAACTCATGTTGAAGTCAGTTAACTCATGTTGAAGTCAGTTAACTCATGTTGAAGTCCGTTACTCATGTTGAATTCAGTTAACTCATGTTGAAGTCAGTTAACTTATGTTGAAGTCAGTTAACTCATGTTGAAGTCAGTTAACTCATATTGAAGTCAGTTAACTCATGTTGAAGTCAGTTAACTCATGCTAATTTCAGTTAACTCGTCTTGAAGTCAGTTAACTCATGTTGAAGTCAGTTAACTCATGTTGAAGTCAGTTAACGCATGTTGAAGTCAGTTAACTCATGTTGAAGTCAGTTAACTCATGTTGAAGTCAGTTAACTCATGTTGAAGTCAGTTAACTCATGGTGAAGTCAGTTAAATCATGTTGAATTCAGTTAACTCATCTTAAAGTCAGTTAACTCATGCTGAATTCAGTTAACTCATGTTGAAGTCAGTTAACTCTTGTTGATGTCAGTTAACTCATGTTGAAGCCAGTTAACTCATTTTGAATTCAGTTAACTAATGTTGAAGTCAGTTAACTCATGTTGAAGTCAGTTAACTCATGTTGAAGTCAGTTAACTCATGTTGAAGTCAGTTAACTCATGTTGAAGTCAGTTAACTCATGTTGAAGTCAGTTAACTCATGTTGAAGTCAGTTAACTCATGTTGAAGTCAGTTAACTCATGTTGAAGTCAGTTAACTCATGTTGAAGTCAGTTAACTCATGTTGAAGTCAGTTAACTCATGTTGAAGTCAGTTAACTCATGTTGAAGTCAGTTAACTCATGCTGAATTCAGTTAACTCATGTTGAAGTCAGTTAAATCATGTTGAAGTCATTTAAATAATGTTGAATTCAGTTAACTCATGTTGAAGTCAGATAACTCATGTTGAAGTCAGTTAACTCATGTTGAAGTCAGTTAACTCATGTTGAAGTCAGTTAACTCATGTTGAAGTCAGTTAACTCATGTTGAATTCAGTTAACTCATCTTAAAGTCAGTTAACTCATGCTGAATTCAGTTAACTCATGTTGAAGTCAGTTAACTCTTGTTGATGTCAGTTAACTCATGTTGAAGCCAGTTAACTCATTTTGAATTCAGTTAACTAATGTTGAAGTCAGTTAACTCATGTTGAAGTCAGTTAACTCATGTTGAAGTCAGTTAACTCATGTTGAAGTCAGTTAACTCATGTTGAAGTCCGTTAACTCATGTTAAATTCAGTTAACTCATGTTGAAGTCAGTTAGCTCATGTTGAAGTCAGTTAACTCATGTTGAAGTCAGTTAACTCATGGTTGAAGTCAGTTAACTCATGTTGAAGCCAGTTAACTCATGTTGAAGTTAGTTAACTCATGCTGATTTCAGTTAACTCGTCTTGAAGTCAGTTAACTCATGTTGAAGTCAGTTAACTCATGTTGAAGTCAGTTAACTCATGTTGAAGTCAGTTAACTCATGTTGAAGTCAGTTAACTCATGTTGAAGTCAGTTAACTCATGTTGAAGTCAGTTAACTCATGTTGAAGTCAGTTAACTCATGTTGAAGTCAGTTAACTCATTTTGAAGTCAGTTAACTCATGTTGAAGTCAGTTAACTCATGTTGAAGTCATTTAACTCATGTTGAAGTCAGTTAACTCATGTTGAAGTCAGTTAACTCATGTTGAAGTCAGATAACTCATGTTGAAGTCAGTTAACTCATGTTGAAGTCAGTTAACTAATGTTGAAGTCAGTTAAATCATGTTGAAGTCAGTTAACTCATTCTGATTTCAGTTAACTCGTCTTGAAGTCAGTTAACTCATGTTGAAGTCAGTTAACTCATGTTGAAGTCAGTTAACTCATGTTGAAGTCAGTTAACTCATGTTGAAGTCAGTTAACTCATGTTGAAGTCAGTTAACTCATGTTGAAGTCAGTTAACTCATGTTGAAGTCAGTTAACTCATGTTGAAGTCAGTTAACTCATGTTGAATTCAGTTAACTCATGTTGAAGTCAGTTAACTTATGTTGAAGTCAGTTAACTCATGTTGAAGTCATTTAACTCATGTTGAAGTCAGTTAACTCATGTTGATGTCAGTTAACTCATGTTGAAGTCAGATAACTCATGTTGAAGTCAGTTAACTCATGTTGAAGTCAGTTAACTCATGTTGAAGTCAGTTAAATCATGTTGAAGTCATTTAACTCATGTTGAAGTCAGTTAACTAATGTTGAAGTCAGTTAACTCATGTTGAAGTCAGTTAACTCATGTTGAAGTCAGTTAACTCATGTTGAAGTCAGTTAACTCATGTTGAAGTCCGTTACTCATGTTGAATTCAGTTAACTCATGTTGAAGTCATTTAAATAATGTTGAATTCAGTTAACTCATGTTGAAGTCAGTTAACTCATATTGAAGTCAGTTAACTCATGTTGAAGTCAGTTAACTCATGCTAATTTCAGTTAACTCGTCTTGAAGTCAGTTAACTCATGTTGAAGTCAGTTAACTCATGTTGATGTCAGTTAACGCATGTTGAAGTCAGTTAACTCATGTTGAAGTCAGTTAACTCATGTTGAAGTCAGTTAACTCATGTTGAAGTCAGTTAACTCATGGTGAAGTCAGTTAACTCATGTTGAATTCAGTTAATTCATCTTAAAGTCAGTTAACTCATGCTGAATTCAGTTAACTCATGTTGAAGTCAGTTAACTCTTGTTGATGTCAGTTAACTCATGTTGAAGCCAGCTAACTCATTTTGAATTCAGTTAACTAATGTTGAAGTCAGTTAACTCATGTTGAAGTCAGTTAACTCATGTTGAAGTCAGTTAACTCATGTTGAAGTCAGTTAACTCATGTTGAAGTCAGTTAACTCATGTTGAAGTCAGTTAACTCATGTTGAAGTCAGTTAACTCATGTTGAAGTCAGTTAACTCATGTTGAAGTCAGTTAACTCATGTTGAAGTCAGTTAACTCATGTTGAAGTCAGTTAACTCATGTTGAAGTCAGTTAACTCATGCTGAATTCAGTTAACTCATGTTGAAGTCAATTAAATCATGTTGAAGTCATTTAAATAATGTTGAATTCAGTTAACTCATGTTGAAGTCAGTTAACTCATGTTGAAGTCAGTTAACTCATGTTGAAGTCAGTTAACTCATGTTGAAGTCAGTTAACTCATGTTGAAGTCAGTTAACTCATGTTGAATTCAGTTAACTCATCTTAAAGTCAGTTAACTCATGCTGAATTCAGTTAACTCATGTTGAAGTCAGTTAACTCTTGTTGATGTCAGTTAACTCATGTTGAAGCCAGTTAACTCATTTTGAATTCAGTTAACTAATGTTGAAGTCAGTTAACTCATGTTGAAGTCAGTTAACTCATGTTGAAGTCAGTTAACTCATGTTGAAGTCAGTTAACTCATGTTGAAGTCCGTTAACTCATGTTAAATTCAGTTAACTCATGTTGAAGTCAGTTAGCTCATGTTGAAGTCAGTTAACTCATGTTGAAGTCAGTTAACTCATGGTTGAAGTCAGTTAACTCATGTTGAAGCCAGTTAACTCATGTTGAAGTCAGTTAACTCATGCTGATTTCAGTTAACTCGTCTTGAAGTCAGTTAACTCATGTTGAAGTCAGTTAACTCATGTTGAAGTCAGTTAACTCATGTTGAAGTCAGTTAACTCATGTTGAAGTCAGTGAACTCATGTTGAAGTCAGTTAACTCATGATGAAGTCAGTTAACTCATGTTGAAGTCAGTTAACTCATGTTGAAGTCAGTTAACTCATTTTGAAGTCAGTTAACTCATGTTGAAGTCAGTTAACTCATGTTGAAGTCATTTAACTCATGTTGAAGTCAGTTAACTCATGTTGAAGTCAGTTAACTCATGTTGAAGTCAGATAACTCATGTTGAAGTCAGTTAACTCATGTTGAAGTCAGTTAACTCATGTTGAAGTCAGTTAAATCATGTTCAAGTCATTTAACTCATGTTGAAGTCAGTTAACTCATGTTGAAGTCAGTTAACTCCTGTTGAAGTCAGTTAACTCATGTTGAAGCCAGTTAACTCATTTTGAATTCAGTTAACTAATGTTGAAGTCAGTTAACTCATGTTGAAGTCAGTTAACTCATGTTGAAGTCAGTTAACTCATGTTGAAGTCAGTTAACTCATGTTGAAGTCCGTTAACTCATGTTAAATTCAGTTAACTCATGTTGAAGTCAGTTAACTCATGTTGAAGTCCGTTAACTCATGTTGAATTCAGTTAACTCATGTTGAAGTCAGTTAACTTATGTTGAAGTCAGTTAACTCATGTTGAAGTCAGTTAACTCATATTGAAGTCAGTTAACTCATGTTGAAGTCAGTTAACTCATGTTGAAGTCAGTTAACTCATGCTAATTTCAGTTAACTCGTCTTGAAGTCAGTTAACTCATGTTGAAGGCAGTTAACTCATGTTGAAGTCAGTTAACTCATGTTGAAGTCAGTTAACTCATGTTGAATTCAGTTAACTCATGTTGAAGTCAGTTAGCTCATGTTGAAGTCAGTTAACTCATGTTGAAGTCAGTTAACTCATGTTGAAGTCAGTTAACTCATGCTGAATTCAGTTAACTCGTCTTGAAGTCAGTTAGCTCATGTTGAATTCAGTTAACTCATGTTGAAGTCAGTTAACTCATGTTGAAGTCAGTTAACTCATGCTGAATTCAGTTAACTCGTCTTGAAGTCAGTTAACTCATGTTGAAGTCAGTTAAATCATGTTGAAGTCATTTAAATAATGTTGAATTCAGTTAACTCATGTTGAAGTCAGTTAACTCATGTTGAAGTCAGTTAACTCATGTTGAAGTCAGTTAACTCATGTTGAAGTCAGTTAACTCATGTTGAAGTCAGTTAACTCATGTTGAATTCAGTTAACTCATCTTAAAGTCAGTTAACTCATGCTGAATTCAGTTAACTCATGTTGAAGTCAGTTAACTCATGTTGAAGTCAGTTAACTCATGTTGAAGTCAGTTAACTCATGTTGAAGTCAGTTAACTCATGTTGAAGTCAGTTAACTCATGCTGAATTCAGTTAACTCATGTTGAAGTCAGTTAAATCATGTTAAAGTCATTTAAATAATGTTGAATTCAGTTAACTCATGTTGAAGTCAGTTAACTCATGTTGAAGCCACTTAACTCATGTTGAAGTCAGTTAACTCATGCTGATTTCAGTTAACTCGTCTTGAAGTCAGTTAACTCATGTTGAAGTCAGTTAACTCATGTTGAAGTCAGTTAACTCATGTTGAAGTCAGTTAACTCATGTTGAAGTCAGTTAACTCATGTTGAAGTCAGTTAACTCATGTTGAAGTCAGTTAACTCATGTTGAAGTCAGTTAACTGATGTTGAATTCAGTTAACTCATGTTGAAGTCAGTTAACTTATGTTGAAGTCAGTTAACTCATGTTGAAGTCATTTAACTCATGTTGAAGTCAGTTAACTCATGTTGAAGTCAGTTAACTCATGTTGAAGTCAGATAACTCATGTTGAAGTCAGTTAACTCATGTTGAAGTCAGTTAACTCATGTTGAAGTCAGTTAAATCATGTTGAAGTCATTTAACTCATGTTGAAGTCAGTTAACTCATGTTGAAGTCAGTTAACTCATGTTGAAGTCAGTTAACTCATGTTGAAGTCAGTTAACTCATGTTGAAGTCAGTTAACTCATGTTGAAGTCCGTTACTCATGTTGAATTCAGTTAACTCATGTTGAAGTCAGTTAACTTATGTTGAAGTCAGTTAACTCATGTTGAAGTCAGTTAACTCATATTGAAGTCAGTTAACTCATGTTGAAGTCAGTTAACTCATGCTAATTTCAGTTAACTCGTCTTGAAGTCAGTTAACTCATGTTGAAGTCAGTTAACTCATGTTGAAGTCAGTTAACGCATGTTGAAGTCAGTTAACTCATGTTGAAGTCAGTTAACTCATGTTGAAGTCAGTTAACTCATGTTGAAGTCAGTTAACTCATGGTGAAGTCAGTTAAATCATGTTGAATTCAGTTAACTCATCTTAAAGTCAGTTAACTCATGCTGAATTCAGTTAACTCATGTTGAAGTCAGTTAACTCTTGTTGATGTCAGTTAACTCATGTTGAAGCCAGTTAACTCATTTTGAATTCAGTTAACTAATGTTGAAGTCAGTTAACTCATGTTGAAGTCAGTTAACTCATGTTGAAGTCAGTTAACTCATGTTGAAGTCAGTTAACTCATGTTGAAGTCAGTTAACTCATGTTGAAGTCAGTTAACTCATGTTGAAGTCAGTTAACTCATGTTGAAGTCAGTTAACTCATGTTGAAGTCAGTTAACTCATGTTGAAGTCAGTTAACTCATGTTGAAGTCAGTTAACTCATGTTGAAGTCAGTTAACTCATGTTGAAGTCAGTTAACTCATGCTGAATTCAGTTAACTCATGTTGAAGTCAGTTAAATCATGTTGAAGTCATTTAAATAATGTTGAATTCAGTTAACTCATGTTGAAGTCAGTTAACTCATGTTGAAGTCAGTTAACTCATGTTGAAGTCAGTTAACTCATGTTGAAGTCAGTTAACTCATGTTGAAGTCAGTTAACTCATGTTGAATTCAGTTAACTCATCTTAAAGTCAGTTAACTCATGCTGAATTCAGTTAACTCATGTTGAAGTCAGTTAACTCTTGTTGATGTCAGTTAACTCATGTTGAAGCCAGTTAACTCATTTTGAATTCAGTTAACTAATGTTGAAGTCAGTTAACTCATGTTGAAGTCAGTTAACTCATGTTGAAGTCAGTTAACTCATGTTGAAGTCAGTTAACTCATGTTGAAGTCCGTTAACTCATGTTAAATTCAGTTAACTCATGTTGAAGTCAGTTAGCTCATGTTGAAGTCAGTTAACTCATGTTGAAGTCAGTTAACTCATGGTTGAAGTCAGTTAACTCATGTTGAAGCCAGTTAACTCATGTTGAAGTTAGTTAACTCATGCTGATTTCAGTTAACTCGTCTTGAAGTCAGTTAACTCATGTTGAAGTCAGTTAACTCATGTTGAAGTCAGTTAACTCATGTTGAAGTCAGTTAACTCATGTTGAAGTCAGTTAACTCATGTTGAAGTCAGTTAACTCATGTTGAAGTCAGTTAACTCATGTTGAAGTCAGTTAACTCATGTTGAAGTCAGTTAACTCATTTTGAAGTCAGTTAACTCATGTTGAAGTCAGTTAACTAATGTTGAAGTCAGTTAAATCATGTTGAAGTCATTTAACTCATGTTGAAGTCAGTTAACTCATGTTGAAGTCAATTAACTCATGTTGAAGTCAGTTAACTCATGTTGAAGTCAGTTAACTCATGTTGAAGTCAGTTAACTCATGTTGAAGTCCGTTAACTCATGTTGAATTCAGTTAACTCATGTTGAAGTCAGTTAACTTATGTTGAAGTCAGTTAACTCATGTTGAAGTCAGTTAACTCATATTGAAGTCAGTTAACTCATGTTGAAGTCAGTTAACTCATGCTAATTTCAGTTAACTCGTCTTGAAGTCAGTTAACTCATGTTGAAGTCAGTTAACTAATGTTGAAGTCAGTTAACGCATGTTGAAGTCAGTTAACTCATGTTGAAGTCAGTTAACTCATGTTGAAGTCAGTTAACTCATGTTGAAGTCAGTTAACTCATGGTGAAGTCAGTTAACTCATGTTGAAGTCAGTTAACTCATGTTGAAGTCAGTTAACTCATGTTGAAGTCAGTTAACTCATGCTGAATTCAGTTAACTCATGTTGAAGTCAGTTAAATCATGTTGAAGTCATTTAAATAATGTTGAATTCAGTTAACTCATGTTGAAGTCAGTTAACTCATTTTGAAGTCAGTTAACTCATGTTGAAGTCAGTTAACTCATGTTGAAGTCAGTTAACTCATGTTGAAGTCAGTTAACTCATGTTGAAGTCAGTTAACTCATGTTGAAGTCCGTTAACTCATGTTGAATTCAGTTAACTCATGTTGAAGTCAGTGAACTTATGTTGAAGTCAGTTAACTCATGTTGAAGTCAGTTAACTCATATTGAAGTCAGTTAACTCATGTTGAAGTCAGTTAACTCATGCTAATTTCAGTTAACTCGTCTTGAAGTCAGTTAACTCATGTTGAAGTCAGTTAACTCATGTTGAAGTCAGTTAACGCATGTTGAAATCAGTTAACTCATGTTGAAGTCAGTTAACTCATGTTGAAGTCAGTTAACTCATGTTGAAGTCAGTTAACTCATGGTGAAGTCAGTTAACTCATGTTGAATTCAGTTAACTCATCTTAAAGTCAGTTAACTCATGCTGAATTCAGTTAACTCATGTTGAAGTCAGTTAACTCTTGTTGATGTCAGTTAACTCATGTTGAAGCCAGTTAACTCATTTTGAATTCAGTTAACTAATGTTGAAGTCAGTTAAATCATGTTGAAGTCAGTTAACTCATGTTGAAGTCAGTTAACTCATGTTGAAGTCAGTTAACTCATGTTGAAGTCAGTTAACTCATGTTGAAGTCAGTTAACTCATGTTGAAGTCAGTTAACTCATGTTGAAGTCAGTTAACTCATGTTGAAGTCAGTTAACTTATGTTGAAGTCAGTTAACTCATGTTGAAGTCAGTTAACTCATATTGAAGTCAGTTAACTCATGTTGAAGTCAGTTAACTCATGCTAATTTCAGTTAACTCGTCTTGAAGTCAGTTAACTCATGTTGAAGTCAGTTAACTCATGTTGAAGTCAGTTAACGCATGTTGAAGTCAGTTAACTCATGTTGAAGTCAGTTAACTCATGTTGAAGTCAGTTAACTCATGTTGAAGTCAGTTAACTCATGGTGAAGTCAGTTAAATCATGTTGAATTCAGTTAACTCATCTTAAAGTCAGTTAACTCATGCTGAATTCAGTTAACTCATGTTGAAGTCAGTTAACTCTTGTTGATGTCAGTTAACTCATGTTGAAGCCAGTTAACTCATTTTGAATTCAGTTAACTAATGTTGAAGTCAGTTAACTCATGTTGAAGTCAGTTAACTCATGTTGAAGTCAGTTAACTCATGTTGAAGTCAGTTAACTCATGTTGAAGTCAGTTAACTCATGTTGAAGTCAGTTAACTCATGTTGAAGTCAGTTAACTCATGTTGAAGTCAGTTAACTCATGTTGAAGTCAGTTAACTCATGTTGAAGTCAGTTAACTCATGTTGAAGTCAGTTAACTCATGTTGAAGTCAGTTAACTCATGTTGAAGTCAGTTAACTCATGCTGAATTCAGTTAACTCATGTTGAAGTCAGTTAAATCATGTTGAAGTCATTTAAATAATGTTGAATTCAGTTAACTCATGTTGAAGTCAGTTAACTCATGTTGAAGTCAGTTAACTCATGTTGAAGTCAGTTAACTCATGTTGAAGTCAGTTAACTCATGTTGAAGTCAGTTAACTCATGTTGAATTCAGTTAACTCATCTTAAAGTCAGTTAACTCATGCTGAATTCAGTTAACTCATGTTGAAGTCAGTTAACTCTTGTTGATGTCAGTTAACTCATGTTGAAGCCAGTTAACTCATTTTGAATTCAGTTAACTAATGTTGAAGTCAGTTAACTCATGTTGAAGTCAGTTAACTCATGTTGAAGTCAGTTAACTCATGTTGAAGTCAGTTAACTCATGTTGAAGTCCGTTAACTCATGTTAAATTCAGTTAACTCATGTTGAAGTCAGTTAGCTCATGTTGAAGTCAGTTAACTCATGTTGAAGTCAGTTAACTCATGGTTGAAGTCAGTTAACTCATGTTGAAGCCAGTTAACTCATGTTGAAGTCAGTTAACTCATGCTGATTTCAGTTAACTCGTCTTGAAGTCAGTTAACTCATGTTGAAGTCAGTTAACTCATGTTGAAGTCAGTTAACTCATGTTGAAGTCAGTTAACTCATGTTGAAGTCAGTTAACTCATGTTGAAGTCAGTTAACTCATGTTGAAGTCCGTTAACTCATGTTGAATTCAGTTAACTCATGTTGAAGTCAGTGAACTTATGTTGAAGTCAGTTAACTCATGTTGAAGTCAGTTAACTCATATTGAAGTCAGTTAACTCATGTTGAAGTCAGTTAACTCATGCTAATTTCAGTTAACTCGTCTTGAAGTCAGTTAACTCATGTTGAAGTCAGTTAACTCATGTTGAAGTCAGTTAACGCATGTTGAAATCAGTTAACTCATGTTGAAGTCAGTTAACTCATGTTGAAGTCAGTTAACTCATGTTGAAGTCAGTTAACTCATGGTGAAGTCAGTTAACTCATGTTGAATTCAGTTAACTCATCTTAAAGTCAGTTAACTCATGCTGAATTCAGTTAACTCATGTTGAAGTCAGTTAACTCTTGTTGATGTCAGTTAACTCATGTTGAAGCCAGTTAACTCATTTTGAATTCAGTTAACTAATGTTGAAGTCAGTTAAATCATGTTGAAGTCAGTTAACTCATGTTGAAGTCAGTTAACTCATGTTGAAGTCAGTTAACTCATGTTGAAGTCAGTTAACTCATGTTGAAGTCAGTTAACTCATGTTGAAGTCAGTTAACTCATGTTGAAGTCAGTTAACTCATGTTGAAGTCAGTTAACTTATGTTGAAGTCAGTTAACTCATGTTGAAGTCAGTTAACTCATATTGAAGTCAGTTAACTCATGTTGAAGTCAGTTAACTCATGCTAATTTCAGTTAACTCGTCTTGAAGTCAGTTAACTCATGTTGAAGTCAGTTAACTCATGTTGAAGTCAGTTAACGCATGTTGAAGTCAGTTAACTCATGTTGAAGTCAGTTAACTCATGTTGAAGTCAGTTAACTCATGTTGAAGTCAGTTAACTCATGGTGAAGTCAGTTAAATCATGTTGAATTCAGTTAACTCATCTTAAAGTCAGTTAACTCATGCTGAATTCAGTTAACTCATGTTGAAGTCAGTTAACTCTTGTTGATGTCAGTTAACTCATGTTGAAGCCAGTTAACTCATTTTGAATTCAGTTAACTAATGTTGAAGTCAGTTAACTCATGTTGAAGTCAGTTAACTCATGTTGAAGTCAGTTAACTCATGTTGAAGTCAGTTAACTCATGTTGAAGTCAGTTAACTCATGTTGAAGTCAGTTAACTCATGTTGAAGTCAGTTAACTCATGTTGAAGTCAGTTAACTCATGTTGAAGTCAGTTAACTCATGTTGAAGTCAGTTAACTCATGTTGAAGTCAGTTAACTCATGTTGAAGTCAGTTAACTCATGTTGAAGTCAGTTAACTCATGCTGAATTCAGTTAACTCATGTTGAAGTCAGTTAAATCATGTTGAAGTCATTTAAATAATGTTGAATTCAGTTAACTCATGTTGAAGTCAGTTAACTCATGTTGAAGTCAGTTAACTCATGTTGAAGTCAGTTAACTCATGTTGAAGTCAGTTAACTCATGTTGAAGTCAGTTAACTCATGTTGAATTCAGTTAACTCATCTTAAAGTCAGTTAACTCATGCTGAATTCAGTTAACTCATGTTGAAGTCAGTTAACTCTTGTTGATGTCAGTTAACTCATGTTGAAGCCAGTTAACTCATTTTGAATTCAGTTAACTAATGTTGAAGTCAGTTAACTCATGTTGAAGTCAGTTAACTCATGTTGAAGTCAGTTAACTCATGTTGAAGTCAGTTAACTCATGTTGAAGTCCGTTAACTCATGTTAAATTCAGTTAACTCATGTTGAAGTCAGTTAGCTCATGTTGAAGTCAGTTAACTCATGTTGAAGTCAGTTAACTCATGGTTGAAGTCAGTTAACTCATGTTGAAGCCAGTTAACTCATGTTGAAGTCAGTTAACTCATGCTGATTTCAGTTAACTCGTCTTGAAGTCAGTTAACTCATGTTGAAGTCAGTTAACTCATGTTGAAGTCAGTTAACTCATGTTGAAGTCAGTTAACTCATGTTGAAGTCAGTTAACTCATGTTGAAGTCAGTTAACTCATGTTGAAGTCAGTTAACTCATTTTGAAGTCAGTTAACTCATGTTGAAGTCAGTTAACTCATGTTGAAGTCATTTAACTCATGTTGAAGTCAGTTAACTCATGTTGAAGTCAGTTAACTCATGTTGAAGTCAGTTAACTCATGTTGAAGTCAGTTAACTCATGTTGAAGTCAGTTAACGCATGTTGAAGTCAGTTAACTCATGTTGAAGTCAGTTAACTCATGTTGAAGTCAGTTAACTCATGTTGAAGTCAGTTAACTCATGGTGAAGTCAGTTAACTCATGTTGAAGTCAGTTAACTCATGTTGAAGTCAGTTAACTCATGTTGAAGTCAGTTAACTCATGCTGAATTCAGTTAACTCATGTTGAAGTCAGTTAAATCATGTTGAAGTCATTTAAATAATGTTGAAGTCAGTTAACTCATGTTGAAGTCAGTTAACTCATTTTAAGTCAGTTAACTCATGTTGAAGTCAGTTAACTCATGTTGAAGTCAGTTAACTCATGTTGAAGTCAGTTAACTCATGTTGAAGTCAGTTAACTCATGTTGAAGTCCGTTAACTCATGTTGAATTCAGTTAACTCATGTTGAAGTCAGTGAACTTATGTTGAAGTCAGTTAACTCATGTTGAAGTCAGTTAACTCATATTGAAGTCAGTTAACTCATGTTGAAGTCAGTTAACTCATGCTAATTTCAGTTAACTCGTCTTGAAGTCAGTTAACTCATGTTGAAGTCAGTTAACTCATGTTGAAGTCAGTTAACGCATGTTGAAATCAGTTAACTCATGTTGAAGTCAGTTAACTCATGTTGAAGTCAGTTAACTCATGTTGAAGTCAGTTAACTCATGGTGAAGTCAGTTAACTCATGTTGAATTCAGTTAACTCATCTTAAAGTCAGTTAACTCATGCTGAATTCAGTTAACTCATGTTGAAGTCAGTTAACTCTTGTTGATGTCAGTTAACTCATGTTGAAGCCAGTTAACTCATTTTGAATTCAGTTAACTAATGTTGAAGTCAGTTAAATCATGTTGAAGTCAGTTAACTCATGTTGAAGTCAGTTAACTCATGTTGAAGTCAGTTAACTCATGTTGAAGTCAGTTAACTCATGTTGAAGTCAGTTAACTCATGTTGAAGTCAGTTAACTCATGTTGAAGTCAGTTAACTCATGTTGAAGTCAGTTAACTCATGTTGAAGTCAGTTAACTCATGTTGAAGTCAGTTAACTCATGTTGAAGTCAGTTAACTCATGTTGAAGTCAGTTAACTCATGCTGAATTCAGTTAACTCATGTTGAAGTCAGTTAAATCATGTTGAAGTCATTTAAATAATGTTGAATTCAGTTAACTCATGTTGAAGTCAGTTAACTCATGTTGAAGTCAGTTAACTCATGTTGAAGGCAGTTAACTCATGTTGAAGTCAGTTAACTCATGTTGAAGTCAGTTAACTCATGTTGAATTCAGTTAACTCATGTTGAAGTCAGTTAGCTCATGTTGAAGTCAGTTAACTCATGTTGAAGTCAGTTAACTCATGTTGAAGTCAGTTAACTCATGCTGAATTCAGTTAACTCGTCTTGAAGTCAGTTAGCTCATGTTGAATTCAGTTAACTCATGTTGAAGTCAGTTAACTCATGGTGAAGTCAGTTAACTCATGCTGAATTCAGTTAATTCATCTTAAAGTCAGTTAACTCATGCTGAATTCAGTTAACTCATGTTGAAGTCAGTTAACTCTTGTTGATGTCAGTTAACTCATGTTGAAGCCAGTTAACTCATTTTGAATTCAGTTAACTAATGTTGAAGTCAGTTAACTCATGTTGAAGTCAGTTAACTCATGTTGAAGTCAGTTAACTCATGTTGAATTCAGTTAACTCATGTTGAAGTCAGTTAACTCATGTTGAAGTCAGTTAACTCATGTTGAAGTCAGTTAACTCATGTTGAAGTCAGTTAACTCATGTTGAAGTCAGTTAACTCATGTTGAAGTCAGTTAACTCATGTTGAAGTCAGTTAACTCATGTTGAAGTCAGTTAACTCATGTTGAAGTCAGTTAACTCATGCTGAATTCAGTTAACTCATGTTGAAGTCAGTTAAATCATGTTGAAGTCATTTAAATAATGTTGAATTCAGTTAACTCATGTTGAAGTCAGTTAACTCATGTTGAAGTCAGTTAACTCATGTTGAATTCAGTTAACTCATCTTAAAGTCAGTTAACTCATGCTGAATTCAGTTAACTCATGTTGAAGTCAGTTAACTCTTGTTGATGTCAGTTAACTCATGTTGAAGCCAGTTAACTCATTTTGAATTCAGTTAAATAATGTTGAAGTCAGTTAACTCATGTTGAAGTCAGTTAACTCATGTTGAAGTCAGTTAACTCATGTTGAAGTCAGTTAACTCATGTTGAAGTCCGTTAACTCATGTTAAATTCAGTTAACTCATGTTGAAGTCAGTTAGCTCATGTTGAAGTCAGTTAACTCATGTTGAAGTCAGTTAACTCATGGTTGAAGTCAGTTAACTCATGTTGAAGCCAGTTAACTCATGTTGAAGTCAGTTAACTCATGTTGAAGTCAGTTAACTCATGTTGAAGTCAGTTAACTCATGTTGAAGTCAGTGAACTCATGTTGAAGTCAGTTAACTCATGATGAAGTCAGTTAACTCATGTTGAAGTCAGTTAACTCATGTTGAAGTCAGTTAACTCATTTTGAAGTCAGTTAACTCATGTTGAAGTCAGTTAACTCATGTTGAAGTCATTTAACTCATGTTGAAGTCAGTTAACTCATGTTGAAGTCAGTTAACTCATGTTGAAGTCAGATAACTCATGTTGAAGTCAGTTAACTCATGTTGAAGTCAGTTAACTCATGTTGAAGTCAGTTAAATCATGTTCAAGTCATTTAACTCATGTTGAAGTCAGTTAACTCATGTTGAAGTCAGTTAACTCCTGTTGAAGTCAGTTAACTCATGTTGAAGCCAGTTAACTCATTTTGAATTCAGTTAACTAATGTTGAAGTCAGTTAACTCATGTTGAATTCAGTTAACTCATGTTGAAGTCAGTTAACTCATGTTGAAGTCAGTTAACTCATGTTGAAGTCCGTTAACTCATGTTAAATTCAGTTAACTCATGTTGAAGTCAGTTAACTCATGTTGAAGTCCGTTAACTCATGTTGAATTCAGTTAGCTCATGTTGAAGTCAGTTAACTTATGTTGAAGTCAGTTAACTCATGTTGAAGTCAATTAACTCATATTGAAGTCAGTTAACTCATGTTGAAGTCAGTTAACTCATGTTGAAGTCAGTTAACTCATGCTAATTTCAGTTAACTCGTCTTGAAGTCAGTTAACTCATGTTGAAGGCAGTTAACTCATGTTGAAGTCAGTTAACTCATGTTGAAGTCAGTTAACTCATGTTGAATTCAGTTAACTCATGTTGAAGTCAGTTAGCTCATGTTGAAGTCAGTTAACTCATGTTGAAGTCAGTTAACTCATGTTGAAGTCAGTTAACTCATGCTGAATTCAGTTAACTCGTCTTGAAGTCAGTTAGCTCATGTTGAATTCAGTTAACTCATGTTGAAGTCAGTTAACTCATGTTGAAGTCAGTTAACTCATGCTGAATTCAGTTAACTCGTCTTGAAGTCAGTTAACTCATGTTGAAGTCAGTTAAATCATGTTGAATTCATTTAAATAATGTTGAATTCAGTTAACTCATGTTGAAGTCAGTTAACTCATGTTGAAGTCAGTTAACTCATGTTGAAGTCAGTTAACTCATGTTGAAGTCAGTTAACTCATGTTGAAGTCAGTTAACTCATGTTGAATTCAGTTAACTCATCTTAAAGTCAGTTAACTCATGCTGAATTCAGTTAACTCATGTTGAAGTCAGTTAACTCATGTTGAAGTCAGTTAACTCATGTTGAAGTTAGTTAACTCATGTTGAAGTCAGTTAACTCATGTTGAAGTCAGTTAACTCATGCTGAATTCAGTTAACTCATGTTGAAGTCAGTTAAATCATGTTGAAGTCATTTAAATAATGTTGAATTCAGTTAACTCATGTTGAAGTCAGTTAACTCATGTTGAAGCCACTTAACTCATGTTGAAGTCAGTTAACTCATGCTGATTTCAGTTAACTCGTCTTGAAGTCAGTTAACTCATGTTGAAGTCAGTTAACTCATGTTGAAGTCAGTTAACTCATGTTGAAGTCAGTTAACTCATGTTGAAGTCAGTTAACTCATGTTGAAGTCAGTTAACTCATGTTGAAGTCAGTTAACTCATGTTGAAGTCAGTTAACTCATGTTGAATTCAGTTAACTCATGTTGAAGTCAGTTAACTTATGTTGAAGTCAGTTAACTCATGTTGAAGTCATTTAACTCATGTTGAAGTCAGTTAACTCATGTTGAAGTCAGTTAACTCATGTTGAAGTCAGATAACTCATGTTGAAGTCAGTTAACTCATGTTGAAGTCAGTTAACTCATGTTGAAGTCAGTTAAATCATGTTGAAGTCATTTAACTCATGTTGAAGTCAGTTAACTCATGTTGAAGTCAGTTAACTCATGTTGAAGTCAGTTAACTCATGTTGAAGTCAGTTAACTCATGTTGAAGTCAGTTAACTCATGTTGAAGTCCGTTACTCATGTTGAATTCAGTTAACTCATGTTGAAGTCAGTTAACTTATGTTGAAGTCAGTTAACTCATGTTGAAGTCAGTTAACTCATATTGAAGTCAGTTAACTCATGTTGAAGTCAGTTAACTCATGCTAATTTCAGTTAACTCGTCTTGAAGTCAGTTAACTCATGTTGAAGTCAGTTAACTCATGTTGAAGTCAGTTAACGCATGTTGAAGTCAGTTAACTCATGTTGAAGTCAGTTAACTCATGTTGAAGTCAGTTAACTCATGTTGAAGTCAGTTAACTCATGGTGAAGTCAGTTAAATCATGTTGAATTCAGTTAACTCATCTTAAAGTCAGTTAACTCATGCTGAATTCAGTTAACTCATGTTGAAGTCAGTTAACTCTTGTTGATGTCAGTTAACTCATGTTGAAGCCAGTTAACTCATTTTGAATTCAGTTAACTAATGTTGAAGTCAGTTAACTCATGTTGAAGTCAGTTAACTCATGTTGAAGTCAGTTAACTCATGTTGAAGTCAGTTAACTCATGTTGAAGTCAGTTAACTCATGTTGAAGTCAGTTAACTCATGTTGAAGTCAGTTAACTCATGTTGAAGTCAGTTAACTCATGTTGAAGTCAGTTAACTCATGTTGAAGTCAGTTAACTCATGTTGAAGTCAGTTAACTCATGTTGAAGTCAGTTAACTCATGTTGAAGTCAGTTAACTCATGCTGAATTCAGTTAACTCATGTTGAAGTCAGTTAAATCATGTTGAAGTCATTTAAATAATGTTGAATTCAGTTAACTCATGTTGAAGTCAGTTAACTCATGTTGAAGTCAGTTAACTCATGTTGAAGTCAGTTAACTCATGTTGAAGTCAGTTAACTCAAGTTGAAGTCAGTTAACTCATGTTGAATTCAGTTAACTCATCTTAAAGTCAGTTAACTCATGCTGAATTCAGTTAACTCATGTTGAAGACAGTTAACTCTTGTTGATGTCAGTTAACTCATGTTGAAGCCAGTTAACTCATTTTGAATTCAGTTAACTAATGTTGAAGTCAGTTAACTCATGTTGAAGTCAGTTAACTCATGTTGAAGTCAGTTAACTCATGTTGAAGTCAGTTAACTCATGTTGAAGTCAGTTAACTCATGTTGAAGTCAGTTAACTCATGTTGAAGTCAGTTAACTCATGTTGAAGTCAGTTAACTCATGTTGAAGTCAGTTAACTCATGTTGAAGTCAGTTAACTCATTTTGAATTCAGTTAACTCATGTTGAAGTCAGTTAACTCATGTTGAAGTCAGTTAACTCATGTTAAATTCAGTTAACTCATGTTGAAGTCAGTTAGCTCATGTTGAAGTCAGTTAACTCATGTTGAAGTCAGTTAACTCATGGTTGAAGTCAGTTAACTCATGTTGAAGCCAGTTAACTCATGTTGAAGTCAGTTAACTCATGCTGATTTCAGTTAACTCGTCTTGAAGTCAGTTAACTCATGTTGAAGTCAGTTAACTCATGTTGAAGTCAGTTAACTCATGTTGAAGTCAGTTAACTCATGTTGAAGTCAGTTAACTCATGTTGAAGTCAGTTAACTCATGTTGAAGTCAGTTAACTCATGTTGAAGTCAGTTAACTCATGTTGAAGTCAGTTAACTCATTTTGAAGTCAGTTAACTCATGTTGAAGTCAGTTAACTCATGTTGAAGTCATTTAACTCATGTTGAAGTCAGTTAACTAATGTTGAAGTCAGTTAACTCATGTTGAAGTCAGATAACTCATGTTGAAGTCAGTTAACTCATGTTGAAGTCAGTTAACTCATGTTGAAGTCAGTTAAATCATGTTGAAGTCATTTAACTCATGTTGAAGTCAGTTAACTCATGTTGAAGTCAATTAACTCATGTTGAAGTCAGTTAACTCATGTTGAAGTCAGTTAACTCATGTTGAAGTCAGTTAACTCATGTTGAAGTCCGTTAACTCATGTTGAATTCAGTTAACTCATGTTGAAGTCAGTTAACTTATGTTGAAGTCAGTTAACTCATGTTGAAGTCAGTTAACTCATATTGAAGTCAGTTAACTCATGTTGAAGTCAGTTAACTCATGCTAATTTCAGTTAACTCGTCTTGAAGTCAGTTAACTCATGTTGAAGTCAGTTAACTCATGTTGAAGTCAGTTAACGCATGTTGAAGTCAGTTAACTCATGTTGAAGTCAGTTAACTCATGTTGAAGTCAGTTAACTCATGTTGAAGTCAGTTAACTCATGGTGAAGTCAGTTAACTCATGTTGAAGTCAGTTAACTCATGTTGAAGTCAGTTAACTCATGTTGAAGTCAGTTAACTCATGCTGAATTCAGTTAACTCATGTTGAAGTCAGTTAAATCATGTTGAAGTCATTTAAATAATGTTGAATTCAGTTAACTCATGTTGAAGTCAGTTAACTCATTTTGAAGTCAGTTAACTCATGTTGAAGTCAGTTAACTCATGTTGAAGTCAGTTAACTCATGTTGAAGTCAGTTAACTCATGTTGAAGTCAGTTAACTCATGTTGAAGTCCGTTAACTCATGTTGAATTCAGTTAACTCATGTTGAAGTCAGTGAACTTATGTTGAAGTCAGTTAACTCATGTTGAAGTCAGTTAACTCATATTGAAGTCAGTTAACTCATGTTGAAGTCAGTTAACTCATGCTAATTTCAGTTAACTCGTCTTGAAGTCAGTTAACTCATGTTGAAGTCAGTTAACTCATGTTGAAGTCAGTTAACGCATGTTGAAATCAGTTAACTCATGTTGAAGTCAGTTAACTCATGTTGAAGTCAGTTAACTCATGTTGAAGTCAGTTAACTCATGGTGAAGTCAGTTAACTCATGTTGAATTCAGTTAACTCATCTTAAAGTCAGTTAACTCATGCTGAATTCAGTTAACTCATGTTGAAGTCAGTTAACTCTTGTTGATGTCAGTTAACTCATGTTGAAGCCAGTTAACTCATTTTGAATTCAGTTAACTAATGTTGAAGTCAGTTAAATCATGTAGAAGTCAGTTAACTCATGTTGAAGTCAGTTAACTCATGTTGAAGTCAGTTAACTCATGTTGAAGTCAGTTAACTCATGTTGAAGTCAGTTAACTCATGTTGAAGTCAGTTAACTCATGTTGAAGTCAGTTAACTTATGTTGAAGTCAGTTAACTCATGTTGAAGTCAGTTAACTCATATTGAAGTCAGTTAACTCATGTTGAAGTCAGTTAACTCATGCTAATTTCAGTTAACTCGTCTTGAAGTCAGTTAACTCATGTTGAAGTCAGTTAACTCATGTTGAAGTCAGTTAAATCATGTTGAAGTCATTTAAATAATGTTGAATTCAGTTAACTCATGTTGAAGTCAGTTAACTCATGTTGAAGTCAGTTAACTCATGTTGAAATCAGTTAACTCATGTTGAAGTCAGTTAACTCATGTTGAAGTCAGTTAACTCATGTTGAATTCAGTTAACTCATCTTAAAGTCAGTTAACTCATGCTGAATTCAGTTAACTCATGTTGAAGTCAGTTAACTCTTGTTGATGTCAGTTAACTCATGTTGAAGCCAGTTAACTCATTTTGAATTCAGTTAACTAATGTTGAAGTCAGTTAACTCATGTTGAAGTCAGTTAACTCATGTTGAAGTCAGTTAACTCATGTTGAAGTCAGTTAACTCATGTTGAAGTCCGTTAACTCATGTTAAATTCAGTTAACTCATGTTGAAGTCAGTTAGCTCATGTTGAAGTCAGTTAACTCATGTTGAAGTCAGTTAACTCATGGTTGAAGTCAGTTAACTCATGTTGAAGCCAGTTAACTCATGTTGAAGTCAGTTAACTCATGCTGATTTCAGTTAACTCGTCTTGAAGTCAGTTAACTCATGTTGAAGTCAGTTAACTCATGTTGAAGTCAGTTAACTCATGTTGAAGTCAGTTAACTCATGTTGAAGTCAGTTAACTCATGTTGAAGTCAGTTAACTCATGTTGAAGTCAGTTAACTCATGTTGAAGTCAGTTAACTCATGTTGAAGTCAGTTAACTCATTTTGAAGTCAGTTAACTCATGTTGAAGTCAGTTAACTCATGTTGAAGTCAGTTAACTCATGTTGAAGTCAGTTAACTCATGTTGAAGTCAGATAACTCATGTTAAAGTCAGTTAACTCATGTTGAAGTCAGTTAACTCATGTTGAAGTCAGTTAAATCATGTTGAAGTCATTTAACTCATGTTGAAGTCAGTTAACTCATGTTGAAGTCAATTAACTCATGTTGAAGTCAGTTAACTCATGTTGAAGTCAGTTAACTCATGCTGAAGTCAGTTAACTCATGTTGAAGTCCGTTAACTCATGTTGAATTCAGTTAACTCATGTTGAAGTCAGTTAACTTATGTTGAAGTCAGTTAACTCATGTTGAAGTCAGTTAACTCATATTGAAGTCAGTTAACTCATGTTGAAGTCAGTTAACTCATGCTAATTTCAGTTAACTCGTCTTGAAGTCAGTTAACTCATGTTGAAGTCAGTTAACTCATGTTGAATTCAGTTAACGCATGTTGAAGTCAGTTAACTCATGTTGAAGTCAGTTAACTCATGTTGAAGTCAGTTAACGCATGTTGAAGTCAGTTAACTCATGTTGAAGTCAGTTAACTCATGTTGAAGTCAGTTAACTCATGTTGAAGTCAGTTAACTCATGGTGAAGTCAGTTAAATCATGTTGAATTCAGTTAACTCATCTTAAAGTCAGTTAACTCATGCTGAATTCAGTTAACTCATGTTGAAGTCAGTTAACTCTTGTTGATGTCAGTTAACTCATGTTGAAGCCAGTTAACTCATTTTGAATTCAGTTTACTAATGTTGAAGTCAGTTAACTCATGTTGAAGTCAGTTAACTCATGTTGAAGTCAGTTAACTCATGTTGAAGTCAGTTAACTCATGTTGAAGTCAGTTAACTCATGTTGAAGTCAGTTAACTCATGTTGAAGTCAGTTAACTCATGTTGAAGTCAGTTAACTCATGTTGAAGTCAGTTAACTCATGTTGAAGTCAGTTAACTCATGTTGAAGTCAGTTAACTCATGTTGAAGTCAGTTAACTCATGTTGAAGTCAGTTAACTCATGCTGAATTCAGTTAACTCATGTTGAAGTCAGTTAAATCATGTTGAAGTCATTTAAATAATGTTGAATTCAGTTAACTTATGTTGAAGTCAGTTAACTCATGTTGAAGTCAGTTAACTCATGTTGAAGTCAGTTAACTCATGTTGAAGTCAGTTAACTCATGTTGAAGTCAGTTAACTCATGTTGAATTCAGTTAACTCATCTTAAAGTCAGTTAACTCATGCTGAATTCAGTTAACTCATGTTGAAGTCAGTTAACTCTTGTTGATGTCAGTTAACTCATGTTGAAGCCAGTTAACTCATTTTGAATTCAGTTAACTAATGTTGAAGTCAGTTAACTCATGTTGAAGTCAGTTAACTCATGTTGAAGTCAGTTAACTCATGTTGAAGTCAGTTAACTCATGTTGAAGTCAGTTAACTCATGTTGAAGTCAGTTAACTCATGTTGAAGTCAGTTAACTCATGTTGAAGTCAGTTAACTCATGTTGAAGTCAGTTAACTCATGTTGAAGTCAGTTAACTCATTTTGAATTCAGTTAACTCATGTTGAAGTCAGTTAACTCATGTTGAAGTCAGTTAACTCATGTTAAATTCAGTTAACTCATGTTGAAGTCAGTTAGCTCATGTTGAAGTCAGTTAACTCATGTTGAAGTCAGTTAACTCATGGTTGAAGTCAGTTAACTCATGTTGAAGCCAGTTAACTCATGTTGAAGTCAGTTAACTCATGCTGATTTCAGTTAACTCGTCTTGAAGTCAGTTAACTCATGTTGAAGTCAGTTAACTCATGTTGAAGTCAGTTAACTCATGTTGAAGTCAGTTAACTCATGTTGAAGTCAGTTAACTCATGTTGAAGTCAGTTAACTCATGTTGAAGTCAGTTAACTCATGTTGAAGTCAGTTAACTCATGTTGAAGTCAGTTAACTCATTTTGAAGTCTGTTAACTCATGTTGAAGTCAGTTAACTCATGTTGAAGTCATTTAACTCATGTTGAAGTCAGTTAACTCATGTTGAAGTCAGTTAACTCATGTTGAAGTCAGATAACTCATGTTGAAGTCAGTTAACTCATGTTGAAGTCAGTTAACTCATGTTGAAGTCAGTTAAATCATGTTGAAGTCATTTAACTCATGTTGAAGTCAGTTAACTCATGTTGAAGTCAATTAACTCATGTTGAAGTCAGTTAACTCATGTTGAAGTCAGTTAACTCATGTTGAAGTCAGTTAACTCATGTTGAAGTCCGTTAACTCATGTTGAATTCAGTTAACTCATGTTGAAGTCAGTTAACTTATGTTGAAGTCAGTTAACTCATGTTGAAGTCAGTTAACTCATATTGAAGTCAGTTAACTCATGTTGAAGTCAGTTAACTCATGCTAATTTCAGTTAACTCGTCTTGAAGTCAGTTAACTCATGTTGAAGTCAGTTAACTCATGTTGAAGTCAGTTAACGCATGTTGAAGTCAGTTAACTCATGTTGAAGTCAGTTAACTCATGTTGAAGTCAGTTAACTCATGTTGAAGTCAGTTAACTCATGGTGAAGTCAGTTAACTCATGTTGAAGTCAGTTAACTCATGTTGAAGTCAGTTAACTCATGTTGAAGTCAGTTAACTCATGCTGAATTCAGTTAACTCATGTTGAAGTCAGTTAAATCATGTTGAAGTCATTTAAATAATGTTGAATTCAGTTAACTCATGTTGAAGTCAGTTAACTCATTTTGAAGTCAGTTAACTCATGTTGAAGTCAGTTAACTCATGTTGAAGTCAGTTAACTCATGTTGAAGTCAGTTAACTCATGTTGAAGTCAGTTAACTCATGTTGAAGTCCGTTAACTCATGTTGAATTCAGTTAACTCATGTTGAAGTCAGTGAACTTATGTTGAAGTCAGTTAACTCATGTTGAAGTCAGTTAACTCATATTGAAGTTTGTTAACTCATGTTGAAGTCAGTTAACTCATGCTAATTTCAGTTAACTCGTCTTGAAGTCAGTTAACTCATGTTGAAGTCAGTTAACTCATGTTGAAGTCAGTTAACGCATGTTGAAATCAGTTAACTCATGTTGAAGTCAGTTAACTCATGTTGAAGTCAGTTAACTCATGTTGAAGTCAGTTAACTCATGGTGAAGTCAGTTAACTCATGTTGAATTCAGTTAACTCATCTTAAAGTCAGTTAACTCATGCTGAATTCAGTTAACTCATGTTGAAGTCAGTTAACTCATGCTAATTTCAGTTAACTCGTCTTGAAGTCAGTTAACTCATGTTGAAGTCAGTTAACTCATGTTGAAGTCAGTTAACGCATGTTGAAGTCAGTTAACTCATGTTGAAGTCAGTTAACTCATGTTGAAGTCAGTTAACTCATGTTGAAGTCAGTTAACTCATGGTGAAGTCAGTTAAATCATGTTGAATTCAGTTAACTCATCTTAAAGTCAGTTAACTCATGCTGAATTCAGTTAACTCATGTTGAAGTCAGTTAACTCTTATTGATGTCAGTTAACTCATGTTGAAGCCAGTTAACTCATTTTGAATTCAGTTAACTAATGTTGAAGTCAGTTAACTCATGTTGAAGTCAGTTAACTCATGTTGAAGTCAGTTAACTCATGTTGAAGTCAGTTAACTCATGTTGAAGTCAGTTAACTCATGTTGAAGTCAGTTAACTCATGTTGAAGTCAGTTAACTCATGTTGAAGTCAGTTAACTCATGTTGAAGTCAGTTAACTCATGTTGAAGTCAGTTAACTCATGTTGAAGTCAGTTAACTCATGCTGAATTCAGTTAACTCATGTTGAAGTCAGTTAAATCATGTTGAAGTCATTTAAATAATGTTGAATTCAGTTAACTCATGTTGAAGTCAGTTAACTCATGTTGAAGTCAGTTAACTCATGTTGAAGTCAGTTAACTCATGTTGAAGTCAGTTAACTCATGTTGAAGTCAGTTAACTCATGTTGAATTCAGTTAACTCATCTTAAAGTCAGTTAACTCATGCTGAATTCAGTTAACTCATGTTGAAGTCAGTTAACTCTTGTTGATGTCAGTTAACTCATGTTGAAGCCAGTTAACTCATTTTGAATTCAGTTAACTAATGTTGAAGTCAGTTAACTCATGTTGAAGTCAGTTAACTCATGTTGAAGTCAGTTAACTCATGTTGAAGTCAGTTAACTCATGTTGAAGTCCGTTAACTCATGTTAAATTCAGTTAACTCATGTTGAAGTCAGTTAGCTCATGTTGAAGTCAGTTAACTCATGTTGAAGTCAGTTAACTCATGGTTGAAGTCAGTTAACTCATGTTGAAGCCAGTTAACTCATGTTGAAGTCAGTTAACTCATGCTGATTTCAGTTAACTCGTCTTGAAGTCAGTTAACTCATGTTGAAGTCAGTTAACTCATGTTGAAGTCAGTTAACTCATGTTGAAGTCAGTTAACTCATGTTGAAGTCAGTTAACTCATGTTGAAGTCAGTTAACTCATGTTGAAGTCAGTTAACTCATGTTGAAGTCAGTTAACTCATGTTGAAGTCAGTTAACTCATGTTGAAGTCAGTTAACTCATTTTGAAGTCAGTTAACTCATGTTGAAGTCAGTTAACTCATGTTGAAGTCATTTAACTCATGTTGAAGTCAGTTAACTCATGTTGAAGTCAGTTAACTCATGTTGAAGTCAGATAACTCATGTTGAAGTCAGTTAACTCATGTTGAAGTCAGTTAACTCATGTTGAAGTCAGTTAAATCATGTTGAAGTCATTTAACTCATGTTGAAGTCAGTTAACTCATGTTGAAGTCAATTAACTCATGTTGAAGTCAGTTAACTCATGTTGAAGTCAGTTAACTCATGCTGAAGTCAGTTAACTCATGTTGAAGTCCGTTAACTCATGTTGAATTCAGTTAACTCATGTTGAAGTCAGTTAACTTATGTTAAAGTCAGTTAACTCATGTTGAAGTCAGTTAACTCATATTGAAGTCAGTTAACTCATGTTGAAGTCAGTTAACTCATGCTAATTTCAGTTAACTCGTCTTGAAGTCAGTTAACTCATGTTGAAGTCAGTTAACTCATGTTGAAGTCAGTTAACGCATGTTGAAGTCAGTTAACTCATGTTGAAGTCAGTTAACTCATGTTGAAGTCAGTTAACTCATGTTGAAGTCAGTTAACTCATGGTGAAGTCAGTTAACTCATGTTGAAGTCAGTTAACTCATGTTGAAGTCAGTTAACTCATGTTGAAGTCAGTTAACTCATGCTGAATTCAGATAACTCATGTTGAAGTCAGTTAAATCATGTTGAAGTCATTTAAATAATGTTGAAGTCAGTTAACTCATGTTGAAGTCAGTTAACTCATTTTGAAGTCAGTTAACTCATGTTGAAGTCAGTTAACTCATGTTGAAGTCAGTTAACTCATGTTGAAGTCAGTTAACTCATGTTGAAGTCAGTTAACTCATGTTGAAGTTCGTTAACTCATGTTGAATTCAGTTAACTCATGTTGAAGTCAGTGAACTTATGTTGAAGTCAGTTAACTCATGTTGAAGTCAGTTAACTCATATTGAAGTCAGTTAACTCATGTTGAAGTCAGTTAACTCATGCTAATTTCAGTTAACTCGTCTTGAAGTCAGTTAACTCATGTTGAAGTCAGTTAACTCATGTTGAAGTCAGTTAACGCATGTTGAAATCAGTTAACTCATGTTGAAGTCAGTTAACTCATGTTGAAGTCAGTTAACTCATGTTGAAGTCAGTTAACTCATGGTGAAGTCAGTTAACTCATGTTGAATTCAGTTAACTCATCTTAAAGTCAGTTAACTCATGCTGAATTCAGTTAACTCATGTTGAAGTCAGTTAACTCATGCTAATTTCAGTTAACTCGTCTTGAAGTCAGTTAACTCATGTTGAAGTCAGTTAACTCATGTTGAAGTCAGTTAACGCATGTTGAAGTCAGTTAACTCATGTTGAAGTCAGTTAACTCATGTTGAAGTCAGTTAACTCATGTTGAAGTCAGTTAACTCATGGTGAAGTCAGTTAAATCATGTTGAATTCAGTTAACTCATCTTAAAGTCAGTTAACTCATGCTGAATTCAGTTAACTCATGTTGAAGTCAGTTAACTCTTATTGATGTCAGTTAACTCATGTTGAAGCCAGTTAACTCATTTTGAATTCAGTTAACTAATGTTGAAGTCAGTTAACTCATGTTGAAGTCAGTTAACTCATGTTGAAGTCAGTTAACTCATGTTGAAGTCAGTTAACTCATGTTGAAGTCAGTTAACTCATGTTGAAGTCAGTTAACTCATGTTGAAGTCAGTTAACTCATGTTGAAGTCAGTTAACTCATGTTGAAGTCAGTTAACTCATGTTGAAGTCAGTTAACTCATGTTGAAGTCAGTTAACTCATGCTGAATTCAGTTAACTCATGTTGAAGTCAGTTAAATCATGTTGAAGTCATTTAAATAATGTTGAATTCAGTTAACTCATGTTGAAGTCAGTTAACTCATGTTGAAGTCAGTTAACTCATGTTGAAGTCAGTTAACTCATGTTGAAGTCAGTTAACTCATGTTGAAGTCAGTTAACTCATGTTGAATTCAGTTAACTCATCTTAAAGTCAGTTAACTCATGCTGAATTCAGTTAACTCATGTTGAAGTCAGTTAACTCTTGTTGATGTCAGTTAACTCATGTTGAAGCCAGTTAACTCATTTTGAATTCAGTTAACTAATGTTGAAGTCAGTTAACTCATGTTGAAGTCAGTTAACTCATGTTGAAGTCAGTTAACTCATGTTGAAGTCAGTTAACTCATGTTGAAGTCCGTTAACTCATGTTAAATTCAGTTAACTCATGTTGAAGTCAGTTAGCTCATGTTGAAGTCAGTTAACTCATGTTGAAGTCAGTTAACTCATGGTTGAAGTCAGTTAACTCATGTTGAAGCCAGTTAACTCATGTTGAAGTCAGTTAACTCATGCTGATTTCAGTTAACTCGTCTTGAAGTCAGTTAACTCATGTTGAAGTCAGTTAACTCATGTTGAAGTCAGTTAACTCATGTTGAAGTCAGTTAACTCATGTTGAAGTCAGTTAACTCATGTTGAAGTCAGTTAACTCATGTTGAAGTCAGTTAACTCATGTTGAAGTCAGTTAACTCATGTTGAAGTCAGTTAACTCATGTTGAAGTCAGTTAACTCATTTTGAAGTCAGTTAACTCATGTTGAAGTCAGTTAACTCATGTTGAAGTCATTTAACTCATGTTGAAGTCAGTTAACTCATGTTGAAGTCAGTTAACTCATGTTGAAGTCAGATAACTCATGTTGAAGTCAGTTAACTCATGTTGAAGTCAGTTAACTCATGTTGAAGTCAGTTAAATCATGTTGAAGTCATTTAACTCATGTTGAAGTCAGTTAACTCATGTTGAAGTCAATTAACTCATGTTGAAGTCAGTTAACTCATGTTGAAGTCAGTTAACTCATGCTGAAGTCAGTTAACTCATGTTGAAGTCCGTTAACTCATGTTGAATTCAGTTAACTCATGTTGAAGTCAGTTAACTTATGTTAAAGTCAGTTAACTCATGTTGAAGTCAGTTAACTCATATTGAAGTCAGTTAACTCATGTTGAAGTCAGTTAACTCATGCTAATTTCAGTTAACTCGTCTTGAAGTCAGTTAACTCATGTTGAAGTCAGTTAACTCATGTTGAAGTCAGTTAACGCATGTTGAAGTCAGTTAACTCATGTTGAAGTCAGTTAACTCATGTTGAAGTCAGTTAACTCATGTTGAAGTCAGTTAACTCATGGTGAAGTCAGTTAACTCATGTTGAAGTCAGTTAACTCATGTTGAAGTCAGTTAACTCATGTTGAAGTCAGTTAACTCATGCTGAATTCAGATAACTCATGTTGAAGTCAGTTAAATCATGTTGAAGTCATTTAAATAATGTTGAAGTCAGTTAACTCATGTTGAAGTCAGTTAACTCATTTTGAAGTCAGTTAACTCATGTTGAAGTCAGTTAACTCATGTTGAAGTCAGTTAACTCATGTTGAAGTCAGTTAACTCATGTTGAAGTCAGTTAACTCATGTTGAAGTTCGTTAACTCATGTTGAATTCAGTTAACTCATGTTGAAGTCAGTGAACTTATGTTGAAGTCAGTTAACTCATGTTGAAGTCAGTTAACTCATATTGAAGTCAGTTAACTCATGTTGAAGTCAGTTAACTCATGCTAATTTCAGTTAACTCGTCTTGAAGTCAGTTAACTCATGTTGAAGTCAGTTAACTCATGTTGAAGTCAGTTAACGCATGTTGAAATCAGTTAACTCATGTTGAAGTCAGTTAACTCATGTTGAAGTCAGTTAACTCATGTTGAAGTCAGTTAACTCATGGTGAAGTCAGTTAACTCATGTTGAATTCAGTTAACTCATCTTAAAGTCAGTTAACTCATGCTGAATTCAGTTAACTCATGTTGAAGTCAGTTAACTCTTGTTGATGTCAGTTAACTCATGTTGAAGCCAGTTAACTCATTTTGAATTCAGTTAACTAATGTTGAAGTCAGTTAAATCATGTTGAAGTCAGTTAACTCATGCTAATTTCAGTTAACTCGTCTTGAAGTCAGTTAACTCATGTTGAAGTCAGTTAACTCATGTTGAAGTCAGTTAACTCATGTTGAAGTCAGTTAACTCATGTTGAAGTCAGTTAACTCATGTTGAAGTCAGTTAACTCATGTTGAAGTCAGTTAACTCATGTTGAAGTCAGTTAACTCATGTTGAAGTCAGTTAACTCATGTTGAAGTCAGTTAACTCATGTTGAAGTCAGTTAACTCATGGTGAAGTCAGTTAACTCATGTTGAATTCAGTTAACTCATCGTAAAGTCAGTTAACTCATGCTGAATTCAGTTAACTCATGTTGAAGTCAGTTAACTCTTGTTGATGTCAGTTAACTCATGTTGAAGCCAGTTAACTCATTTTGAATTCAGTTAACTAATGCTGAAGTCAGTTAACTCATGTTGAAGTCAGTTAACTCATTTTGAAGTCAGTTAACTCATGTTGAAGTCAGTTAACTCATTTTGAATTCAGTTAACTAATGCTGAAGTCAGTTAACTCTTGTTGATGTCAGTTAACTCATGTTGAAGCCAGTTAACTCATTTTGAATTCAGTTAACTAATGTTGAAGTCAGTTAACTCATGTTGAAGTCAGTTAACTCATGTTGAAGTCAGTTAACTCATGTTGAAGTCAGTTAACTCATGTTGAAGTCAGTTAACTCATGTTGAAGTCAGTTAACTCATGTTGAAGTCAGTTAACTCATGTTGAAGTCAGTTAACTCATGTTGAAGTCAGTTAACTCATGTTGAAGTCAGTTAACTCATGTTGAAGTCAGTTAACTCATGTTGAAGTCAGTTAACTCATGTTGAAGTCAGTTAACTCATGCTGAATTCAGTTAACTCATGTTGAAGTCAGTTAAATCATGTTGAAGTCATTTAAATAATGTTGAATTCAGTTAACTCATGTTGAAGTCAGTTAACTCATGTTGAAGTCAGTTAACTCATGTTGAAGTCAGTTAACTCATGTTGAAGTCAGTTAACTCATGTTGAAGTCAGTTAACTCATGTTGAATTCAGTTAACTCATCTTAAAGTCAGTTAACTCATGCTGAATTCAGTTAACTCATGTTGAAGTCAGTTAACTCTTGTTGATGTCAGTTAACTCATGTTGAAGCCAGTTAACTCATTTTGAATTCAGTTAACTAATGTTGAAGTCAGTTAACTCATGTTGAAGTCAGTTAACTCATGTTGAAGTCAGTTAACTCATGTTGAAGTCAGTTAACTCATGTTGAAGTCCGTTAACTCATGTTAAATTCAGTTAACTCATGTTGAAGTCAGTTAGCTCATGTTGAAGTCAGTTAACTCATGTTGAAGTCAGTTAACTCATGGTTGAAGTCAGTTAACTCATGTTGAAGCCAGTTAACTCATGTTGAAGTCAGTTAACTCATGCTGATTTCAGTTAACTCGTCTTGAAGTCAGTTAACTCATGTTGAAGTCAGTTAACTCATGTTGAAGTCAGTTAACTCATGTTGAAGTCAGTTAACTCATGTTGAAGTCAGTTAACTCATGTTGAAGTCAGTTAACTCATGTTGAAGTCAGTTAACTCATGTTGAAGTCAGTTAACTCATGTTGAAGTCAGTTAACTCATTTTGAAGTCAGTTAACTCATGTTGAAGTCAGTTAACTCATGTTGAAGTCATTTAACTCATGTTGAAGTCAGTTAACTCATGTTGAAGTCAGTTAACTCATGTTGAAGTCAGATAACTCATGTTGAAGTCAGTTAACTCATGTTGAAGTCAGTTAACTCATGTTGAAGTCAGTTAAATCATGTTGAAGTCATTTAACTCATGTTGAAGTCAGTTAACTCATGTTGAAGTCAATTAACTCATGTTGAAGTCAGTTAACTCATGTTGAAGTCAGTTAACTCATGCTGAAGTCAGTTAACTCATGTTGAAGTCCGTTAACTCATGTTGAATTCAGTTAACTCATGTTGAAGTCAGTTAACTTATGTTGAAGTCAGTTAACTCATGTTGAAGTCAGTTAACTCATATTGAAGTCAGTTAACTCATGTTGAAGTCAGTTAACTCATGCTAATTTCAGTTAACTCGTCTTGAAGTCAGTTAACTCATGTTGAAGTCAGTTAACTCATGTTGAAGTCAGTTAACGCATGTTGAAGTCAGTTAACTCATGTTGAAGTCAGTTAACTCATGTTGAAGTCAGTTAACTCATGTTGAAGTCAGTTAACTCATGGTGAAGTCAGTTAACTCATGTTGAAGTCAGTTAACTCATGTTGAAGTCAGTTAACTCATGTTGAAGTCAGTTAACTCATGCTGAATTCAGTTAACTCATGTTGAAGTCAGTTAAATCATGTTGAAGTCATTTAAATAATGTTGAAGTCAGTTAACTCATGTTGAAGTCAGTTAACTCATTTTGAAGTCAGTTAACTCATGTTGAAGTCAGTTAACTCATGTTGAAGTCAGTTAACTCATGTTGAAGTCAGTTAACTCATGTTGAAGTCAGTTAACTCATGTTGAAGTCCGTTAACTCATGTTGAATTCAGTTAACTCATGTTGAAGTCAGTGAACTTATGTTGAAGTCAGTTAACTCATGTTGAAGTCAGTTAACTCATATTGAAGTCAGTTAACTCATGTTGAAGTCAGTTAACTCATGCTAATTTCAGTTAACTCGTCTTGAAGTCAGTTAACTCATGTTGAAGTCAGTTAACTCATGTTGAAGTCAGTTAACGCATGTTGAAATCAGTTAACTCATGTTCAAGTCAGTTAACTCATGTTGAAGTCAGTTAACTCATGTTGAAGTCAGTTAACTCATGGTGAAGTCAGTTAACTCATGTTGAATTCAGTTAACTCATCTTAAAGTCAGTTAACTCATGCTGAATTCAGTTAACTCATGTTGAAGTCAGTTAACTCTTGTTGATGTCAGTTAACTCATGTTGAAGCCAGTTAACTCATTTTGAATTCAGTTAACTAATGTTGAAGTCAGTTAAATCATGTTGAAGTCAGTTAACTCATGCTAATTTCAGTTAACTCGTCTTGAAGTCAGTTAACTCATGTTGAAGTCAGTTAACTCATGTTGAAGTCAGTTAACTCATGTTGAAGTCAGTTAACTCATGTTGAAGTCAGTTAACTCATGTTGAAGTCAGTTAACTCATGTTGAAGTCAGTTAACTCATGTTGAAGTCAGTTAACTCATGTTGAAGTCAGTTAACTCATGCTGAATTCAGTTAACTCATGTTGAAGTCAGTTAAATCATGTTGAAGTCATTTAAATAATGTTGAATTCAGTTAACTCATGTTGAAGTCAGTTAACTCATGTTGAAGTCAGTTAACTCATGTTGAAGTCAGTTAACTCATGTTGAAGTCAGTTAACTCATGTTGAAGTCAGTTAACTCATGTTGAATTCAGTTAACTCATCTTAAAGTCAGTTAACTCATGCTGAATTCAGTTAACTCATGTTGAAGTCAGTTAACTCTTGTTGATGTCAGTTAACTCATGTTGAAGTCAGTTAACTCATTTTGAATTCAGTTAACTAATGTTGAAGTCAGTTAACTCATGTTGAAGTCATTTAACTCATGTTGAAGTCAGTTAACTCATGTTGAAGTCAGTTAACTCATGTTGAAGTCCGTTAACTCATGTTAAATTCAGTTAACTCATGTTGAAGTCAGTTAGCTCATGTTGAAGTCAGTTAACTCATGTTGAAGTCAGTTAACTCATGGTTGAAGTCAGTTAACTCATGTTGAAGCCAGTTAACTCATGTTGAAGTCAGTTAACTCATGCTGATTTCAGTTAACTCGTCTTGAAGTCAGTTAACTCATGTTGAAGTCAGTTAACTCATGTTGAAGTCAGTTAACTCATGTTGAAGTCAGTTAACTCATGTTGAAGTCAGTTAACTCATGTTGAAGTCAGTTAACTCATGTTGAAGTCAGTTAACTCATGTTGAAGTCAGTTAACTCATGTTGAAGTCAGTTAACTCATGTTGAAGTCAGTTAACTCATTTTGAAGTCAGTTAACTCATGTTGAAGTCAGTTAACTCATGTTGAAGTCATTTAACTCATGTTGAAGTCAGTTAACTCATGTTGAAGTCAGTTAACTCATGTTGAAGTCAGATAACTCATGTTGAAGTCAGTTAACTCATGTTGAAGTCAGTTAACTCATGTTGAAGTCAGTTAAATCATGTTGAAGTCATTTAACTCATGTTGAAGTCAGTTAACTCATGTTGAAGTCAGTTAACTCATGTTGAAGTCAGTTAACTCATGTTGAAGTCAGTTAACTCATGTTGAAGTCAGTTAACTTATGTTGAAGTCCGTTAACTCATGTTGAATTCAGTTAACTCATGTTGAAGTCAGTTAACTTATGTTGAAGTCAGTTAACTCATGTTGAAGTCAGTTAACTCATATTGAAGTCAGTTAACTCATGTTGAAGTCAGTTAACTCATGCTAATTTCAGTTAACTCGTCTTGAAGTCAGTTAACTCATGTTGAAGTCAGTTAACTCATGTTGAAGTCAGTTAACTCATGCTAATTTCAGTTAACTCGTCTTGAAGTTAGTTAACTCATGTTGAAGTCAGTTAACTCATGTTGAAGTCAGTTAACTCATGGTGAAGTCAGTTAACTCATGTTGAAGTCAGTTAACTCATGTTGAAGTCAGTTAACTCATGTTGAAGTCAGTTAACTCATGTTGAAGTCAGTTAACTCATGGTGAAGTCAGTTAACTCATGTTGAATTCAGTTAACTCATCTTAAAGTCAGTTAACTCATGCTGAATTCAGTTAACTCATGTTGAAGTCAGTTAACTCTTGTTGATGTCAGTTAACTCATGTTGAAGCCAGTTAACTCATTTTGAATTCAGTTAACTAATGTTGAAGTCAGTTAACTCATGTTGAAGTCAGTTAACTCATGTTGAAGTCAATTAACTCATGTTGAAGTCAGTTAACTCATGTTGAAGTCAGTTAACTCATGTTGAAGTCAGTTAACTCATGTTGAAGTCAGTTAACTCATGTTGAAGTCAGTTAACTCATGTTGAAGTCAGTTAACTCATGTTGAAGTCAGTTAACTCATGTTGAAGTCAGTTAACTCATGTTGAAGTCAGTTAACTCATGTTGAAGTCAGTTAACTCATGCTGAATTCAGTTAACTCATGTTGAAGTCAGTTAAATCATGTTGAAGTCATTTAAATAATGTTGAATTCAGTTAACTCATGTTGAAGTCAGTTAACTCATGTTGAAGTCAGTTAACTCATGTTGAAGTCAGTTAACTCATGTTGAAGTCAGTTAACTCATGTTGAAGTCAGTTAACTCATGTTGAATTCAGTTAACTCATCTTAAAGTCAGTTAACTCATGCTGAATTCAGTTAACTCATGTTGAAGTCAGTTAACTCTTGTTGATGTCAGTTAACTCATGTTGAAGCCAGTTAACTCATTTTGAATTCAGTTAACTAATGTTGAAGTCAGTTAACTCATGTTGAAGTCAGTTAACTCATGTTGAAGTCAGTTAACTCATGTTGAAGTCAGTTAACTCATGTTAAATTCAGTTAACTCATGTTGAAGTCAGTTAGCTCATGTTGAAGTCAGTTAACTCATGTTGAAGTCAGTTAACTCATGGTTGAAGTCAGTTAACTCATGTTGAAGCCAGTTAACTCATGTTGAAGTCAGTTAACTCATGCTGATTTCAGTTAACTCGTCTTGAAGTCAGTTAACTCATGTTGAAGTCAGTTAACTCATGTTGAAGTCAGTTAACTCATGTTGAAGTCAGTTAACTCATGTTGAAGTCAGTTAACTCATGTTGAAGTCAGTTAACTCATGTTGAAGTCAGTTAACTCATGTTGAAGTCAGTTAACTCATGTTGAAGTCCGTTAACTCATGTTGAATTCAGTTAACTCATGTTGAAGTCAGTTAACTTATGTTGAAGTCAGTTAACTCATGTTGAAGTCAGTTAACTCATATTGAAGTCAGTTAACTCATGTTGAAGTCAGTTAACTCATGCTAATTTCAGATAACTCGTCTTGAAGTCAGTTAACTCATGTTGAAGTCAGTTAACTCATGTTGAAGTCAGTTAACGCATGTTGAAGTCAGTTAACTCATGTTGAAGTCAGTTAACTCATGTTGAAGTCAGTTAACTCATGTTGAAGTCAGTTAACTCATGGTGAAGTCAGTTAACTCATGTTGAAGTCAGTTAACTCATGTTGAAGTCAGTTAACTCATGTTGAAGTCAGTTAACTCATGCTGAATTCAGTTAACTCATGTTGAAGTCAGTTAACTCATGTTGAAGTCAGTTAACTCATGTTGAAGTCAGTTAACTCATGTTGAAGTCAGTTAACTCATGTTGAAGTCAGTTAACTCATGTTGAAGTCAATTAACTTATGCTGAATTCAGTTAACTCATGTTGAAGTCAGTTAAATCATGTTGAAGTCATTTAAATAATGTTGAATTCAGTTAACTCATGTTGAAGTCAGTTAACTCATGTTGAAGTCAGTTAACTCATGTTGAAGTCAGTTAACTCATGTTGAAGTCAGTTAACTCATGTTGAAGTCAGTTAACTCATGTTGAATTCAGTTAACTCATCTTAAAGTCAGTTAACTCATGCTGAATTCAGTTAACTCATGTTGAAGTCAGTTAACTCTTGTTGATGTCAGTTAACTCATGTTGAAGCCAGTTAACTCATTTTGAATTCAGTTAACTAATGTTGAAGTCAGTTAACTCATGTTGAAGTCATTTAACTCATGTTGAAGTCAGTTAACTCATGTTGAAGTCAGTTAACTCATGTTGAAGTCAGTTAACTCATGTTGAAGTCAGTTAACTCATGTTGAAGTCAGTTAACTTATGTTGAAGTCCGTTAACTCATGTTGAATTCAGTTAACTCATGTTGAAGTCAGTTAACTTATGTTGAAGTCAGTTAACTCATGTTGAAGTCAGTTAACTCATATTGAAGTCAGTTAACTCATGTTGAAGTCAGTTAACTCATGCTAATTTCAGTTAACTCGTCTTGAAGTCAGTTAACTCATGTTGAAGTCAGTTAACTCATGTTGAAGTCAGTTAACTCATGCTAATTTCAGTTAACTCGTCTTGAAGTCAGTTAACTCATGTTGAAGTCAGTTAACTCATGTTGAAGTCAGTTAACTCATGGTGAAGTCAGTTAACTCATGTTGAAGTCAGTTAACTCATGTTGAAGTCAGTTAACTCATGTTGAAGTCAGTTAACTCATGTTGAAGTCAGTTAACTCATGGTGAAGTCAGTTAACTCATGTTGAATTCAGTTAACTCATCTTAAAGTCAGTTAACTCATGCTGAATTCAGTTAACTCATGTTGAAGTCAGTTAACTCTTGTTGATGTCAGTTAACTCATGTTGAAGCCAGTTAACTCATTTTGAATTCAGTTAACTAATGTTGAAGTCAGTTAACTCATGTTGAAGTCAGTTAACTCATGTTGAAGTCAATTAACTCATGTTGAAGTCAGTTAACTCATGTTGAAGTCAGTTAACTCATGTTGAAGTCAGTTAACTCATGTTGAAGTCAGTTAACTCATGTTGAAGTCAGTTAACTCATGTTGAAGTCAGTTAACTCATGTTGAAGTCAGTTAACTCATGTTGAAGTCAGTTAACTCATGTTGAAGTCAGTTAACTCATGTTGAAGTCAGTTAACTCATGCTGAATTCAGTTAACTCATGTTGAAGTCAGTTAAATCATGTTGAAGTCATTTAAATAATGTTGAATTCAGTTAACTCATGTTGAAGTCAGTTAACTCATGTTGAAGTCAGTTAACTCATGTTGAAGTCAGTTAACTCATGTTGAAGTCAGTTAACTCATGTTGAAGTCAGTTAACTCATGTTGAATTCAGTTAACTCATCTTAAAGTCAGTTAACTCATGCTGAATTCAGTTAACTCATGTTGAAGTCAGTTAACTCTTGTTGATGTCAGTTAACTCATGTTGAAGCCAGTTAACTCATTTTGAATTCAGTTAACTAATGTTGAAGTCAGTTAACTCATGTTGAAGTCAGTTAACTCATGTTGAAGTCAGTTAACTCATGTTGAAGTCAGTTAACTCATGTTAAATTCAGTTAACTCATGTTGAAGTCAGTTAGCTCATGTTGAAGTCAGTTAACTCATGTTGAAGTCAGTTAACTCATGGTTGAAGTCAGTTAACTCATGTTGAAGCCAGTTAACTCATGTTGAAGTCAGTTAACTCATGCTGATTTCAGTTAACTCGTCTTGAAGTCAGTTAACTCATGTTGAAGTCAGTTAACTCATGTTGAAGTCAGTTAACTCATGTTGAAGTCAGTTAACTCATGTTGAAGTCAGTTAACTCATGTTGAAGTCAGTTAACTCATGTTGAAGTCAGTTAACTCATGTTGAAGTCAGTTAACTCATGTTGAAGTCCGTTAACTCATGTTGAATTCAGTTAACTCATGTTGAAGTCAGTTAACTTATGTTGAAGTCAGTTAACTCATGTTGAAGTCAGTTAACTCATATTGAAGTCAGTTAACTCATGTTGAAGTCAGTTAACTCATGCTAATTTCAGATAACTCGTCTTGAAGTCAGTTAACTCATGTTGAAGTCAGTTAACTCATGTTGAAGTCAGTTAACGCATGTTGAAGTCAGTTAACTCATGTTGAAGTCAGTTAACTCATGTTGAAGTCAGTTAACTCATGTTGAAGTCAGTTAACTCATGGTGAAGTCAGTTAACTCATGTTGAAGTCAGTTAACTCATGTTGAAGTCAGTTAACTCATGTTGAAGTCAGTTAACTCATGCTGAATTCAGTTAACTCATGTTGAAGTCAGTTAACTCATGTTGAAGTCAGTTAACTCATGTTGAAGTCAGTTAACTCATGTTGAAGTCAGTTAACTCATGTTGAAGTCAGTTAACTCATGTTGAAGTCAATTAACTTATGCTGAATTCAGTTAACTCATGTTGAAGTCAGTTAAATCATGTTGAAGTCATTTAAATAATGTTGAATTCAGTTAACTCATGTTGAAGTCAGTTAACTCATGTTGAAGTCAGTTAACTCATGTTGAAGTCAGTTAACTCATGTTGAAGTCAGTTAACTCATGTTGAAGTCAGTTAACTCATGTTGAATTCAGTTAACTCATCTTAAAGTCAGTTAACTCATGCTGAATTCAGTTAACTCATGTTGAAGTCAGTTAACTCTTGTTGATGTCAGTTAACTCATGTTGAAGCCAGTTAACTCATTTTGAATTCAGTTAACTAATGTTGAAGTCAGTTAACTCATGTTGAAGTCATTTAACTCATGTTGAAGTCAGTTAACTCATGTTGAAGTCAGTTAACTCATGTTGAAGTCCGTTAACTCATGTTAAATTCAGTTAACTCATGTTGAAGTCAGTTAGCTCATGTTGAAGTCAGTTAACTCATGTTGAAGTCAGTTAACTCATGGTTGAAGTCAGTTAACTCATGTTGAAGCCAGTTAACTCATGTTGAAGTCAGTTAACTCATGCTGATTTCAGTTAACTCGTCTTGAAGTCAGTTAACTCATGTTGAAGTCAGTTAACTCATGTTGAAGTCAGTTAACTCATGTTGAAGTCAGTTAACTCATGTTGAAGTCAGTTAACTCATGTTGAAGTCAGTTAACTCATGTTGAAGTCAGTTAACTCATGTTGAAGTCAGTTAACTCATGTTGAAGTCACTTAACTCATGTTGAAGTCAGTTAACTCATGTTGAAGTCAGTTAACTCATGTTGAAGTCAGATAACTCCTGTTGAAGTCAGTTAACTCATGTTGAAGTCAGTTAACTCATGTTGAAGTCAGTTAACTCTTGTTGATGTCAGTTAACTCATGTTGAAGCCAGTTAACTCATTTTGAATTCAGTTAACTAATGTTGAAGTCAGTTAACTCATGTTGAAGTCAGTTAACTCATGTTGAAGTCAATTAACTCATGTTGAAGTCAGTTAACTCATGTTGAAGTCAGTTAACTCATGTTGAAGTCAGTTAACTAATGTTGAAGTCAGTTAACTCATGTTGAAGTCAGTTAACTCATGTTGAAGTCAGTTAACTCATGTTGAAGTCAGTTAACTCATGTTGAAGTCAGTTAACTCATGTTGAAGTCAGTTAACTCATGTTGAAGTCAGTTAACTCATGCTGAATTCAGTTAACTCATGTTGAAGTCAGTTAAATCATGTTGAAGTCATTTAAATAATGTTGAATTCAGTTAACTCATGTTGAAGTCAGTTAACTCATGTTGAAGTCAGTTAACTCATGTTGAAGTCAGTTAACTCATGTTGAAGTCAGTTAACTCATGTTGAAGTCAGTTAACTCATGTTGAATTCAGTTAACTCATCTTAAAGTCAGTTAACTCATGCTGAATTCAGTTAACTCATGTTGAAGTCAGTTAACTCTTGTTGATGTCAGTTAACTCATGTTGAAGCCAGTTAACTCATTTTGAATTCAGTTAACTAATGTTGAAGTCAGTTAACTCATGTTGAAGTCAGTTAACTCATGTTGAAGTCAGTTAACTCATGTTGAAGTCAGTTAACTCATGTTAATTTCAGTTAACTCATGTTGAAGTCAGTTAGCTCATGTTGAAGTCAGTTAACTCATGTTGAAGTCAGTTAACTCATGGTTGAAGTCAGTTAACTCATGTTGAAGCCAGTTAACTCATGTTGAAGTCAGTTAACTCATGCTGATTTCAGTTAACTCGTCTTGAAGTCAGTTAACTCATGTTGAAGTCAGTTAACTCATGTTGAAGTCAGTTAACTCATGTTGAAGTCAGTTAACTCATGTTGAAGTCAGTTAACTCATGTTGAAGTCAGTTAACTCATGTTGAAGTCAGTTAACTCATGTTGAAGTCAGTTAACTCATGTTGAAGTCCGTTAACTCATGTTGAATTCAGTTAACTCATGTTGAAGTCAGTTAACTTATGTTGAAGTCAGTTAACTCATGTTGAAGTCAGTTAACTCATATTGAAGTCAGTTAACTCATGTTGAAGTCAGTTAACTCATGCTAATTTCAGATAACTCGTCTTGAAGTCAGTTAACTCATGTTGAAGTCAGTTAACTCATGTTGAAGTCAGTTAACGCATGTTGAAGTCAGTTAACTCATGTTGAAGTCAGTTAACTCATGTTGAAGTCAGTTAACTCATGTTGAAGTCAGTTAACTCATGGTGAAGTCAGTTAACTCATGTTGAAGTCAGTTAACTCATGTTGAAGTCAGTTAACTCATGTTGAAGTCAGTTAACTCATGCTGAATTCAGTTAACTCATGTTGAAGTCAGTTAACTCATGTTGAAGTCAGTTAACTCATGTTGAAGTCAGTTAACTCATGTTGAAGTCAGTTAACTCATGTTGAAGTCAGTTAACTCATGTTGAAGTCAATTAACTTATGCTGAATTCAGTTAACTCATGTTGAAGTCAGTTAAATCATGTTGAAGTCATTTAAATAATGTTGAATTCAGTTAACTCATGTTGAAGTCAGTTAACTCATGTTGAAGTCAGTTAACTCATGTTGAAGTCAGTTAACTCATGTTGAAGTCAGTTAACTCATGTTGAAGTCAGTTAACTCATGTTGAATTCAGTTAACTCATCTTAAAGTCAGTTAACTCATGCTGAATTCAGTTAACTCATGTTGAAGTCAGTTAACTCTTGTTGATGTCAGTTAACTCATGTTGAAGCCAGTTAACTCATTTTGAATTCAGTTAACTAATGTTGAAGTCAGTTAACTCATGTTGAAGTCATTTAACTCATGTTGAAGTCAGTTAACTCATGTTGAAGTCAGTTAACTCATGTTGAAGTCCGTTAACTCATGTTAAATTCAGTTAACTCATGTTGAAGTCAGTTAGCTCATGTTGAAGTCAGTTAACTCATGTTGAAGTCAGTTAACTCATGGTTGAAGTCAGTTAACTCATTTTGAAGTCAGTTAACTCATGTTGAAGTCAGTTAACTCATGTTGAAGTCATTTAACTCATGTTGAAGTCAGTTAACTCATGTTGAAGTCAGTTAACTCATGTTGAAGTCAGATAACTCCTGTTGAAGTCAGTTAACTCATGTTGAAGTCAGTTAACTCATGTTGAAGTCAGTTAACTCTTGTTGATGTCAGTTAACTCATGTTGAAGCCAGTTAACTCATTTTGAATTCAGTTAACTAATGTTGAAGTCAGTTAACTCATGTTGAAGTCAGTTAACTCATGTTGAAGTCAATTAACTCATGTTGAAGTCAGTTAACTCATGTTGAAGTCAGTTAACTCATGTTGAAGTCAGTTAACTCATGTTGAAGTCAGTTAACTCATGTTGAAGTCAGTTAACTCATGTTGAAGTCAGTTAACTCATGTTGAAGTCAGTTAACTCATGTTGAAGTCAGTTAACTTATGTTGAAGTCCGTTAACTCATGTTGAATTCAGTTAACTCATGTTGAAGTCAGTTAACTTATGTTGAAGTCAGTTAACTCATGTTGAAGTCAGTTAACTCATATTGAAGTCAGTTAACTCATGTTGAAGTCAGTTAACTCATGCTAATTTCAGTTAACTCGTCTTGAAGTCAGTTAACTCATGTTGAAGTCAGTTAACTCATGTTGAAGTCAGTTAACTCATGCTAATTTCAGTTAACTCGTCTTGAAGTCAGTTAACTCATGTTGAAGTCAGTTAACTCATGTTGAAGTCAGTTAACTCATGTTGAAGCCAGTTAACTCAATTTGAATTCAGTTAACTAATGTTGAAGTCAGTTAACTCATGTTGAAGTCAGTTAACTCATGTTGAAGTCAATTAACTCATGTTGAAGTCAGTTAACTCATGTTGAAGTCAGTTAACTCATGTTGAAGTCAGTTAACTCATGTTGAAGTCAGTTAACTCATGTTGAAGTCAGTTAACTCATGTTGAAGTCAGTTAACTCATGTTGAAGTCAGTTAACTCATGTTGAAGTCAGTTAACTTATGTTGAAGTCCGTTAACTCATGTTGAATTCAGTTAACTCATGTTGAAGTCAGTTAACTTATGTTGAAGTCAGTTAACTCATGTTGAAGTCAGTTAACTCATATTGAAGTCAGTTAACTCATGTTGAAGTCAGTTAACTCATGCTAATTTCAGTTAACTCGTCTTGAAGTCAGTTAACTCATGTTGAAGTCAGTTAACTCATGTTGAAGTCAGTTAACTCATGCTAATTTCAGTTAACTCGTCTTGAAGTCAGTTAACTCATGTTGAAGTCAGTTAACTCATGTTGAAGTCAGTTAACTCATGGTGAAGTCAGTTAACTCATGTTGAAGTCAGTTAACTCATGTTGAAGTCAGTTAACTCATGTTGAAGTCAGTTAACTCATGTTGAAGTCAGTTAACTCATGGTGAAGTCAGTTAACTCATGTTGAATTCAGTTAACTCATCTTAAAGTCAGTTAACTCATGCTGAATTCAGTTAACTCATGTTGAAGTCAGTTAACTCTTGTTGATGTCAGTTAACTCATGTTGAAGCCAGTTAACTCATTTTGAATTCAGTTAACTAATGTTGAAGTCAGTTAACTCATGTTGAAGTCAGTTAACTCATGTTGAAGTCAATTAACTCATGTTGAAGTCAGTTAACTCATGTTGAAGTCAGTTAACTCATGTTGAAGTCAGTTAACTCATGTTGAAGTCAGTTAACTCATGTTGAAGTCAGTTAACTCATGTTGAAGTCAGTTAACTCATGTTGAAGTCAGTTAACTCATGTTGAAGTCAGTTAACTCATGTTGAAGTCAGTTAACTCATGTTGAAGTCAGTTAACTCATGCTGAATTCAGTTAACTCATGTTGAAGTCAGTTAAATCATGTTGAAGTCATTTAAATAATGTTGAATTCAGTTAACTCATGTTGAAGTCAGTTAACTCATGTTGAAGTCAGTTAACTCATGTTGAAGTCAGTTAACTCATGTTGAAGTCAGTTAACTCATGTTGAAGTCAGTTAACTCATGTTGAATTCAGTTAACTCATGTTGAAGTCAGTTAACTTATGTTGAAGTCAGTTAACTCATGTTGAAGTCAGTTAACTCATATTGAAGTCAGTTAACTCATGTTGAAGTCAGTTAACTCATGCTAATTTCAGTTAACTCGTCTTGAAGTCAGTTAACTCATGTTGAAGTCAGTTAACTCATGTTGAAGTCAGTTAACTCATGCTAATTTCAGTTAACTCGTCTTGAAGTCAGTTAACTCATGTTGAAGTCAGTTAACTCATGTTGAAGTCAGTTAACTCATGGTGAAGTCAGTTAACTCATGTTGAAGTCAGTTAACTCATGTTGAAGTCAGTTAACTCATGTTGAAGTCAGTTAACTCATGTTGAAGTCAGTTAACTCATGGTGAAGTCAGTTAACTCATGTTGAATTCAGTTAACTCATCTTAAAGTCAGTTAACTCATGCTGAATTCAGTTAACTCATGTTGAAGTCAGTTAACTCTTGTTGATGTCAGTTAACTCATGTTGAAGCCAGTTAACTCATTTTGAATTCAGTTAACTAATGTTGAAGTCAGTTAACTCATGTTGAAGTCAGTTAACTCATGTTGAAGTCAATTAACTCATGTTGAAGTCAGTTAACTCATGTTGAAGTCAGTTAACTCATGTTGAAGTCAGTTAACTCATGTTGAAGTCAGTTAACTCATGTTGAAGTCAGTTAACTCATGTTGAAGTCAGTTAACTCATGTTGAAGTCAGTTAACTCATGTTGAAGTCAGTTAACTCATGTTGAAGTCAGTTAACTCATGTTGAAGTCAGTTAACTCATGCTGAATTCAGTTAACTCATGTTGAAGTCAGTTAAATCATGTTGAAGTCATTTAAATAATGTTGAATTCAGTTAACTCATGTTGAAGTCAGTTAACTCATGTTGAAGTCAGTTAACTCATGTTGAAGTCAGTTAACTCATGTTGAAGTCAGTTAACTCATGTTGAAGTCAGTTAACTCATGTTGAATTCAGTTAACTCATCTTAAAGTCAGTTAACTCATGCTGAATTCAGTTAACTCATGTTGAAGTCAGTTAACTCTTGTTGATGTCAGTTAACTCATGTTGAAGCCAGTTAACTCAATTTGAATTCAGTTAACTAATGTTGAAGTCAGTTAACTCATGTTGAAGTCAGTTAACTCATGTTGAAGTCAATTAACTCATGTTGAAGTCAGTTAACTCATGTTGAAGTCAGTTAACTCATGTTGAAGTCAGTTAACTCATGTTGAAGTCAGTTAACTCATGTTGAAGTCAGTTAACTCATGTTGAAGTCAGTTAACTCATGTTGAAGTCAGTTAACTCATGTTGAAGTCAGTTAACTTATGTTGAAGTCCGTTAACTCATGTTGAATTCAGTTAACTCATGTTGAAGTCAGTTAACTTATGTTGAAGTCAGTTAACTCATGTTGAAGTCAGTTAACTCATATTGAAGTCAGTTAACTCATGTTGAAGTCAGTTAACTCATGCTAATTTCAGTTAACTCGTCTTGAAGTCAGTTAACTCATGTTGAAGTCAGTTAACTCATGTTGAAGTCAGTTAACTCATGCTAATTTCAGTTAACTCGTCTTGAAGTCAGTTAACTCATGTTGAAGTCAGTTAACTCATGTTGAAGTCAGTTAACTCATGGTGAAGTCAGTTAACTCATGTTGAAGTCAGTTAACTCATGTTGAAGTCAGTTAACTCATGTTGAAGTCAGTTAACTCATGTTGAAGTCAGTTAACTCATGGTGAAGTCAGTTAACTCATGTTGAATTCAGTTAACTCATCTTAAAGTCAGTTAACTCATGCTGAATTCAGTTAACTCATGTTGAAGTCAGTTAACTCTTGTTGATGTCAGTTAACTCATGTTGAAGCCAGTTAACTCATTTTGAATTCAGTTAACTAATGTTGAAGTCAGTTAACTCATGTTGAAGTCAGTTAACTCATGTTGAAGTCAATTAACTCATGTTGAAGTCAGTTAACTCATGTTGAAGTCAGTTAACTCATGTTGAAGTCAGTTAACTCATGTTGAAGTCAGTTAACTCATGTTGAAGTCAGTTAACTCATGTTGAAGTCAGTTAACTCATGTTGAAGTCAGTTAACTCATGTTGAAGTCAGTTAACTCATGTTGAAGTCAGTTAACTCATGTTGAAGTCAGTTAACTCATGCTGAATTCAGTTAACTCATGTTGAAGTCAGTTAAATCATGTTGAAGTCATTTAAATAATGTTGAATTCAGTTAACTCATGTTGAAGTCAGTTAACTCATGTTGAAGTCAGTTAACTCATGTTGAAGTCAGTTAACTCATGTTGAAGTCAGTTAACTCATGTTGAAGTCAGTTAACTCATGTTGAATTCAGTTAACTCATCTTAAAGTCAGTTAACTCATGCTGAATTCAGTTAACTCATGTTGAAGTCAGTTAACTCTTGTTGATGTCAGTTAACTCATGTTGAAGCCAGTTAACTCATTTTGAATTCAGTTAACTAATATTGAAGTCAGTTAACTCATGTTGAAGTCAGTTAACTCATGTTGAAGTCAGTTAACTCATGTTGAAGTCAGTTAACTCATGTTAAATTCAGTTAACTCATGTTGAAGTCAGTTAGCTCATGTTGAAGTCAGTTAACTCATGTTGAAGTCAGTTAACTCATGGTTGAAGTCAGTTAACTCATGTTGAAGCCAGTTAACTCATGTTGAAGTCAGTTAACTCATGCTGATTTCAGTTAACTCGTCTTGAAGTCAGTTAACTCATGTTGAAGTCAGTTAACTCATGTTGAAGTCAGTTAACTCATGTTGAAGTCAGTTAACTCATGTTGAAGTCAGTTAACTCATGTTGAAGTCAGTTAACTCATGTTGAAGTCAGTTAACTCATGTTGAAGTCAGTTAACTCATGTTGAAGTCCGTTAACTCATGTTGAATTCAGTTAACTCATGTTGAAGTCAGTTAACTTATGTTGAAGTCAGTTAACTCATGTTGAAGTCAGTTAACTCATATTGAAGTCAGTTAACTCATGTTGAAGTCAGTTAACTCATGCTAATTTCAGATAACTCGTCTTGAAGTCAGTTAACTCATGTTGAAGTCAGTTAACTCATGTTGAAGTCAGTTAACGCATGTTGAAGTCAGTTAACTCATGTTGAAGTCAGTTAACTCATGTTGAAGTCAGTTAACTCATGTTGAAGTCAGTTAACTCATGGTGAAGTCAGTTAACTCATGTTGAAGTCAGTTAACTCATGTTGAAGTCAGTTAACTCATGTTGAAGTCAGTTAACTCATGCTGAATTCAGTTAACTCATGTTGAAGTCAGTTAACTCATGTTGAAGTCAGTTAACTCATGTTGAAGTCAGTTAACTCATGTTGAAGTCAGTTAACTCATGTTGAAGTCAGTTAACTCATGTTGAAGTCAATTAACTTATGCTGAATTCAGTTAACTCATGTTGAAGTCAGTTAAATCATGTTGAAGTCATTTAAATAATGTTGAATTCAGTTAACTCATGTTGAAGTCAGTTAACTCATGTTGAAGTCAGTTAACTCATGTTGAAGTCAGTTAACTCATGTTGAAGTCAGTTAACTCATGTTGAAGTCAGTTAACTCATGTTGAATTCAGTTAACTCATCTTAAAGTCAGTTAACTCATGCTGAATTCAGTTAACTCATGTTGAAGTCAGTTAACTCTTGTTGATGTCAGTTAACTCATGTTGAAGCCAGTTAACTCATTTTGAATTCAGTTAACTAATGTTGAAGTCAGTTAACTCATGTTGAAGTCATTTAACTCATGTTGAAGTCAGTTAACTCATGTTGAAGTCAGTTAACTCATGTTGAAGTCAGTTAACTCATGTTGAAGTCAGTTAACTCATGTTGAAGTCAGTTAACTTATGTTGAAGTCCGTTAACTCATGTTGAATTCAGTTAACTCATGTTGAAGTCAGTTAACTTATGTTGAAGTCAGTTAACTCATGTTGAAGTCAGTTAACTCATATTGAAGTCAGTTAACTCATGTTGAAGTCAGTTAACTCATGCTAATTTCAGTTAACTCGTCTTGAAGTCAGTTAACTCATGTTGAAGTCAGTTAACTCATGTTGAAGTCAGTTAACTCATGCTAATTTCAGTTAACTCGTCTTGAAGTCAGTTAACTCATGTTGAAGTCAGTTAACTCATGTTGAAGTCAGTTAACTCATGGTGAAGTCAGTTAACTCATGTTGAAGTCAGTTAACTCATGTTGAAGTCAGTTAACTCATGTTGAAGTCAGTTAACTCATGTTGAAGTCAGTTAACTCATGGTGAAGTCAGTTAACTCATGTTGAATTCAGTTAACTCATCTTAAAGTCAGTTAACTCATGCTGAATTCAGTTAACTCATGTTGAAGTCAGTTAACTCTTGTTGATGTCAGTTAACTCATGTTGAAGCCAGTTAACTCATTTTGAATTCAGTTAACTAATGTTGAAGTCAGTTAACTCATGTTGAAGTCAGTTAACTCATGTTGAAGTCAATTAACTCATGTTGAAGTCAGTTAACTCATGTTGAAGTCAGTTAACTCATGTTGAAGTCAGTTAACTCATGTTGAAGTCAGTTAACTCATGTTGAAGTCAGTTAACTCATGTTGAAGTCAGTTAACTCATGTTGAAGTCAGTTAACTCATGTTGAAGTCAGTTAACTCATGTTGAAGTCAGTTAACTCATGTTGAAGTCAGTTAACTCATGCTGAATTCAGTTAACTCATGTTGAAGTCAGTTAAATCATGTTGAAGTCATTTAAATAATGTTGAATTCAGTTAACTCATGTTGAAGTCAGTTAACTCATGTTGAAGTCAGTTAACTCATGTTGAAGTCAGTTAACTCATGTTGAAGTCAGTTAACTCATGTTGAAGTCAGTTAACTCATGTTGAATTCAGTTAACTCATCTTAAAGTCAGTTAACTCATGCTGAATTCAGTTAACTCATGTTGAAGTCAGTTAACTCTTGTTGATGTCAGTTAACTCATGTTGAAGCCAGTTAACTCATTTTGAATTCAGTTAACTAATGTTGAAGTCAGTTAACTCATGTTGAAGTCAGTTAACTCATGTTGAAGTCAGTTAACTCATGTTGAAGTCAGTTAACTCATGTTAAATTCAGTTAACTCATGTTGAAGTCAGTTAGCTCATGTTGAAGTCAGTTAACTCATGTTGAAGTCAGTTAACTCATGGTTGAAGTCAGTTAACTCATGTTGAAGCCAGTTAACTCATGTTGAAGTCAGTTAACTCATGCTGATTTCAGTTAACTCGTCTTGAAGTCAGTTAACTCATGTTGAAGTCAGTTAACTCATGTTGAAGTCAGTTAACTCATGTTGAAGTCAGTTAACTCATGTTGAAGTCAGTTAACTCATGTTGAAGTCAGTTAACTCATGTTGAAGTCAGTTAACTCATGTTGAAGTCAGTTAACTCATGTTGAAGTCCGTTAACTCATGTTGAATTCAGTTAACTCATGTTGAAGTCAGTTAACTTATGTTGAAGTCAGTTAACTCATGTTGAAGTCAGTTAACTCATATTGAAGTCAGTTAACTCATGTTGAAGTCAGTTAACTCATGCTAATTTCAGATAACTCGTCTTGAAGTCAGTTAACTCATGTTGAAGTCAGTTAACTCATGTTGAAGTCAGTTAACGCATGTTGAAGTCAGTTAACTCATGTTGAAGTCAGTTAACTCATGTTGAAGTCAGTTAACTCATGTTGAAGTCAGTTAACTCATGGTGAAGTCAGTTAACTCATGTTGAAGTCAGTTAACTCATGTTGAAGTCAGTTAACTCATGTTGAAGTCAGTTAACTCATGCTGAATTCAGTTAACTCATGTTGAAGTCAGTTAACTCATGTTGAAGTCAGTTAACTCATGTTGAAGTCAGTTAACTCATGTTGAAGTCAGTTAACTCATGTTGAAGTCAGTTAACTCATGTTGAAGTCAATTAACTTATGCTGAATTCAGTTAACTCATGTTGAAGTCAGTTAAATCATGTTGAAGTCATTTAAATAATGTTGAATTCAGTTAACTCATGTTGAAGTCAGTTAACTCATGTTGAAGTCAGTTAACTCATGTTGAAGTCAGTTAACTCATGTTGAAGTCAGTTAACTCATGTTGAGGTCAGTTAACTCATGTTGAATTCAGTTAACTCATCTTAAAGTCAGTTAACTCATGCTGAATTCAGTTAACTCATGTTGAAGTCAGTTAACTCTTGTTGATGTCAGTTAACTCATGTTGAAGCCAGTTAACTCATTTTGAATTCAGTTAACTAATGTTGAAGTCAGTTAACTCATGTTGAAGTCATTTAACTCATGTTGAAGTCAGTTAACTCATGTTGAAGTCAGTTAACTCATGTTGAAGTCCGTTAACTCATGTTAAATTCAGTTAACTCATGTTGAAGTCAGTTAGCTCATGTTGAAGTCAGTTAACTCATGTTGAAGTCAGTTAACTCATGGTTGAAGTCAGTTAACTCATGTTGAAGCCAGTTAACTCATGTTGAAGTCAGTTAACTCATGCTGATTTCAGTTAACTCGTCTTGAAGTCAGTTAACTCATGTTGAAGTCAGTTAACTCATGTTGAAGTCAGTTAACTCATGTTGAAGTCAGTTAACTCATGTTGAAGTCAGTTAACTCATGTTGAAGTCAGTTAACTCATGTTGAAGTCAGTTAACTCATGTTGAAGTCAGTTAACTCATGTTGAAGTCAGTTAACTCATTTTGAAGTCAGTTAACTCATGTTGAAGTCAGTTAACTCATGTTGAAGTCATTTAACTCATGTTGAAGTCAGTTAACTCATGTTGAAGTCAGTTAACTCATGTTGAAGTCAGATAACTCCTGTTGAAGTCAGTTAACTCATGTTGAAGTCAGTTAACTCATGTTGAAGTCAGTTAAATCATGTTGAAGTCATTTAACTCATGTTGAAGTCAGTTAACTCATGTTGAAGTCAGTTAACTCATGTTGAAGTCAGTTAACTCATGTTGAAGTCAGTTAACTCATGTTGAAGTCAGTTAACTTATGTTGAAGTCCGTTAACTCATGTTGAATTCAGTTAACTCATGTTGAAGTCAGTTAACTTATGTTGAAGTCAGTTAACTCATGTTGAAGTCAGTTAACTCATATTGAAGTCAGTTAACTCATGTTGAAGTCAGTTAACTCATGCTAATTTCAGTTAACTCGTCTTGAAGTCAGTTAACTCATGTTGAAGTCAGTTAACTCATGTTGAAGTCAGTTAACTCATGTTGAAGTCAGTTAACTCATGTTGAAGTCAGTTAACTCATGCTAATTTCAGTTAACTCGTCTTGAAGTCAGTTAACTCATGTTGAAGTCAGTTAACTCATGTTGAAGTCAGTTAACTCATGTTGAAGTCAGTTAACTCATGTTGAAGTCAGTTAACTCATGTTGAAGTCAGTTAACTCATGTTGAAGTCAGTTAACTCATGTTGAAGTCAGTTAACTCATGTTGAAGTCAGTTAACTCATTTTGAAGTCAGTTAACTCATGTTGAAGTCAGTTAACTCATGTTGAAGTCATTTAACTCATGTTGAAGTCAGTTAACTCATGTTGAAGTCAGTTAACTCATGTTGAAGTCAGATAACTCCTGTTGAAGTCAGTTAACTCATGTTGAAGTCAGTTAACTCATGTTGAAGTCAGTTAAATCATGTTGAAGTCATTTAACTCATGTTGAAGTCAGTTAACTCATGTTGAAGTCAGTTAACTCATGTTGAAGTCAGTTAACTCATGTTGAAGTCAGTTAACCCATGTTGAAGTCAGTTAACTTATGTTGAAGTCCGTTAACTCATGTTGAATTCAGTTAACTCATGTTGAAGTCAGTTAACTTATGTTGAAGTATGTTAACTCATGTTGAAGTCAGTTAACTCATATTGAAGTCAGTTAACTCATGTTGAAGTCAGTTAACTCATGCTAATTTCAGTTAACTCGTCTTGAAGTCAGTTAACTCATGTTGAAGTCAGTTAACTCATGTTGAAGTCAGTTAACGCATGTTGAAGTCAGTTAACTCATGTTGAAGTCAGTTAACTCATGTTGAAGTCAGTTAACTCATGTTGAAGTCAGTTAACTCATGTTGAATTCAGTTAACTCATCTTAAAGTCAGTTAACTCATGCTGAATTCAGTTAACTCATGTTGAAGTCAGTTAACTCTTGTTGATGTCAGTTAACTCATGTTGAAGCCAGTTAACTCATTTTGAATTCAGTTAACTAATGTTGAAGTCAGTTAACTCATGTTGAAGTCATTTAACTCATGTTGAAGTCAGTTAACTCATGTTGAAGTCAGTTAACTCATGTTGAAGTCAGTTAACTCATGTTGAAGTCAGTTAACTCATGTTGAAGTCAGTTAACTTATGTTGAAGTCCGTTAACTCATGTTGAATTCAGTTAACTCATGTTGAAGTCAGTTAACTTATGTTGAAGTCAGTTAACTCATGTTGAAGTCAGTTAACTCATATTGAAGTCAGTTAACTCATGTTGAAGTCAGTTAACTCATGCTAATTTCAGTTAACTCGTCTTGAAGTCAGTTAACTCATGTTGAAGTCAGTTAACTCATGTTGAAGTCAGTTAACTCATGCTAATTTCAGTTAACTCGTCTTGAAGTCAGTTAACTCATGTTGAAGTCAGTTAACTCATGTTGAAGTCAGTTAACTCATGGTGAAGTCAGTTAACTCATGTTGAAGTCAGTTAACTCATGTTGAAGTCAGTTAACTCATGTTGAAGTCAGTTAACTCATGTTGAAGTCAGTTAACTCATGGTGAAGTCAGTTAACTCATGTTGAATTCAGTTAACTCATCTTAAAGTCAGTTAACTCATGCTGAATTCAGTTAACTCATGTTGAAGTCAGTTAACTCTTGTTGATGTCAGTTAACTCATGTTGAAGCCAGTTAACTCATTTTGAATTCAGTTAACTAATGTTGAAGTCAGTTAACTCATGTTGAAGTCAGTTAACTCATGTTGAAGTCAATTAACTCATGTTGAAGTCAGTTAACTCATGTTGAAGTCAGTTAACTCATGTTGAAGTCAGTTAACTCATGTTGAAGTCAGTTAACTCATGTTGAAGTCAGTTAACTCATGTTGAAGTCAGTTAACTCATGTTGAAGTCAGTTAACTCATGTTGAAGTCAGTTAACTCATGTTGAAGTCAGTTAACTCATGTTGAAGTCAGTTAACTCATGCTGAATTCAGTTAACTCATGTTGAAGTCAGTTAAATCATGTTGAAGTCATTTAAATAATGTTGAATTCAGTTAACTCATGTTGAAGTCAGTTAACTCATGTTGAAGTCAGTTAACTCATGTTGAAGTCAGTTAACTCATGTTGAAGTCAGTTAACTCATGTTGAAGTCAGTTAACTCATGTTGAAGTCAGTTAACTCATGTTGAAGTCAGTTAACTCATGTTGAAGTCAGTTAACTCATGTTGAAGTCAGTTAACTTATGTTGAAGTCCGTTAACTCATGTTGAATTCAGTTAACTCATGTTGAAGTCAGTTAACTTATGTTGAAGTCAGTTAACTCATGTTGAAGTCAGTTAACTCATATTGAAGTCAGTTAACTCATGTTGAAGTCAGTTAACTCATGCTAATTTCAGTTAACTCGTCTTGAAGTCAGTTAACTCATGTTGAAGTCAGTTAACTCATGTTGAAGTCAGTTAACTCATGTTGAAGTCAGTTAACTCATGTTGAAGTCAGTTAACTCATGCTAATTTCAGTTAACTCGTCTTGAAGTCAGTTAACTCATGTTGAAGTCAGTTAACTCATGTTGAAGTCAGTTAACTCATGTTGAAGTCAGTTAACTCATGTTGAAGTCAGTTAACTCATGTTGAAGTCAGTTAACTCATGTTGAAGTCAGTTAACTCATGTTGAAGTCAGTTAACTCATGTTGAAGTCAGTTAACTCATTTTGAAGTCAGTTAACTCATGTTGAAGTCAGTTAACTCATGTTGAAGTCATTTAACTCATGTTGAAGTCAGTTAACTCATGTTGAAGTCAGTTAACTCATGTTGAAGTCAGATAACTCCTGTTGAAGTCAGTTAACTCATGTTGAAGTCAGTTAACTCATGTTGAAGTCAGTTAAATCATGTTGAAGTCATTTAACTCATGTTGAAGTCAGTTAACTCATGTTGAAGTCAGTTAACTCATGTTGAAGTCAGTTAACTCATGTTGAAGTCAGTTAACTCATGTTGAAGTCAGTTAACTTATGTTGAAGTCCGTTAACTCATGTTGAATTCAGTTAACTCATGTTGAAGTCAGTTAACTTATGTTGAAGTCAGTTAACTCATGTTGAAGTCAGTTAACTCATATTGAAGTCAGTTAACTCATGTTGAAGTCAGTTAACTCATGCTAATTTCAGTTAACTCGTCTTGAAGTCAGTTAACTCATGTTGAAGTCAGTTAACTCATGTTGAAGTCAGTTAACGCATGTTGAAGTCAGTTAACTCATGTTGAAGTCAGTTAACTCATGTTGAAGTCAGTTAACTCATGTTGAAGTCAGTTAACTCATGTTGAATTCAGTTAACTCATCTTAAAGTCAGTTAACTCATGCTGAATTCAGTTAACTCATGTTGAAGTCAGTTAACTCTTGTTGATGTCAGTTAACTCATGTTGAAGCCAGTTAACTCATTTTGAATTCAGTTAACTAATGTTGAAGTCAGTTAACTCATGTTGAAGTCATTTAACTCATGTTGAAGTCAGTTAACTCATGTTGAAGTCAGTTAACTCATGTTGAAGTCAGTTAACTCATGTTGAAGTCAGTTAACTCATGTTGAAGTCAGTTAACTTATGTTGAAGTCCGTTAACTCATGTTGAATTCAGTTAACTCATGTTGAAGTCAGTTAACTTATGTTGAAGTCAGTTAACTCATGTTGAAGTCAGTTAACTCATATTGAAGTCAGTTAACTCATGTTGAAGTCAGTTAACTCATGCTAATTTCAGTTAACTCGTCTTGAAGTCAGTTAACTCATGTTGAAGTCAGTTAACTCATGTTGAAGTCAGTTAACTCATGCTAATTTCAGTTAACTCGTCTTGAAGTCAGTTAACTCATGTTGAAGTCAGTTAACTCATGTTGAAGTCAGTTAACTCATGGTGAAGTCAGTTAACTCATGTTGAAGTCAGTTAACTCATGTTGAAGTCAGTTAACTCATGTTGAAGTCAGTTAACTCATGTTGAAGTCAGTTAACTCATGGTGAAGTCAGTTAACTCATGTTGAATTCAGTTAACTCATCTTAAAGTCAGTTAACTCATGCTGAATTCAGTTAACTCATGTTGAAGTCAGTTAACTCTTGTTGATGTCAGTTAACTCATGTTGAAGCCAGTTAACTCATTTTGAATTCAGTTAACTAATGTTGAAGTCAGTTAACTCATGTTGAAGTCAGTTAACTCATGTTGAAGTCAATTAACTCATGTTGAAGTCAGTTAACTCATGTTGAAGTCAGTTAACTCATGTTGAAGTCAGTTAACTCATGTTGAAGTCAGTTAACTCATGTTGAAGTCAGTTAACTCATGTTGAAGTCAGTTAACTCATGTTGAAGTCAGTTAACTCATGTTGAAGTCAGTTAACTCATGTTGAAGTCAGTTAACTCATGTTGAAGTCAGTTAACTCATGCTGAATTCAGTTAACTCATGTTGAAGTCAGTTAAATCATGTTGAAGTCATTTAAATAATGTTGAATTCAGTTAACTCATGTTGAAGTCAGTTAACTCATGTTGAAGTCAGTTAACTCATGTTGAAGTCAGTTAACTCATGTTGAAGTCAGTTAACTCATGTTGAAGTCAGTTAACTCATGTTGAATTCAGTTAACTCATCTTAAAGTCAGTTAACTCATGCTGAATTCAGTTAACTCATGTTGAAGTCAGTTAACTCTTGTTGATGTCAGTTAACTCATGTTGAAGCCAGTTAACTCATTTTGAATTCAGTTAACTAATGTTGAAGTCAGTTAACTCATGTTGAAGTCAGTTAACTCATGTTGAAGTCAGTTAACTCATGTTGAAGTCAGTTAACTCATGTTAAATTCAGTTAACTCATGTTGAAGTCAGTTAGCTCATGTTGAAGTCAGTTAACTCATGTTGAAGTCAGTTAACTCATGGTTGAAGTCAGTTAACTCATGTTGAAGCCAGTTAACTCATGTTGAAGTCAGTTAACTCATGCTGATTTCAGTTAACTCGTCTTGAAGTCAGTTAACTCATGTTGAAGTCAGTTAACTCATGTTGAAGTCAGTTAACTCATGTTGAAGTCAGTTAACTCATGTTGAAGTCAGTTAACTCATGTTGAAGTCAGTTAACTCATGTTGAAGTCAGTTAACTCATGTTGAAGTCAGTTAACTCATGTTGAAGTCCGTTAACTCATGTTGAATTCAGTTAACTCATGTTGAAGTCAGTTAACTTATGTTGAAGTCAGTTAACTCATGTTGAAGTCAGTTAACTCATATTGAAGTCAGTTAACTCATGTTGAAGTCAGTTAACTCATGCTAATTTCAGATAACTCGTCTTGAAGTCAGTTAACTCATGTTGAAGTCAGTTAACTCATGTTGAAGTCAGTTAACGCATGTTGAAGTCAGTTAACTCATGTTGAAGTCAGTTAACTCATGTTGAAGTCAGTTAACTCATGTTGAAGTCAGTTAACTCATGGTGAAGTCAGTTAACTCATGTTGAAGTCAGTTAACTCATGTTGAAGTCAGTTAACTCATGTTGAAGTCAGTTAACTCATGCTGAATTCAGTTAACTCATGTTGAAGTCAGTTAACTCATGTTGAAGTCAGTTAACTCATGTTGAAGTCAGTTAACTCATGTTGAAGTCAGTTAACTCATGTTGAAGTCAGTTAACTCATGTTGAAGTCAATTAACTTATGCTGAATTCAGTTAACTCATGTTGAAGTCAGTTAAATCATGTTGAAGTCATTTAAATAATGTTGAATTCAGTTAACTCATGTTGAAGTCAGTTAACTCATGTTGAAGTCAGTTAACTCATGTTGAAGTCAGTTAACTCATGTTGAAGTCAGTTAACTCATGTTGAGGTCAGTTAACTCATGTTGAATTCAGTTAACTCATCTTAAAGTCAGTTAACTCATGCTGAATTCAGTTAACTCATGTTGAAGTCAGTTAACTCTTGTTGATGTCAGTTAACTCATGTTGAAGCCAGTTAACTCATTTTGAATTCAGTTAACTAATGTTGAAGTCAGTTAACTCATGTTGAAGTCATTTAACTCATGTTGAAGTCAGTTAACTCATGTTGAAGTCAGTTAACTCATGTTGAAGTCCGTTAACTCATGTTAAATTCAGTTAACTCATGTTGAAGTCAGTTAGCTCATGTTGAAGTCAGTTAACTCATGTTGAAGTCAGTTAACTCATGGTTGAAGTCAGTTAACTCATGTTGAAGCCAGTTAACTCATGTTGAAGTCAGTTAACTCATGCTGATTTCAGTTAACTCGTCTTGAAGTCAGTTAACTCATGTTGAAGTCAGTTAACTCATGTTGAAGTCAGTTAACTCATGTTGAAGTCAGTTAACTCATGTTGAAGTCAGTTAACTCATGTTGAAGTCAGTTAACTCATGTTGAAGTCAGTTAACTCATGTTGAAGTCAGTTAACTCATGTTGAAGTCAGTTAACTCATTTTGAAGTCAGTTAACTCATGTTGAAGTCAGTTAACTCATGTTGAAGTCATTTAACTCATGTTGAAGTCAGTTAACTCATGTTGAAGTCAGTTAACTCATGTTGAAGTCAGATAACTCCTGTTGAAGTCAGTTAACTCATGTTGAAGTCAGTTAACTCATGTTGAAGTCAGTTAAATCATGTTGAAGTCATTTAACTCATGTTGAAGTCAGTTAACTCATGTTGAAGTCAGTTAACTCATGTTGAAGTCAGTTAACTCATGTTGAAGTCAGTTAACTCATGTTGAAGTCAGTTAACTTATGTTGAAGTCCGTTAACTCATGTTGAATTCAGTTAACTCATGTTGAAGTCAGTTAACTTATGTTGAAGTCAGTTAACTCATGTTGAAGTCAGTTAACTCATATTGAAGTCAGTTAACTCATGTTGAAGTCAGTTAACTCATGCTAATTTCAGTTAACTCGTCTTGAAGTCAGTTAACTCATGTTGAAGTCAGTTAACTCATGTTGAAGTCAGTTAACGCATGTTGAAGTCAGTTAACTCATGTTGAAGTCAGTTAACTCATGTTGAAGTCAGTTAACTCATGTTGAAGTCAGTTAACTCATGGTGAAGTCAGTTAACTCATGTTGAAGTCAGTTAACTCATGTTGAAGTCAGTTAACTCATGTTGAAGTCAGTTAACTCATGTTGAAGTCAGTTAACTCATGGTGAAGTCAGTTAACTCATGTTGAATTCAGTTAACTCATCTTAAAGTCAGTTAACTCATGCTGAATTCAGTTAACTCATGTTGAAGTCAGTTAACTCTTGTTGATGTCAGTTAACTCATGTTGAAGCCAGTTAACTCATTTTGAATTCAGTTAACTAATGTTGAAGTCAGTTAACTCATGTTGAAGTCAGTTAACTCATGTTGAAGTCAATTAACTCATGTTGAAGTCAGTTAACTCATGTTGAAGTCAGTTAACTCATGTTGAAGTCAGTTAACTCATGTTGAAGTCAGTTAACTCATGTTGAAGTCAGTTAACTCATGTTGAAGTCAGTTAACTCATGTTGAAGTCAGTTAACTCATGTTGAAGTCAGTTAACTCATGTTGAAGTCAGTTAACTCATGTTGAAGTCAGTTAACTCATGCTGAATTCAGTTAACTCATGTTGAAGTCAGTTAAATCATGTTGAAGTCATTTAAATAATGTTGAATTCAGTTAACTCATGTTGAAGTCAGTTAACTCATGTTGAAGTCAGTTAACTCATGTTGAAGTCAGTTAACTCATGTTGAAGTCAGTTAACTCATGTTGAAGTCAGTTAACTCATGTTGAATTCAGTTAACTCATCTTAAAGTCAGTTAACTCATGCTGAATTCAGTTAACTCATGTTGAAGTCAGTTAACTCTTGTTGATGTCAGTTAACTCATGTTGAAGCCAGTTAACTCATTTTGAATTCAGTTAACTAATGTTGAAGTCAGTTAACTCATGTTGAAGTCAGTTAACTCATGTTGAAGTCAGTTAACTCATGTTGAAGTCAGTTAACTCATGTTAAATTCAGTTAACTCATGTTGAAGTCAGTTAGCTCATGTTGAAGTCAGTTAACTCATGTTGAAGTCAGTTAACTCATGGTTGAAGTCAGTTAACTCATGTTGAAGCCAGTTAACTCATGTTGAAGTCAGTTAACTCATGCTGATTTCAGTTAACTCGTCTTGAAGTCAGTTAACTCATGTTGAAGTCAGTTAACTCATGTTGAAGTCAGTTAACTCATGTTGAAGTCAGTTAACTCATGTTGAAGTCAGTTAACTCATGTTGAAGTCAGTTAACTCATGTTGAAGTCAGTTAACTCATGTTGAAGTCAGTTAACTCATGTTGAAGTCAGTTAACTCATTTTGAAGTCAGTTAACTCATGTTGAAGTCAGTTAACTCATGTTGAAGTCAGATAACTCCTGTTGAAGTCAGTTAACTCATGTTGAAGTCAGTTAACTCATGTTGAAGTCAGTTAAATCATGTTGAAGTCATTTAACTCATGTTGAAGTCAGTTAACTCATGTTGAAGTCAGTTAACTCATGTTGAAGTCAGTTAACTCATGTTGAAGTCAGTTAACTCATGTTGAAGTCAGTTAACTTATGTTGAAGTCCGTTAACTCATGTTGAATTCAGTTAACTCATGTTGAAGTCAGTTAACTTATGTTGAAGTCAGTTAACTCATGTTGAAGTCAGTTAACTCATATTGAAGTCAGTTAACTCATGTTGAAGTCAGTTAACTCATGCTAATTTCAGTTAACTCGTCTTGAAGTCAGTTAACTCATGTTGAAGTCAGTTAACTCATGTTGAAGTCAGTTAACGCATGTTGAAGTCAGTTAACTCATGTTGAAGTCAGTTAACTCATGTTGAAGTCAGTTAACTCATGTTGAAGTCAGTTAACTCATGTTGAATTCAGTTAACTCATCTTAAAGTCAGTTAACTCATGCTGAATTCAGTTAACTCATGTTGAAGTCAGTTAACTCTTGTTGATGTCAGTTAACTCATGTTGAAGCCAGTTAACTCATTTTGAATTCAGTTAACTAATGTTGAAGTCAGTTAACTCATGTTGAAGTCATTTAACTCATGTTGAAGTCAGTTAACTCATGTTGAAGTCAGTTAACTCATGTTGAAGTCAGTTAACTCATGTTGAAGTCAGTTAACTCATGTTGAAGTCAGTTAACTTATGTTGAAGTCCGTTAACTCATGTTGAATTCAGTTAACTCATGTTGAAGTCAGTTAACTTATGTTGAAGTCAGTTAACTCATGTTGAAGTCAGTTAACTCATATTGAAGTCAGTTAACTCATGTTGAAGTCAGTTAACTCATGCTAATTTCAGTTAACTCGTCTTGAAGTCAGTTAACTCATGTTGAAGTCAGTTAACTCATGTTGAAGTCAGATAACTCATGCTAATTTCAGTTAACTCGTCTTGAAGTCAGTTAACTCATGTTGAAGTCAGTTAACTCATGTTGAAGTCAGTTAACTCATGGTGAAGTCAGTTAACTCATGTTGAAGTCAGTTAACTCATGTTGAAGTCAGTTAACTCATGTTGAAGTCAGTTAACTCATGTTGAAGTCAGTTAACTCATGGTGAAGTCAGTTAACTCATGTTGAATTCAGTTAACTCATCTTAAAGTCAGTTAACTCATGCTGAATTCAGTTAACTCATGTTGAAGTCAGTTAACTCTTGTTGATGTCAGTTAACTCATGTTGAAGCCAGTTAACTCATTTTGAATTCAGTTAACTAATGTTGAAGTCAGTTAACTCATGTTGAAGTCAGTTAACTCATGTTGAAGTCAATTAACTCATGTTGAAGTCAGTTAACTCATGTTGAAGTCAGTTAACTCATGTTGAAGTCAGTTAACTCATGTTGAAGTCAGTTAACTCATGTTGAAGTCAGTTAACTCATGTTGAAGTCAGTTAACTCATGTTGAAGTCAGTTAACTCATGTTGAAGTCAGTTAACTCATGTTGAAGTCAGTTAACTCATGTTGAAGTCAGTTAACTCATGCTGAATTCAGTTAACTCATGTTGAAGTCAGTTAAATCATGTTGAAGTCATTTAAATAATGTTGAATTCAGTTAACTCATGTTGAAGTCAGTTAACTCATGTTGAAGTCAGTTAACTCATGTTGAAGTCAGTTAACTCATGTTGAAGTCAGTTAACTCATGTTGAAGTCAGTTAACTCATGTTGAATTCAGTTAACTCATCTTAAAGTCAGTTAACTCATGCTGAATTCAGTTAACTCATGTTGAAGTCAGTTAACTCTTGTTGATGTCAGTTAACTCATGTTGAAGCCAGTTAACTCATTTTGAATTCAGTTAACTAATGTTGAAGTCAGTTAACTCATGTTGAAGTCAGTTAACTCATGTTGAAGTCAGTTAACTCATGTTGAAGTCAGTTAACTCATGTTAAATTCAGTTAACTCATGTTGAAGTCAGTTAGCTCATGTTGAAGTCAGTTAACTCATGTTGAAGTCAGTTAACTCATGGTTGAAGTCAGTTAACTCATGTTGAAGCCAGTTAACTCATGTTGAAGTCAGTTAACTCATGCTGATTTCAGTTAACTCGTCTTGAAGTCAGTTAACTCATGTTGAAGTCAGTTAACTCATGTTGAAGTCAGTTAACTCATGTTGAAGTCAGTTAACTCATGTTGAAGTCAGTTAACTCATGTTGAAGTCAGTTAACTCATGTTGAAGTCAGTTAACTCATGTTGAAGTCAGTTAACTCATGTTGAAGTCCGTTAACTCATGTTGAATTCAGTTAACTCATGTTGAAGTCAGTTAACTTATGTTGAAGTCAGTTAACTCATGTTGAAGTCAGTTAACTCATATTGAAGTCAGTTAACTCATGTTGAAGTCAGTTAACTCATGCTAATTTCAGATAACTCGTCTTGAAGTCAGTTAACTCATGTTGAAGTCAGTTAACTCATGTTGAAGTCAGTTAACGCATGTTGAAGTCAGTTAACTCATGTTGAAGTCAGTTAACTCATGTTGAAGTCAGTTAACTCATGTTGAAGTCAGTTAACTCATGGTGAAGTCAGTTAACTCATGTTGAAGTCAGTTAACTCATGTTGAAGTCAGTTAACTCATGTTGAAGTCAGTTAACTCATGCTGAATTCAGTTAACTCATGTTGAAGTCAGTTAACTCATGTTGAAGTCAGTTAACTCATGTTGAAGTCAGTTAACTCATGTTGAAGTCAGTTAACTCATGTTGAAGTCAGTTAACTCATGTTGAAGTCAATTAACTTATGCTGAATTCAGTTAACTCATGTTGAAGTCAGTTAAATCATGTTGAAGTCATTTAAATAATGTTGAATTCAGTTAACTCATGTTGAAGTCAGTTAACTCATGTTGAAGTCAGTTAACTCATGTTGAAGTCAGTTAACTCATGTTGAAGTCAGTTAACTCATGTTGAGGTCAGTTAACTCATGTTGAATTCAGTTAACTCATCTTAAAGTCAGTTAACTCATGCTGAATTCAGTTAACTCATGTTGAAGTCAGTTAACTCTTGTTGATGTCAGTTAACTCATGTTGAAGCCAGTTAACTCATTTTGAATTCAGTTAACTAATGTTGAAGTCAGTTAACTCATGTTGAAGTCATTTAACTCATGTTGAAGTCAGTTAACTCATGTTGAAGTCAGTTAACTCATGTTGAAGTCCGTTAACTCATGTTAAATTCAGTTAACTCATGTTGAAGTCAGTTAGCTCATGTTGAAGTCAGTTAACTCATGTTGAAGTCAGTTAACTCATGGTTGAAGTCAGTTAACTCATGTTGAAGCCAGTTAACTCATGTTGAAGTCAGTTAACTCATGCTGATTTCAGTTAACTCGTCTTGAAGTCAGTTAACTCATGTTGAAGTCAGTTAACTCATGTTGAAGTCAGTTAACTCATGTTGAAGTCAGTTAACTCATGTTGAAGTCAGTTAACTCATGTTGAAGTCAGTTAACTCATGTTGAAGTCAGTTAACTCATGTTGAAGTCAGTTAACTCATGTTGAAGTCAGTTAACTCATTTTGAAGTCAGTTAACTCATGTTGAAGTCAGTTAACTCATGTTGAAGTCATTTAACTCATGTTGAAGTCAGTTAACTCATGTTGAAGTCAGTTAACTCATGTTGAAGTCAGATAACTCCTGTTGAAGTCAGTTAACTCATGTTGAAGTCAGTTAACTCATGTTGAAGTCAGTTAAATCATGTTGAAGTCATTTAACTCATGTTGAAGTCAGTTAACTCATGTTGAAGTCAGTTAACTCATGTTGAAGTCAGTTAACTCATGTTGAAGTCAGTTAACTCATGTTGAAGTCAGTTAACTTATGTTGAAGTCAGTTAACTCATGTTGAAGTCAGTTAACTCATGTTGAAGTCAGTTAACTTATGTTGAAGTCAGTTAACTCATGTTGAAGTCAGTTAACTCATATTGAAGTCAGTTAACTCATGTTGAAGTCAGTTAACTCATGCTAATTTCAGTTAACTCGTCTTGAAGTCAGTTAACTCATGTTGAAGTCAGTTAACTCATGTTGAAGTCAGTTAACGCATGTTGAAGTCAGTTAACTCATGTTGAAGTCAGTTAACTCATGTTGAAGTCAGTTAACTCATGTTGAAGTCAGTTAACTCATGGTGAAGTCAGTTAACTCATGTTGAAGTCAGTTAAATCATGTTGAAGTCATTTAACTCATGTTGAAGTCAGTTAACTCATGTTGAAGTCAGTTAACTCATGGTGAAGTCAGTTAACTCATGTTGAATTCAGTTAACTCATCTTAAAGTCAGTTAACTCATGCTGAATTCAGTTAACTCATGTTGAAGTCAGTTAACTCTTGTTGATGTCAGTTAACTCATGTTGAAGCCAGTTAACTCATTTTGAATTCAGTTAACTAATGTTGAAGTCAGTTAACTCATGTTGAAGTCAGTTAACTCATGTTGAAGTCAATTAACTCATGTTGAAGTCAGTTAACTCATGTTGAAGTCAGTTAACTCATGTTGAAGTCAGTTAACTCATGTTGAAGTCAGTTAACTCATGTTGAAGTCAGTTAACTCATGTTGAAGTCAGTTAACTCATGTTGAAGTCAGTTAACTCATGTTGAAGTCAGTTAACTCATGTTGAAGTCAGTTAACTCATGTTGAAGTCAGTTAACTCATGCTGAATTCAGTTAACTCATGTTGAAGTCAGTTAAATCATGTTGAAGTCATTTAAATAATGTTGAATTCAGTTAACTCATGTTGAAGTCAGTTAACTCATGTTGAAGTCAGTTAACTCATGTTGAAGTCAGTTAACTCATGTTGAAGTCAGTTAACTCATGTTGAAGTCAGTTAACTCATGTTGAATTCAGTTAACTCATGTTAAAGTCAGTTAACTCATGCTGAATTCAGTTAACTCATGTTGAAGTCAGTTAACTCTTGTTGATGTCAGTTAACTCATGTTGAAGCCAGTTAACTCATTTTGAATTCAGTTAACTAATGTTGAAATCAGTTAACTCATGTTGAAGTCAGTTAACTCATGTTGAAGTCAGTTAACTCATGTTGAAGTCAGTTAACTCATGTTAAATTCAGTTAACTCATGTTGAAGTCAGTTAGCTCATGTTGAAGTCAGTTAACTCATGTTGAAGTCAGTTAACTCATGGTTGAAGTCAGTTAACTCATGTTGAAGCCAGTTAACTCATGTTGAAGTCAGTTAACTCATGCTGATTTCAGTTAACTCGTCTTGAAGTCAGTTAACTCATGTTGAAGTCAGTTAACTCATGTTGAAGTCAGTTAACTCATGTTGAAGTCAGTTAACTCATGTTGAAGTCAGTTAACTCATGTTGAAGTCAGTTAACTCATGTTGAAGTCAGTTAACTCATGTTGAAGTCAGTTAACTCATGTTGAAGTCAGTTAACTCATTTTGAAGTCAGATAACTCATGTTGAAGTCAGTTAACTCATGTTGAAGTCATTTAACTCATGTTGAAGTCAGTTAACTCATGTTGAAGTCAGTTAACTCATGTTGAAGTCAGATAACTCATGTTGAAGTCAGTTAACTCATGTTGAAGTCAGTTAACTCATGTTGAAGTCAGTTAAATCATGTTGAAGTCATTTAACTCATGTTGAAGTCAGTTAACTCATGTTGAAGTCAGTTAACTCATGTTGAAGTCAGTTAACTCATGTTGAAGTCAGTTAACTCATGTTGAAGTCAGTTAACTCATGTTGAAGTCCGTTAACTCATGTTGAATTCAGTTAACTCATGTTGAAGTCAGTTAACTTATGTTGAAGTCAGTTAACTCATGTTGAAGTCAGTTAACTCATATTGAAGTCAGTTAACTCATGTTGAAGTCAGTTAACTCATGCTGATTTCAGTTAACTCGTCTTGAAGTCAGTTAACTCATGTTGAAGTCAGTTAACTCATGTTGAAGTCAGTTAACTCATGTTGAAGTCAGTTAACTCATGTTGAAGTCAGTTAACTCATGTTGAAGTCAGTTAACTCATGTTGAAGTCAGTTAACTCATGTTGAAGTCAGTTAACTCATGTTGAAGTCAGTTAACTCATTTTGAAGTCAGTTAACTCATGTTGAAGTCAGTTAACTCATGTTGAAGTCATTTAACTCATGTTGAAGTCAGTTAACTCATGTTGAAGTCAGTTAACTCATGTTGAAGTCAGATAACTCATGTTGAAGTCAGTTAACTCATGTTGAAGTCAGTTAACTCATGTTGAAGTCAGTTAAATCATGTTGAAGTCATTTAACTCATGTTGAAGTCAGTTAACTCATGTTGAAGTCAGTTAACTCATGTTGAAGTCAGTTAACTCATGTTGAAGTCAGTTACCTCATGTTGAAGTCAGTTAACTCATGTTGAAGTCCGTTAACTCATGTTGAATTCAGTTAACTCATGTTGAAGTCAGTTAACTTATGTTGAAGTCAGTTAACTCATGTTGAAGTCAGTTAACTCATATTGAAGTCAGTTAACTCATGTTGAAGTCAGTTATCTCATGCTAATTTCAGTTAACTCGTCTTGAAGTCAGTTAACTCATGTTGAAGTCAGTTAACTCATGTTGAAGTCAGTTAACGCATGTTGAAGTCAGTTAACTCATGTTGAAGTCAGTTAACTCATGTTGAAGTCAGTTAACTCATGTTGAAGTCAGTTAACTCATGGTGAAGTCAGTTAACTCATGTTGAAGTCAGTTAACTCATGTTGAAGTCAGTTAACTCATGTTGAAGTCAGTTAACTCATGCTGAATTCAGTTAACTCATGTTGAAGTCAGTTAAATCATGTTGAAGTCATTTAAATAATGTTGAATTCAGTTAACTCATGTTGAAGTCAGTTAACTCATGTTGAAGTCAGTTAACTCATGTTGAAGTCAGTTAACTCATGTTGAAGTCAGTTAACTCATGTTGAAGTCAGTTAACTCATGTTGAAGTCAGTTAACTCATGTTGAAGTCCGTTAACTCATGTTGAATTCAGTTAACTCATGTTGAAGTCAGTGAACTTATGTTGAAGTCAGTTAACTCATGTTGAAGTCAGTTAACTCATGGTGAAGTCAGTTAACTCATGTTGAATTCAGTTAACTCATCTTAAAGTCAGTTAACTCATGCTGAATTCAGTTAACTCATGTTGAAGTCAGTTAACTCTTGTTGATGTCAGTTAACTCATGTTGAAGCCAGTTAACTCATTTTGAATTCAGTTAACTAATGTTGAAGTCAGTTAACTCATGTTGAAGTCAGTTAACTCATGTTGAAGTCAGTTAACTCATGTTGAAGTCAGTTAACTCATGTTGAAGTCAGTTAACTCATGTTGAAGTCAGTTAACTCATGTTGAAGTCAGTTAACTCATGTTGAAGTCAGTTAACTCATGTTGAAGTCAGTTAACTCATGTTGAAGTCAGTTAACTCATGTTGAAGTCAGTTAACTCATTTTGAAGTCAGTTAACTCTTGTTGATGTCAGTTAACTCATGTTGAAGCCAGTTAACTCATTTTGAATTCAGTTAACTAATGTTGAAGTCAGTTAACTCATGTTGAAGTCAGTTAACTCATGTTGAAGTCAGTTAACTCATGTTGAAGTCAGTTAACTCATGTTGAAGTCCGTTAACTCATGTTAAATTCAGTTAACTCATGTTGAAGTCAGTTAGCTCATGTTGAAGTCAGTTAACTCATGTTGAAGTCAGTTAACTCATGGTTGAAGTCAGTTAACTCATGTTGAAGCCAGTTAACTCATGTTGAAGTCAGTTAACTCATGCTGATTTCAGTTAACTCGTCTTGAAGTCAGTTAACTCATGTTGAAGTCAGTTAACTCATGTTGAAGTCAGTTAACTCATGTTGAAGTCAGTTAACTCATGTTGAAGTCAGTTAACTCATGTTGAAGTCAGTTAACTCATTTTGAAGTCAGTTAACTCATGTTGAAGTCAGTTAACTCATTTTGAAGTCAGTTAACTCATGTTGAAGTCAGTTAACTCATGTTGAAGTCATTTAACTCATGTTGAAGTCAGTTAACTCATGTTGAAGTCAGTTAACTCATGTTGAAGTCAGATAACTCATGTTGAAGTCAGTTAACTCATGTTGAAGTCAGTTAACTCATGTTGAAGTCAGTTAAATCATGTTGAAGTCATTTAACACATGTTGAAGTCAGTTAACTCATGTTGAAGTCAGTTAACTCATGTTGAAGTCAGTTAACTCATGTTGAAGTCAGTTAACTCATGTTGAAGTCAGTTAACTCATGTTGAAGTCCGTTAACTCATGTTGAATTCAGTTAACTCATGTTGAAGTCAGTTAACTTATGTTGAAGTCAGTTAACTCATGTTGAAGTCAGTTAACTCATATTGAAGTCAGTTAACTCATGTTGAAGTCAGTTAACTCATGCTAATTTCAGTTAACTCGTCTTGAAGTCAGTTAACTCATGTTGAAGTCAGTTAACTCATGTTGAAGTCAGTTAACGCATGTTGAAGTCAGTTAACTCATGTTGAAGTCAGTTAACTCATGTTGAAGTCAGTTAACTCATGTTGAAGTCAGTTAACTCATGGTGAAGTCAGTTAACTCATGTTGAAGTCAGTTAACTCATGTTGAAGTCAGTTAACTCATGTTGAAGTCAGTTAACTCATGCTGAATTCAGTTAACTCATGTTGAAGTCAGTTAAATCATGTTGAAGTCATTTAAATAATGTTGAATTCAGTTAACTCATGTTGAAGTCAGTTAACTCATGTTGAAGTCAGTTAACTCATGTTGAAGTCAGTTAACTCATGTTGAAGTCAGTTAACTCATGTTGAAGTCAGTTAACTCATGTTGAAGTCAGTTAACTCATGTTGAAGTCCGTTAACTCATGTTGAATTCAGTTAACTCATGTTGAAGTCAGTGAACTTATGTTGAAGTCAGTTAACTCATGTTGAAGTCAGTTAACTCATATTGAAGTCAGTTAACTCATGTTGAAGTCAGTTAACTCATGCTAATTTCAGTTAACTCGTCTTGAAGTCAGTTAACTCATGTTGAAGTCAGTTAACTCATGTTGAAGTCAGTTAACGCATGTTGAAGTCAGGTAACTCATGTTGAAGTCAGTTAACTCATGTTGAAGTCAGTTAACTCATGTTGAAGTCAGTTAACTCATGGTGAAATCAGTTAACTCATGTTGAATTCAGTTAACTCATCTTAAAGTCAGTTAACTCATGCTGAATTCAGTTAACTCATGTTGAAGTCAGTTAACTCTTGTTGATGTCAGTTAACTCATGTTGAAGCCAGTTAACTCATTTTGAATTCAGTTAACTCATGTTGAAGTCAGTTAACTCATGTTGAAGTCAGTTAACTCATATTGAAGTCAGTTAACTCATGTTGAAGTCAGTTAACTCATGCAAATTTCAGTTAACTCGTCTTGAAGTCAGTTAACTCATGTTGAAGTCAGTTAACTCATGTTGAAGTCAGTTAACGCATGTTGAAGTCAGTTAACTCATGTTGAAGTCAGTTAACTCATGTTGAAGTCAGTTAACTCATGTTGAAGTCAGTTAACTCATGGTGAAGTCAGTTAACTCATGTTGAAGTCAGTTAACTCATGTTGAAGTCAGTTAACTCATGTTGAAGTCAGTTAACTCATGCTGAATTCAGTTAACTCATGTTGAAGTCAGTTAAATCATGTTGAAGTCATTTAAATAATGTTGAATTCAGTTAACTCATGTTGAAGTCAGTTAACTCATGTTGAAGTCAGTTAACTCATGTTGAAGTCAGTTAACTCATGTTGAAGTCAGTTAACTCATGTTGAAGTCAGTTAACTCATGTTGAAGTCAGTTAACTCATGTTGAAGTCCGTTAACTCATGTTGAATTCAGTTAACTCATGTTGAAGTCAGGAACTTATGTTGAAGTCAGTTAACTCATGTTGAAGTCAGTTAACTCATATTGAAGTCAGTTAACTCATGTTGAAGTTAGTTAACTCATGTTGAAGTCAGTTAACTCATGTTAATTTCCGTTAACTCGTCTTGAAGTCAGTTAACTCATGTTGAAGTCAGTTAACTCATGTTGAAGTCAGTTAACTCATGTTGAAGTCAGTTAACTCATGTTGAAGTCAGTTAACTCATGGTGAAGTCAGTTAACTCATGTTGAAGTCAGTTAACTCATGTTGAAGTCAGTTAACTCATGTTGAAGTCAGTTAACTCATGTTGAAGTCAGTTAACTCATGTTGAAGTCAGTTAACTCATGCTGAATTCAGTTAACTCATGTTGAAGTCAGTTAACTCATGTTGAAGTCAGTTAACTCATGTTGAAGTCAGTTAACTCATGTTGAAGTCCGTTAACTCATGTTGAATTCAGTTAACTCATGTTGAAGTCAGTTAACTTATGTTGAAGTCAGTTAACTCATGTTGAAGTCAGTTAACTCATATTGAAGTCAGTTAACTCATGTTGAAGTCAGTTAACTCATGCTAATTTCAGTTAACTCGTCTTGAAGTCAGTTAACTCATGTTGAAGTCAGTTAACTCATGTTGAAGTCAGTTAACGCATGTTGAAGTCAGTTAACTCATGTTGAAGTCAGTTAACTCATGTTGAAGTCAGTTAACTCATGTTGAAGTCAGTTAACTCATGGTGAAGTCAGTTAACTCATGTTGAAGTCAGTTAACTCATGTTGAAGTCAGTTAACTCATGTTGAAGTCAGTTAACTCATGCTGAATTCAGTTAACTCATGTTGAAGTCAGTTAAATCATGTTGAAGTCATTTAAATAATGTTGAATTCAGTTAACTCATGTTGAAGTCAGTTAACTCATGTTGAAGTCAGTTAACTCATGTTGAAGTCAGTTAACTCATGTTGAAGTCAGTTAACTCATGTTGAAGTCAGTTAACTCATGTTGAAGTCAGTTAACTCATGTTGAAGTCCGTTAACTCATGTTGAATTCAGTTAACTCATGTTGAAGTCAGTGAACTTATGTTGAAGTCAGTTAACTCATGTTGAAGTCAGTTAACTCATATTGAAGTCAGTTAACTCATGTTGAAGTCAGTTAACTCATGCTAATTTCAGTTAACTCGTCTTGAAGTCAGTTAACTCATGTTGAAGTCAGTTAACTCATGTTGAAGTCAGTTAACGCATGTTGAAGTCAGGTAACTCATGTTGAAGTCAGTTAACTCATGTTGAAGTCAGTTAACTCATGTTGAAGTCAGTTAACTCATGGTGAAATCAGTTAACTCATGTTGAATTCAGTTAACTCATCTTAAAGTCAGTTAACTCATGCTGAATTCAGTTAACTCATGTTGAAGTCAGTTAACTCTTGTTGATGTCAGTTAACTCATGTTGAAGCCAGTTAACTCATTTTGAATTCAGTTAACTCATGTTGAAGTCAGTTAACTCATGTTGAAGTCAGTTAACTCATATTGAAGTCAGTTAACTCATGTTGAAGTCAGTTAACTCATGCAAATTTCAGTTAACTCGTCTTGAAGTCAGTTAACTCATGTTGAAGTCAGTTAACTCATGTTGAAGTCAGTTAACGCATGTTGAAGTCAGTTAACTCATGTTGAAGTCAGTTAACTCATGTTGAAGTCAGTTAACTCATGTTGAAGTCAGTTAACTCATGGTGAAGTCAGTTAACTCATGTTGAAGTCAGTTAACTCATGTTGAAGTCAGTTAACTCATGTTGAAGTCAGTTAACTCATGCTGAATTCAGTTAACTCATGTTGAAGTCAGTTAAATCATGTTGAAGTCATTTAAATAATGTTGAATTCAGTTAACTCATGTTGAAGTCAGTTAACTCATGTTGAAGTCAGTTAACTCATGTTGAAGTCAGTTAACTCATGTTGAAGTCAGTTAACTCATGTTGAAGTCAGTTAACTCATGTTGAAGTCAGTTAACTCATGTTGAAGTCCGTTAACTCATGTTGAATTCAGTTAACTCATGTTGAAGTCAGGAACTTATGTTGAAGTCAGTTAACTCATGTTGAAGTCAGTTAACTCATATTGAAGTCAGTTAACTCATGTTGAAGTTAGTTAACTCATGTTGAAGTCAGTTAACTCATGTTAATTTCCGTTAACTCGTCTTGAAGTCAGTTAACTCATGTTGAAGTCAGTTAACTCATGTTGAAGTCAGTTAACTCATGTTGAAGTCAGTTAACTCATGTTGAAGTCAGTTAACTCATGGTGAAGTCAGTTAACTCATGTTGAAGTCAGTTAACTCATGTTGAAGTCAGTTAACTCATGTTGAAGTCAGTTAACTCATGTTGAAGTCAGTTAACTCATGTTGAAGTCAGTTAACTCATGCTGAATTCAGTTAACTCATGTTGAAGTCAGTTAAATCATGTTGAAGTCATTTAAATAATGTTGAATTCAGTTAACTCATGTTGAAGTCAGTTAACTCATGTTGAAGTCAGTTAACTCATGTTGAAGTCAGTTAACTCATGTTGAAGTCAGTTAACTCATGTTGAAGTCAGTTAACTCATGTTGAATTCAGTTAACTCATCTTAAAGTCAGTTAACTCATGCTGAATTCAGTTAACTCATGTTGAAGTCAGTTTACTCTTGTTGATGTCAGTTAACTCATGTTGAAGCCAGTTAACTCATTTTGAATTCAGTTAACTAATGTTGAAGTCAGTTAACTCATGTTGAAGTCAGTTAACTCATGTTGAAGTCAGTTAACTCATGTTGAAGTCAGTTAACTCATGATGAAGTCCGTTATCTCATGTTAAATTCAGTTAACTCATGTTGAAGTCAGTTAGCTCATGTTGAAGTCAGTTAACTCATGTTGAAGTCAGTTAACTCATGGTTGAAGTCAGTTAACTCATGTTGAAGCCACTTAACTCATGTTGAAGTCAGTTAACTCATGCTGATTTCAGTTAACTCATGTTGAAGTCAGTTAACTCATGTTGAAGTCAGTTAACTCATGTTGAAGTCAGTTAACTCATGTTGAAGTCAGTTAACTCATGTTGAAGTCCGTTACTCATGTTGAATTCAGTTAACTCATGTTGAAGTCAGTTAACTTATGTTGAAGTCAGTTAACTCATGTTGAAGTCAGTTAACTCATATTGAAGTCAGTTAACTCATGTTGAAGTCAGTTAACTCATGTTAATTTCAGTTAACTCGTCTTGAAGTCAGTTAACTCATGTTGAAGTCAGTTAACTCATGTTGAAGTCAGTTAACGCATGTTGAAGTCAGTTAACTCATGTTGAAGTCAGTTAACTCATGTTGAAGTCAGTTAACTCATGTTGAAGTCAGTTAACTCATTGTGAAGTCAGTTAACTCATGTTGAAGTCAGTTAACTCATGTTGAAGTCAGTTAACTCATGTTGAAGTCAGATAACTCATGCTGAATTCAGTTAACTCATGTTGAAGTCAGTTAAATCATGTTGAAGTCATTTAAATAATGTTGAATTCAGTTAACTCATGTTGAAGTCAGTTAACTCATGTTGAAGTCAGTTAACTCATGTTGAAGTCAGTTAACTCATGTTGAAGTCAGATAACTCATGTTGAAGTCAGTTAACTCATGTTGAAGTCCGTTAACTCATGTTGAATTCAGTTACCTCATGTTGAAGTCAGTTAACTTATGTTGAAGTCAGTTAACTCATGTTGAAGTCAGTTAACTCATATTGAAGTCAGTTAACTCATGTTGAAGTTAGTTAACTCATGTTGAAGTCAGTTAACTCATGCTAATTTCAGTTAACTCGTCTTGAAGTCAGTTAACTCATGTTGAAGTCAGTTAACTCATGTTGAAGTCAGTTAACTCATGTTGAAGTCAGTTAACTCATGTTGAAGTCAGTTAACTCATGTTGAAGTCAGTTAACTCATGTTGAAGTCAGTTAACTCATGTTGAAGTCAGTTAACTCATGTTGAAGTCAGTTAACTCATGTTGAAGTCATTTAACTCATGTTGAAGTCAGTTAACTCATGTTGAAGTCAGTTAACTCATGTTGAAGTCAGATAACTCATGTTGAAGTCAGTTAACTCATGTTGAAGTCAGTTAACTCATGTTGAAGTCAGTTAAATCATGTTGAAGTCATTTAACTCATGTTGAAGTCAGTTAACTCATGTTGAAGTCAGTTAACTCATGTTGAAGTCAGTTAACTCATGCTGAAGTCAGTTAACTCATGTTGAAGTCAGTTAACTCATGTTGAAGTCCGTTAACTCATGTTGAATTCAGTTAACTCATGTTGAAGTCAGTTAACTTATGTTGAAGTCAGTTAACTCATGTTGAAGTCAGTTAACTCATATTGAAGTCAGTTAACTCATGTTGAAGTCAGTTAACTCATGCTAATTTCAGTTAACTCGTCTTGAAGTCAGTTAACTCATGTTGAAGTCAGTTAACTCATGTTGAAGTCAGTTAACGCATGTTGAAGTCAGTTAACTCATGTTGAAGTCAGTTAACTCATGTTGAAGTCAGTTAACTCATGTTGAAGTCAGTTAACTCATGGTGAAGTCAGTTAACTCATGTTGAAGTCAGTTAACTCATGTTGAAGTCAGTTAACTCATGTTGAAGTCAGTTAACTCATGCTGAATTCAGTTAACTCATGTTGAAGTCAGTTAAATCATGTTGAAGTCATTTAAATAATGTTGAATTCAGTTAACTCATGTTGAAGTCAGTTAACTCATGTTGAAGTCAGTTAGCTCATGTTGAAGTCAGTTAACTCATGTTGAAGTCAGTTAACTCATGTTGAAGTCAGTTAACTCATGTTGAAGTCAGTTAACTCATGTTGAAGTCCGTTAACTCATGTTGAATTCAGTTAACTCACGTTGAAGTCAGTTAACTTATGTTGAAGTCAGTTAACTCATGTTGAAGTCAGTTAACTCATATTGAAGTCAGTTAACTCATGTTGAAGTTAGTTAACTCATGTTGAAGTCAGTTAACTCATGCTAATTTCCGTTAACTCGTCTTGAAGTCAGTTAACTCATGTTGAAGTCAGTTAACTCATGTTGAAGTCAGTTAACTCATGTTGTAGTCAGTTAACTCATGTTGAAGTCAGTTAACTCATGGTGAAGTCAGTTAACTCATGTTGAAGTCAGTTAACTCATGTTGAAGTCAGTTAACTCATGTTGAAGTCAGTTAACTCATGTTGAAGTCAGTTAACTCATGTTGAAGTCAGTTAACTCATGCTGAATTCAGTTAACTCATGTTGAAGTCAGTTAAATCATGTTGAAGTCATTTAAATAATGTTGAATTCAGTTAACTCATGTTGAAGTCAGTTAACTCATGTTGAAGTCAGTTAACTCATGTTGAAGTCAGTTAACTCATGTTGAAGTCAGTTAACTCATGTTGAAGTCAGATAACTCATGTTGAAGTCAGTTAACTCATGTTGAAGTCCGTTAACTCATGTTGAATTCAGTTACCTCATGTTGAAGTCAGTTAACTTATGTTGAAGTCAGTTAACTCATGTTGAAGTCAGTTAACTCATATTGAAGTCAGTTAACTCATGTTGAAGTTAGTTAACTCATGTTGAAGTCAGTTAACTCATGCTAATTTCAGTTAACTCGTCTTGAAGTCAGTTAACTCATGTTGAAGTCAGTTAACTCATGTTGAAGTCAGTTAACTCATGTTGAAGTCAGTTAACTCATGTTGAAGTCAGTTAACTCATGTTGAAGTCAGTTAACTCATGTTGAAGTCAGTTAACTCATGTTGAAGTCAGTTAACTCATGTTGAAGTCAGTTAACTCATGTTGAAGTCAGTTAACTCATGTTGAAGTCAGTTAACTCATGCTGAATTCAGTTAACTCATGTTGAAGTCAGTTAAATCATGTTGAAGTCATTTAAATAATGTTGAATTCAGTTAACTCATGTTGAAGTCAGTTAACTCATGTTGAAGTCAGTTAACTCATGTTGAAGTCAGTTAACTCATGTTGAAGTCAGTTAACTCATGTTGAAGTCAGTTAACTCATGTTGAATTCAGTTAACTCATCTTAAAGTCAGTTAACTCATGCTGAATTCAGTTAACTCATGTTGAAGTCAGTTAACTCTTGTTGATGTCAGTTAACTCATGTTGAAGCCAGTTAACTCATTTTGAATTCAGTTAACTAATGTTGAAGTCAGTTAACTCATGTTGAAGTCAGTTAACTCATGTTGAAGTCAGATAACTCATGCTGAAGTCAGTTAACTCATGTTGAAGTCCGTTAACTCATGTTAAATTCAGTTAACTCATGTTGAAGTCAGTTAGCTCATGTTGAAGTCAGTTAACTCATGTTGAAATCAGTTAACTCATGGTTGAAGTCAGTTAACTCATGTTGAAGCCAGTTAACTCATGTTGAAGTCAGTTAACTCATGCTGATTTCAGTTAACTCATGTTGAAGTCAGTTAACTCATGTTGAAGTCAGTTAACTCATGTTGAAGTCCGTTACTCATGTTGAATTCAGTTAACTCATGTTGAAGTCAGTTAACTTATGTTGAAGTCAGTTAACTCATGTTGAAGTCAGTTAACTCATATTGAAGTCAGTTAACTCATGTTGAAGTCAGTTAACTCATGCTAATTTCAGTTAACTCGTCTTGAAGTCAGTTAACTCATGTTGAAGTCAGTTAACTCATGTTGAAGTCAGTTAACGCATGTTGAAGTCAGTTAACTCATGTTGAAGTCAGTTAACTCATGTTGAAGTCAGTTAACTCATGTTGAAGTCCGTTAACTCATGGTGAAGTCAGTTAACTCATGTTGAAGTCAGTTAACTCATGTTGAAGTCAGTTAACTCATGTTGAAGTCAGTTAACTCATGCTGAATTCAGTTAACTCATGTTGAAGTCAGTTAAATCATGTTGAAGTCATTTAAATAATGTTGAATTCAGTTAACTCATGTTGAAGTCAGTTAACTCATGTTGAAGTCAGTTAACTCATGTTGAAGTCAGTTAACTCATGTTGAAGTCAGTTAACTCATGTTGAAGTCAGATAACTCATGTTGAAGTCAGTTAACTCATGTTGAAGTCCGTTAACTCATGTTGAATTCAGTTACCTCATGTTGAAGTCAGTTAACTTATGTTGAAGTCAGTTAACTCATGTTGAAGTCAGTTAACTCATATTGAAGTCAGTTAACTCATGTTGAAGTTAGTTAACTCATGTTGAAGTCAGTTAACTCATGCTAATTTCAGTTAACTCGTCTTGAAGTCAGTTAACTCATGTTGAAGTCAGTTAACTCATGTTGAAGTCAGTTAACTCATGTTGAAGTCAGTTAACTCATGTTGAAGTCAGTTAACTCATGTTGAAGTCAGTTAACTCATGTTGAAGTCAGTTAACTCATGTTGAAGTCAGTTAACTCATGTTGAAGTCAGTTAACTCATGTTGAAGTCATTTAACTCATGTGGAAGTCAGTTAACTCATGTTGAAGTCAGTTTACTCATGTTGGAGTCAGATAACTCATGTTGAAGTCAGTTAACTCATGTTGAAGTCAGTTAACTCATGTTGAAGTCAGTTAAATCATGTTGAAGTCATTTAACTCATGTTGAAGTCAGTTAACTCATGTTGAAGTCAGTTAACTCATGTTGAAGTCAGTTAACTCATGCTGAAGTCAGTTAACTCATGTTGAAGTCAGTTAACTCATGTTGAAGTCCGTTAACTCATGTTGAATTCAGTTAACTCATGCTAATTTCAGTTAACTCGTCTTGAAGTCAGTTAACTCATGTTGAAGTCAGTTAACTCATGTTGAAGTCAGTTAACGCATGTTGAAGTCAGTTAACTCATGTTGAAGTCAGTTAACTCATGTTGAAGTCAGTTAACTCATGTTGAAGTCAGTTAACTCATGGTGAAGTCAGTTAACTCATGTTGAAGTCAGTTAACTCATGTTGAAGTCAGTTAACTCATGTTGAAGTCAGTTAACTCATGCTGAATTCAGTTAACTCATGTTGAAGTCAGTTAAATCATGTTGAAGTCATTTAAATAATGTTGAATTCAGTTAACTCATGTTGAAGTCAGTTAACTCATGTTGAAGTCAGTTAACTCATATTGAAGTCAGTTAACTCATGTTGAAGTTAGTTAACTCATGTTGAAGTCAGTTAACTCATGCTAATTTCCGTTAACTCGTCTTGAAGTCAGTTAACTCATGTTGAAGTCAGTTAACTCATGTTGAAGTCAGTTAACTCATGTTGTAGTCAGTTAACTCATGTTGAAGTCAGTTAACTCATGGTGAAGTCAGTTAACTCATGTTGAAGTCAGTTAACTCATGTTGAAGTCAGTTAACTCATGTTGAAGTCAGTTAACTCATGTTGAAGTCAGTTAACTCATGTTGAAGTCAGTTAACTCATGCTGAATTCAGTTAACTCATGTTGAAGTCAGTTAAATCATGTTGAAGTCATTTAAATAATGTTGAATTCAGTTAACTCATGTTGAAGTCAGTTAACTCATGTTGAAGTCAGTTAACTCATGTTGAAGTCAGTTAACTCATGTTGAAGTCAGTTAACTCATGTTGAAGTCAGTTAACTCATGTTGAATTCAGTTAACTCATCTTAAAGTCAGTTAACTCATGCTGAATTCAGTTAACTCATGTTGAAGTCAGTTTACTCTTGTTGATGTCAGTTAACTCATGTTGAAGCCAGTTAACTCATTTTGAATTCAGTTAACTAATGTTGAAGTCAGTTAACTCATGTTGAAGTCAGTTAACTCATGTTGAAGTCAGTTAACTCATGTTGAAGTCAGTTAACTCATGATGAAGTCCGTTATCTCATGTTAAATTCAGTTAACTCATGTTGAAGTCAGTTAGCTCATGTTGAAGTCAGTTAACTCATGTTGAAGTCAGTTAACTCATGGTTGAAGTCAGTTAACTCATGTTGAAGCCACTTAACTCATGTTGAAGTCAGTTAACTCATGCTGATTTCAGTTAACTCATGTTGAAGTCAGTTAACTCATGTTGAAGTCAGTTAACTCATGTTGAAGTCAGTTAACTCATGTTGAAGTCAGTTAACTCATGTTGAAGTCCGTTACTCATGTTGAATTCAGTTAACTCATGTTGAAGTCAGTTAACTTATGTTGAAGTCAGTTAACTCATGTTGAAGTCAGTTAACTCATATTGAAGTCAGTTAACTCATGTTGAAGTCAGTTAACTCATGCTAATTTCAGTTAACTCGTCTTGAAGTCAGTTAACTTATGTTGAAGTCAGTTAACTCATGTTGAAGTCAGTTAACGCATGTTGAAGTCAGTTAACTCATGTTGAAGTCATTTAACTCATGTTGAAGTCAGTTAACTCATGTTGAAGTCAGTTAACTCATGGTGAAGTCAGTTAACTCATGTTGAAGTCAGTTAACTCATGTTGAAGTCAGTTAACTCATGTTGAAGTCAGTTAACTCATGCTGAATTCAGTTAACTCATGTTGAAGTCAGTTAAATCATGTTGAAGTCATTTAAATAATGTTGAATTCAGTTAACTCATGTTGAAGTCAGTTAACTCATGTTGAAGTCAGTTAACTCATGTTGAAGTCAGTTAACTCATGTTGAAGTCAGTTAACTCATGTTGAAGTCAGATAACTCATGTTGAAGTCAGTTAACTCATGTTGAAGTCCGTTAACTCATGTTGAATTCAGTTACCTCATGTTGAAGTCAGTTAACTTATGTTAAAGTCAGTTAACTCATGTTGAAGTCAGTTAACTCATATTGAAGTCAGTTAACTCATGTTGAAGTTAGTTAACTCATGTTGAAGTCAGTTAACTCATGCTAATTTCAGTTAACTCGTCTTGAAGTCAGTTAACTCATGTTGAAGTCAGTTAACTCATGTTGAAGTCAGTTAACTCATGTTGAAGTCAGTTAACTCATGTTGAAGTCAGTTAACTCATGTTGAAGTCAGTTAACTCATGTTGAAGTCAGTTAACTCATGTTGAAGTCAGTTAACTCATGTTGAAGTCAGTTAACTCATGTTGAAGTCAGTTAACTCATGTTGAAGTCAGTTAACTCATGCTGAATTCAGTTAACTCATGTTGAAGTCAGTTAAATCATGTTGAAGTCATTTAAATAATGTTGAATTCAGTTAACTCATGTTGAAGTCAGTTAACTCATGTTGAAGTCAGTTAACTCATGTTGAAGTCAGTTAACTCATGTTGAAGTCAGTTAACTCATGTTGAAGTCAGTTAACTCATGTTGAATTCAGTTAACTCATCTTAAAGTCAGTTAACTCATGCTGAATTCAGTTAACTCATGTTGAAGTCAGTTAACTCTTGTTGATGTCAGTTAACTCATGTTGAAGCCAGTTAACTCATTTTGAATTCAGTTAACTAATGTTGAAGTCAGTTAACTCATGTTGAAGTCAGTTAACTCATGTTGAAGTCAGATAACTCATGCTGAAGTCAGTTAACTCATGTTGAAGTCCGTTAACTCATGTTAAATTCAGTTAACTCATGTTGAAGTCAGTTAGCTCATGTTGAAGTCAGTTAACTCATGTTGAAATCAGTTAACTCATGGTTGAAGTCAGTTAACTCATGTTGAAGCCAGTTAACTCATGTTGAAGTCAGTTAACTCATGCTGATTTCAGTTAACTCGTCTTGAAGTCAGTTAACTCATGTTGAAGTCAGTTAACTCATGTTGAAGTCAGTTAACTCATGTTGAAGTCAGTTAACTCGTCTTGAAGTCAGTTAACTCATGTTGAAGTCAGTTAACTCATGTTGAAGTCAGTTAACTCATGGTGATGTCAGTTAACTCATGTTGAAGTCAGTTAACTCATGTTGAAGTCAGTTAACTCATGTTGAAGTCAGTTAACTCATGTTGAAGTCAGTTAACTCATGCTGAATTCAGTTAACTCATGTTGAAGTCAGTTAAATCATGTTGAAGTCATTTAAATAATGTTGAAGTCAGTTAACTCATGTTGAAGTCAGTTAACTCATGCTAATTTCAGTTAACTCGTCTTGAAGTCAGTTAACTCATGTTGAAGTCATTTAAATAATGTTGAAGTCAGTTAACTCATGTTGAAGTCAGTTAACTCATGCTAATTTCAGTTAACTCGTCTTGAAGTCAGTTAACTCATGTTGAAGTCAGTTAACTCATGTTGAAGTCAGTTAACTCATGTTGAAGTCAGTTAACTCATGTTGAAGTGAGTTAACTCATGTTGAAGTCAGTTAACTCATGTTGAAGTCAGTTAACTCATGTTGAAGTCAGTTAACTCATGTTGAAGTCAGTTAACTCATGCTGAATTCAGTTAACTCATGTTGAAGTCAGTTAAATCATGTTGAAGTCATTTAAATAATGTTGAATTCAGTTAACTCATGTTGAAGTCAGTTAACTCATGTTGAAGTCAGTTAACTCATGTTGAAGTCAGTTAACTCATGTTGAAGTCAGTTAACTCATGTTGAAGTCAGTTAACTCATGTTGAATTCAGTTAACTCATGTTGAAGTCAGTTAACTCATGTTGAATTCAGTTAAATCATCTTAAAGTCAGTTAACTCATGCTGAATTCAGTTAACTCATGTTGAAGTCAGTTAACTCTTGTTGATGTCAGTTAACTCATGTTGAAGCCAGTTAACTCATTTTGAATTCAGTTAACTAATGTTGAAGTCAGTTAACTCATGTTGAAGTCAGTTAACTCATGTTGAAGTCAGTTAACTCATGTTGAAGTCAGTTAACTCATGTTGAAGTCCGTTAACTCATGTTAAATTCAGTTAACTCATGTTGAAGTCAGTTAGCTCATGTTGAAGTCAGTTAACTCATGTTGAAGTCAGTTAACTCATGGTTGAAGTCAGTTAACTCATGTTGAAGCCAGTTAACTCATGTTGAAGTCAGTTAACTCATGCTGATTTCAGTTAACTCGTCTTGAAGTCAGTTAACTCATGTTGAAGTCAGTTAACTCATGTTGAAGTCAGTTAACTCATGTTGAAGTCAGTTAACTCATGTTGAAGTCAGTTAACTCATGTTGAAGTCAGTTAACTCATGTTTGAAGTCAGTTAACTCATGCTGAATTCAGTTAACTCATGTTGAAGTCAGTTAAATCATGTTGAAGTCATTTAAATAATGTTGAAGTCAGTAAACTCATGTTGAAGTCAGTTAACTCATGCTGATTTCAGTTAACTCGTCTTGAAGTCAGTTAACTCATGTTGAAGTCAGTTAACTCATGTTGAAGTCAGTTAACTCATGTTGAAGTCAGTTAACTCATGTTGAAGTCAGTTAACTCATGCTAATTTCAGTTAACTCGTCTTGAAGTCAGTTAACTCATGTTGAAGTCAGTTAATTCATGTTGAAGTCAGTTAACTCATGTTGAAGTCAGTTAACTCATGTTGAAGTCAGTTAACTCATGTTGAAGTCCGTTAACTCATGTTGAGGTCAGTTAACTCATGGTGAAGTCAGTTAACTCATGTTGAAGTCAGTTAACTCATGTTGAAGTCAGTTAACTCATGTTGAAGTCAGTTAACTCATGCTGAATTCAGTTAACTCATGTTGAAGTCAGTTAAATCATGTTGAAGTCATTTAAATAATGTTGAATTCAGTTAACTCATGTTGAAGTCAGTTAACTCATGTTGAAGTCAATTAACTCATGTTGAAGTCAGTTAACTCATGTTGAAGTCAGTTAACTCATGTTTGAAGTCAGTTAACTCATGCTGAATTCAGTTAACTCATGTTGAAGTCAGTTAAATCATGTTGAAGTCATTTAAATAATGTTGAAGTCAGTTAACTCATGTTGAAGTCAGTTAACTCATGCTGATTTCAGTTAACTCGTCTTGAAGTCAGTTAACTCATGTTGAAGTCAGTTAACTCATGTTGAAGTCAGTTAACTCATGTTGAAGTCAGTTAACTCATGTTGAAGTCAGTTAACTCATGCTAATTTCAGTTAACTCGTCTTGAAGTCAGTTAACTCATGTTGAAGTCAGTTAATTCATGTTGAAGTCAGTTAACTCATGTTGAAGTCAGTTAACTCATGTTGAAGTCAGTTAACTCATGTTGAAGTCAGTTAACTCATGTTGAGGTCAGTTAACTCATGGTGAAGTCAGTTAACTCATGTTGAAGTCAGTTAACTCATGTTGAAGTCAGTTAACTCATGTTGAAGTCAGTTAACTCATGCTGAATTCAGTTAACTCATGTTGAAGTCAGTTAAATCATGTTGAAGTCATTTAAATAATGTTGAATTCAGTTAACTCATGTTGAAGTCAGTTAACTCATGTTGAAGTCAGTTAACTCATGTTGAAGTCAGTTAACTCATGTTGAAGTCAGTTAACTCATGTTGAAGTCAGTTAACTCATGTTGAAGTCCGTTAACTCATGTTGAATTCAGTTAACTCATGTTGAAGTCAGTTAACTTATGTTTAAGTCAGTTAACTCATGTTGAAGTCAGTTAACTCATATTGAAGTCAGTTAACTCATGTTGAAGTCAGTTAACTCATGTTGAAGTCAGTTAACTCATGCTAATTTCAGTTAACTCGTCTTGAAGTCATTTAACTCATGTTGAAGTCAGTTAACTCATGTTGAAGTCAGTTAACTCATGCTGAAGTCCGTTAACTCATGTTGAATTCAGTTAACTCATGTTGAAGTCAGTTAACTTATGTTGAAGTCAGTTAACTCATGTTGAAGTCAGTTAACTCATATTGAAGTCAGTTAACTCATGTTGAAGTCAGTTAAATCATGTTGAAGTCATTTAAATAATGTTGAATTCAGTTAACTCATGTTGAAGTCAGTTAACTCATGTTGAAGTCAGTTAACTCATGTTAAAGTCAGTTAACTCATGTTGAAGTCAGTTAACTCATGTTGAAGTCAGTTAACTCATGTTGAAGTCCGTTAACTCATGTTGAATTCAGTTAACTCATGTTGAAGTCAGTTAACTTATGTTGAAGTCAGTTAACTCATGTTGAAGTCAGTTAACTCATATTGAAGTCAGTTAACTCATGTTGAAGTCAGTTAACTCATGTTGAAGTCAGTTAACTCATGCTAATTTCAGTTAACTCGTCTTGAAGTCAGTTAACTCATGTTGAAGTCAGTTAACTCATGTTGAAGTCAGTTAACTCATGTTGAAGTCAGTTAACTCATGTTGAATTCAGTTAACTCATGTTGAAGTCAGTTAGCTCATGTTGAAGTCAGTTAACTCATGTTGAAGTCAGTTAACTCATGTTGAAGTCAGTTAACTCATGCTGAATTCAGTTAACTCGTCTTGAAGTCAGTTAGCTCATGTTGAACTCAGTTAACTCACGTTGAAGTCAGTTAACTCATGTTGAAGTCAGTTAACTCATGCTGATTTCAGTTAACTCGTCTTGAAGTCAGTTAACTCATGTTGAAGTCAGTTAACTCATGTTGAAGTCAGTTAACTCATGTTGAAGTCAGTTAACTCATGTTGAAGTCAGTTAACTCATGTTGAAGTCAGTTAACTCATGTTGAAGTCAGTTAACTCATGGTGAAGTCAGTTAACTCATGTTGAAGTCAGTTAACTCATGTTGAAGTCAGTTAACTCATGTTGAAGTCAGTTAACTCATGTTGAAGTCAGTTAACTCATGCTGAATTCAGTTAACTCATGTTGAAGTCAGTTAAATCATGTTGAAGTCATTTAAATAATGTTGAAGTCAGTTAACTCATGTTGAAGTCAGTTAACTCATGCTAATTTCAGATAACTCGTCTTGAAGTCAGTTAACTCATGTTGATGTCAGTTAACTCATGTTGAAGTCAGTTAACTCATGTTGAAGTCAGTTAACTCATGTTGAAGTCAGTTAACTCATGTTGAAGTCAGTTAACTCATGTTGAAGTCAGTTAACTCATGTTGAAGTCAGTTAACTCATGTTGAAGTCAGTTAACTCATGCTGAATTCAGTTAACTCATGTTGAAGTCAGTTAAATCATGATGAAGTCCTTTAAATAATGTTGAATTCAGTTAACTCATGTTGAAGTCAGTTAACTCATGTTGAAGTCAGTTAACTCATGTTGAAGTCAGTTAACTCATGTTGAAGTCAGTTAACTCATGTTGAAGTCAGTTAACTCATGTTGAATTCAGTTAACTCATCTTAAAGTCAGTTAACTCATGCTGAATTCAGTTAACTCATGTTGAAGTCAGTTAACTCTTGTTGATGTCAGTTAATTCATGTTGAAGCCAGTTAACTCATTTTGAATTCAGTTAACTAATGTTGAAGTCAGTTAACTCATTTTGAAGTCAGTTAACTCATGTTGAAGTCAGTTAACTCATGTTGAAGTCAGTTAACTCATGTTGAAGTCCGTTAACTCATGTTAAATTCAGTTAACTCATGTTGAAGTCAGTTAGCTCATGTTGAAGTCAGTTAACTCATGTTGAAGTCAGTTAACTCATGGTTGAAGTCAGTTAACTCATGTTGAAGCCAGTTAACTCATGTTGAAGTCAGTTAACTCATGCTGATTTCAGTTAACTCGTCTTTAAGTCAGTTAACTCATGTTGAAGTCAGTTAACTCATGTTGAAGTCAGTTAACTCATGTTGAAGTCAGTTAACTCATGTTGAAGTCAGTTAACTCATGTTGAAGTCAGTTAACTCATGTTGAAGTCAGTTAACTCATGGTGAAGTCAGTTAACTCAAGTTGAAGTCAGTTAACTCATGTTGAAGTCAGTTAACTCATGTTGAAGTCAGTTAACTCATGTTGAAGTCAGTTAACTCATGCTGAATTCAGTTAACTCATGTTGAAGTCAGTTAAATCATGTTGAAGTCATTTAAATAATGTTGAAGTCAGTTAACTCATGTTGAAGTCAGTTAACTCATGCTAATTTCAGTTAACTCGTCTTGAAGTCAGTTAACTCATGTTGAAGTCATTTAAATAATGTTGAAGTCAGTTAACTCATGTTGAAGTCAGTTAACTCATGTTGAAGTCAGTTAACTCATGCTAATTTGAGTTAACTCGTCTTGAAGTCAGTTAACTCATGTTGAAGTCAGTTAACTCATGTTGAAGTCAGTTAACTCATGTTGAAGTCAGTTAACTCATGTTGAAGTCAGTTAACTCATGTTGAAGTCAGTTAACTCATGTTGAAGTCAGTTAACTCATGGTGAAGTCAGTTAACTCATGTTGAAGTCAGTTAACTCATGTTGAAGTCAGTTAACTCATGTTGAAGTCAGTTAACTCATGTTGAAGTCAGTTAACTCATGTTGAATTCAGTTAAATCATCTTAAAGTCAGTTAACTCATGCTGAATTCAGTTAACTCATGTTGAAGTCAGTTAACTCTTGTTGATGTCAGTTAACTCATGTTGAAGCCAGTTAACTCATTTTGAATTCAGTTAACTAATGTTGAAGTCAGTTAACTCATGTTGAAGTCAGTTAACTCATGTTGAAGTCAGTTAACTCATGTTGAAGTCAGTTAACTCATGTTGAAGTCCGTTAACTCATGTTAAATTCAGTTAACTCATGTTGAAGTCAGTTAGCTCATGTTGAAGTCAGTTAACTCATGTTGAAGTCAGTTAACTCATGGTTGAAGTCAGTTAACTCATGTTGAAGCCAGTTAACTCATGTTGAAGTCAGTTAACTCATGCTGATTTCAGTTAACTCGTCTTGAAGTCAGTTAACTCATGTTGAAGTCAGTTAACTCATGTTGAAGTCAGTTAACTCATGTTGAAGTCAGTTAACTCATGTTGAAGTCAGTTAACTCATGTTGAAGTCAGTTAACTCATGTTGAAGTCAGTTAACTCATGGTGAAGTCAGTTAACTCAAGTTGAAGTCAGTTAACTCATGTTGAAGTCAGTTAACTCATGTTGAAGTCAGTTAACTCATGTTGAAGTCAGTTAACTCATGCTGAATTCAGTTAACTCATGTTGAAGTCAGTTAAATCATGTTGAAGTCATTTAAATAATGTTGAAGTCAGTTAACTCATGTTGAAGTCAGTTAACTCATGCTAATTTCAGTTAACTCGTCTTGAAGTCAGTTAACTCATGTAGAAGTCATTTAAATAATGTTGAAGTCAGTTAACTCATGTTGAAGTCAGTTAACTCATGTTGAAGTCAGTTAACTCATGCTAATTTCAGTTAACTCGTCTTGAAGTCAGTTAACTCATGTTGAAGTCAGTTAACTCATGTTGAAGTCAGTTAACTCATGTTGAAGTCAGTTAACTCATGTTGTAGTCAGTTAACTCATGTTGAAGTCAGTTAACTCATGTTGAAGTCAGTTAACTCATGGTGAAGTCAGTTAACTCATGTTGAAGTCAGTTAACTCATGTTGAAGTCAGTTAACTCATGTTGAAGTCAGTTAACTCATGCTGAATTCAGTTAACTCATGTTGAAGTCAGTTAAATCATGTTGAAGTCATTTAAATAATGTTGAATTCAGTTAACTCATGTTGAAGTCAGTTAACTCATGTTGAAGTCAGTTAACTCATGTTGAAGTCAGTTAACTCATGTTGAAGTCAGTTAACTCATGTTGAAGTCAGTTAACTCATGTTGAAGTCCGTTAACTCATGTTGAATTCAGTTAACTCATGTTGAAGTCAGTTAACTTATGTTTAAGTCAGTTAACTCATGTTGAAGTCAGTTAACTCATATTGAAGTCAGTTAACTCATGTTGAAGTCAGTTAACTCATGTTGAAGTCAGTTAACTAATGCTAATTTCAGTTAACTCGTCTTGAAGTCAGTTAACTCATGTTGAAGTCAGTTAACTCATGTTGAAGTCAGTTAACTCATGTTGAAGTCCGTTAACTCATGTTGAATTCAGTTAACTCATGTTGAAGTCAGTTAACTTATGTTGAAGTCAGTTAACTCATGTTGAAGTCAGGTAACTCATATTGAAGTCAGTTAACTCATGTTGACGTCAGTTAAATCATGTTGAAGTCATTTAAATAATGTTGAATTCAGTTAACTCATGTTGAAGTCAGTTAACTCATGTTGAAGTCAGTTAACTCATGTTAAAGTCAGTTAACTCATGTTGAAGTCAGTTAACTCTTGTTGATGTCAGTTAATTCATGTTGAAGCCAGTTAACTCATTTTGAATTCAGTTAACTAATGTTGAAGTCAGTTAACTCATTTTGAAGTCAGTTAACTCATGTTGAAGTCAGTTAACTCATGTTGAAGTCAGTTAACTCATGTTGAAGTCCGTTAACTCATGTTAAATTCAGTTAACTCATGTTGAAGTCAGTTAGCTCATGTTGAAGTCAGTTAACTCATGTTGAAGTCAGTTAACTCATGGTTGAAGTCAGTTAACTCATGTTGAAGCCAGTTAACTCATGTTGAAGTCAGTTAACTCATGCTGATTTCAGTTAACTCGTCTTTAAGTCAGTTAACTCATGTTGAAGTCAGTTAACTCATGTTGAAGTCAGTTAACTCATGTTGAAGTCAGTTAACTCATGTTGAAGTCAGTTAACTCATGTTGAAGTCAGTTAACTCATGTTGAAGTCAGTTAACTCATGGTGAAGTCAGTTAACTCAAGTTGAAGTCAGTTAACTCATGTTGAAGTCAGTTAACTCATGTTGAAGTCAGTTAACTCATGTTGAAGTCAGTTAACTCATGCTGAATTCAGTTAACTCATGTTGAAGTCAGTTAAATCATGTTGAAGTCATTTAAATAATGTTGAAGTCAGTTAACTCATGTTGAAGTCAGTTAACTCATGCTAATTTCAGTTAACTCGTCTTGAAGTCAGTTAACTCATGTTGAAGTCATTTAAATAATGTTGAAGTCAGTTAACTCATGTTGAAGTCAGTTAACTCATGTTGAAGTCAGTTAACTCATGCTAATTTGAGTTAACTCGTCTTGAAGTCAGTTAACTCATGTTGAAGTCAGTTAACTCATGTTGAAGTCAGTTAACTCATGTTGAAGTCAGTTAACTCATGTTGAAGTCAGTTAACTCATGTTGAAGTCAGTTAACTCATGTTGAAGTCAGTTAACTCATGGTGAAGTCAGTTAACTCATGTTGAAGTCAGTTAACTCATGTTGAAGTCAGTTAACTCATGTTGAAGTCAGTTAACTCATGTTGAAGTCAGTTAACTCATGTTGAATTCAGTTAAATCATCTTAAAGTCAGTTAACTCATGCTGAATTCAGTTAACTCATGTTGAAGTCAGTTAACTCTTGTTGATGTCAGTTAACTCATGTTGAAGCCAGTTAACTCATTTTGAATTCAGTTAACTAATGTTGAAGTCAGTTAACTCATGTTGAAGTCAGTTAACTCATGTTGAAGTCAGTTAACTCATGTTGAAGTCAGTTAACTCATGTTGAAGTCCGTTAACTCATGTTAAATTCAGTTAACTCATGTTGAAGTCAGTTAGCTCATGTTGAAGTCAGTTAACTCATGTTGAAGTCAGTTAACTCATGGTTGAAGTCAGTTAACTCATGTTGAAGCCAGTTAACTCATGTTGAAGTCAGTTAACTCATGCTGATTTCAGTTAACTCGTCTTGAAGTCAGTTAACTCATGTTGAAGTCAGTTAACTCATGTTGAAGTCAGTTAACTCATGTTGAAGTCAGTTAACTCATGTTGAAGTCAGTTAACTCATGTTGAAGTCAGTTAACTCATGTTGAAGTCAGTTAACTCATGGTGAAGTCAGTTAACTCAAGTTGAAGTCAGTTAACTCATGTTGAAGTCAGTTAACTCATGTTGAAGTCAGTTAACTCATGTTGAAGTCAGTTAACTCATGCTGAATTCAGTTAACTCATGTTGAAGTCAGTTAAATCATGTTGAAGTCATTTAAATAATGTTGAAGTCAGTTAACTCATGTTGAAGTCAGTTAACTCATGCTAATTTCAGTTAACTCGTCTTGAAGTCAGTTAACTCATGTAGAAGTCATTTAAATAATGTTGAAGTCAGTTAACTCATGTTGAAGTCAGTTAACTCATGTTGAAGTCAGTTAACTCATGCTAATTTCAGTTAACTCGTCTTGAAGTCAGTTAACTCATGTTGAAGTCAGTTAACTCATGTTGAAGTCAGTTAACTCATGTTGAAGTCAGTTAACTCATGTTGTAGTCAGTTAACTCATGTTGAAGTCAGTTAACTCATGTTGAAGTCAGTTAACTCATGGTGAAGTCAGTTAACTCATGTTGAAGTCAGTTAACTCATGTTGAAGTCAGTTAACTCATGTTGAAGTCAGTTAACTCATGCTGAATTCAGTTAACTCATGTTGAAGTCAGTTAAATCATGTTGAAGTCATTTAAATAATGTTGAATTCAGTTAACTCATGTTGAAGTCAGTTAACTCATGTTGAAGTCAGTTAACTCATGTTGAAGTCAGTTAACTCATGTTGAAGTCAGTTAACTCATGTTGAAGTCAGTTAACTCATGTTGAAGTCCGTTAACTCATGTTGAATTCAGTTAACTCATGTTGAAGTCAGTTAACTTATGTTTAAGTCAGTTAACTCATGTTGAAGTCAGTTAACTCATATTGAAGTCAGTTAACTCATGTTGAAGTCAGTTAACTCATGTTGAAGTCAGTTAACTAATGCTAATTTCAGTTAACTCGTCTTGAAGTCAGTTAACTCATGTTGAAGTCAGTTAACTCATGTTGAAGTCAGTTAACTCATGTTGAAGTCCGTTAACTCATGTTGAATTCAGTTAACTCATGTTGAAGTCAGTTAACTTATGTTGAAGTCAGTTAACTCATGTTGAAGTCAGGTAACTCATATTGAAGTCAGTTAACTCATGTTGAAGTCAGTTAAATCATGTTGAAGTCATTTAAATAATGTTGAATTCAGTTAACTCATGTTGAAGTCAGTTAACTCATGTTGAAGTCAGTTAACTCATGTTAAAGTCAGTTAACTCATGTTGAAGTCAGTTAACTCATGTTGAAGTCAGTTAACTCATGTTGAAGTCAGTTAACTCATGTTGAAGTCAGTTAACTCATGTTGAATTCAGTTAACTCATGTTGAAGTCAGTTAGCTCATGTTGAAGTCAGTTAACTCATGTTGAAGTCAGTTAACTCATGTTGAAGTCAGTTAACTCATGCTGAATTCAGTTAACTCGTCTAAAAGTCAGTTAGCTCATGTTGAACTCAGTTAACTCACGTTGAAGTCAGTTAACTCATGTTGAAGTCAGTTAACTCATGTTGATTTCAGTTAACTCGTCTTGAAGTCAGTTAACTCATGTTGAAGTCAGTTAACTCATGTTGAAGTCAGTTAACTCATGTTGAAGTCAGTTAACTCATGTTGAAGTCAGTTAACTCATGTTGAAGTCAGTTAACTCATGTTGAAGTCAGTTAACTCATGGTGAAGTTAGTTAACTCATGTTGAAGTCAGTTAACTCATGTTGAAGTCAGTTAACTCATGTTGAAGTCAGTTAACTCATGTTGAAGTCAGTTAACTCATGCTGAATTCAGTTAACTCATGTTGAAGTCAGTTAAATCATGTTGAAGTCATTTAAATAATGTTGAAGTCAGTTAACTCATGTTGAAGTCAGTTAACTCATGCTAATTTCAGTTAACTCGTCTTGAAGTCAGTTAACTCATGTTTAAGTCATTTAAATAATGTTGAAGTCAGTTAACTCATGTTGAAGTCAGTTAACTCATGCTAATTTCAGTTAACTCGTCTTGAAGTCAGTTAACTCATGTTGAAGTCAGTTAACTCATGTTGAAGTCAGTTAACTCATGTTGAAGTCAGTTAACTCATGTTGAAGTCAGTTAACTCATGTTGAAGTCAGTTAACTCATGTTGAAGTCAGTTAAGTCATGTTGAAGTCAGTTAACTCATGCTGAATTCAGTTAACTCATGTTGAAGTCAGTTAAATCATGTTGAAGTCATTTAAATAATGTTGAATTCAGTTAACTCATGTTGAAGTCAAATAACTCATGTTGAATTCAGTTAACTCATGTTGAAGTCAGTTAACTCATGTTGAAGTCAGTTAACTCATGTTGAAGTCAGTTAACTCATGTTGAATTTAGTTAACTCATCTTAAAGTCAGTTAACTCATGCTGAATTCAGTTAACTCATGTTGAAGTCAGTTAGCTCTTGTTGATGTCAGTTAACTCATGTTGAAGCCAGTTAACTCATTTTGAATTCAGTTAACTAATGTTGAAGTCAGTTAACTCATGTTGAAGTCAGTTAACTCATGTTGAAGTCAGTTAACTCATGTTGAAGTCAGTTAACTCATGTTGAAGTCCGTTAACTCATGTTAAATTCAGTTAACTCATGTTGAAGTCAGTTAACTCATGTTGAAGCCAGTTAACTCATGTTGAAGTCAGTTAACTCATGCTGATTTCAGTTAACTCGTCTTGAAGTCAGTTAACTCATGTTGAAGTCAGTTAACTCATGTTGAAGTCAGTTAACTCATGTTGAAGTCAGTTAACTCATGTTGAAGTCAGTTAACTCATGTTGAAGTCAGTTAACTCATGTTGAATTTAGTTAACTCATCTTAAAGTCAGTTAACTCATGCTGAATTCAGTTAACTCATGTTGAAGTCAGTTAGCTCTTGTTGATGTCAGTTAACTCATGTTGAAGCCAGTTAACTCATTTTGAATTCAGTTAACTAATGTTGAAGTCAGTTAACTCATGTTGAAGTCAGTTAACTCATGTTGAAGTCAGTTAACTCATGTTGAAGTCAGTTAACTCATGTTGAAGTCCGTTAACTCATGTTAAATTCAGTTAACTCATGTTGAAGTCAGTTAACTCATGTTGAAGCCAGTTAACTCATGTTGAAGTCAGTTAACTCATGCTGATTTCAGTTAACTCGTCTTGAAGTCAGTTAACTCATGTTGAAGTCAGTTAACTCATGTTGAAGTCAGTTAACTCATGTTGAAGTCAGTTAACTCATGTTGAAGTCAGTTAACTCATGTTGAAGTCAGTTAACTCATGTTGAAGTCAGTTAACTCATGGTGAAGTCAGTTAACTCAAGTTGAAGTCAGTTAACTCATGTTGAAGTCAGTTAACTCATGTTGAAGTCAGTTAACTCATGTTGAAGTCAGTTAACTCATGCTGAATTCAGTTAACTCATGTTGAAGTCAGTTAAATCATGTTGAAGTCATTTAAATAATGTTGAATTCAGTTAACTCATGTTGAAGTCAGTTAACTCATGTTGAAGTCAGTTAACTCATGTTGAAGTCAGTTAACTCATGTTGAAGTCAGTTAACTCATGTTGAAGTCAGTTAACTCATGTTGAAGTCCGTTAACTCATGTTGAATTCAGTTAACTCATGTTGAAGTCAGTTAACTTATGTTTAAGTCAGTTAACTCATGTTGAAGTCAGTTAACTCATATTGAAGTCAGTTAACTCATGTTGAAGTCAGTTAACTCATGTTGAAGTCAGTTAACTCATGCTAATTTCAGTTAACTCGTCTTGAATTCAGTTAACTCATGTTGAAGTCAGTTAACTCATGTTGAAGTCAGTTAACTCATGTTGAAGTCCGTTAACTCATGTTGAATTCAGTTAACTCATGTTGAAGTCAGTTAACTTATGTTGAAGTCAGTTAACTCATGTTGAAGTCAGTTAACTCATATTGAAGTCAGTTAACTCATGTTGTAGTCAGTTAAATCATGTTGAAGTCAGTTAACTCATGTTGAAGTCAGTTAACTCATGTTAAAGTCAGTTAACTCATGTTGAAGTCAGTTAACTCATGTTGAAGTCAGTTAACTCATGTTGAAGTCCGTTAACTCATGTTGAATTCAGTTAGCTCATGTTGAAGTCAGTTAACTTATGTTGAAGTCAGTTAACTCATGTTGAAGTCAGTTAACTCATATTGAAGTCAGTTAACTCATGTTGAAGTCAGTTAACTCATGTTGAAGTCAGTTAACTCATGCTAATTTCAGTTAACTCGTCTTGAAGTCAGTTAACTCATGTTGAAGTCAGTTAACTCATGTTGAAGTCAGTTAACTCATGTTGAAGTCAGTTAACTCATGTTGAATTCAGTTAACTCATGTTGAAGTCAGTTAGCTCATGTTGAAGTCAGTTAACTCATGTTGAAGTCAGTTAACTCATGTTGAAGTCAGTTAACTCATGCTGAATTCAGTTAACTCGTCTTGAAGTCAGTTAGCTCATGTTGAACTCAGTTAACTCACGTTGAAGTCAGTTAACTCATGTTGAAGTCAGTTAACTCATGCTGAATTCAGTTAACTCGTCTTGAAGTCAGTTAACTCATGTTGAAGTCAGTTAACTCATTTTGAAGTCAGTTAACTCATGTTGAAGTCAGTTAACTCATGTTGAAGTCATTTAACTCATGTTGAAGTCAGTTAACTCATGTTGAAGTCAGATAACTCATGTTGAAGTCAGTTAACTCATGTTGAAGTCAGATAACTCATGTTGAAGTCAGTTAAATCATGTTGAAGTCATTTAACTCATGTTGAAGTCAGTTAACTCATGTTGAAGTCAGTTAACTCATGTTGAAGTCAGTTAACTCATGTTGAAGTCAGTTAACTCATGTTGAAGTCAGTTAACTCATGTTGAAGTCCGTTAACTCATGTTGAATTCAGTTAACTCATGTTGAAGTCAGTTAACTTATGTTGAAGTCAGTTAACTCATGTTGAAGTCAGTTAACTCATATTGAAGTCAGTTAACTCATGTTGAAGTCAGTTAACTCTTGTTGAAGTCAGTTAACTCATGTTGAAGTCAGTTAACTCATGCTAATTTCAGTTAACTCGTCTTGAAGTCAGTTAACTTATGTTGAAGTCAGTTAACTCATGTTGAAGTCAGTTAACTCATGTTGAAGTCAGTTAACTCATGTTGAAGTCAGTTAACTCATGTTGAAGTCAGTTAACTCATGTTGAAGTCAGTTAACTCATGGTGAAGTCAGTTAACTCATGTTGAAGTCAGTTAACTCATGTTGAAGTCAGTTAACTCATGTTGAAGTCAGTTAACTCATGCTGAATTCAGTTAACTCATGTTGAAGTCAGTTAAATCATGTTGAAGTCATTTAAATAATGTTGAATTCAGTTAACTCATGTTGAAGTCAGTTAACTCATGTTGAAGTCAGTTAACTCATGTTGAAGTCAGTTAACTCATGTTGAAGTCAGTTAACTCATGTTGAAGTCAGTTAACTCATGTTGAATTCAGTTAACTCATGTTGAAGTCAGTTAACTTATGTTTAAGTCAGTTAACTCATGTTGAAGTCAGTTAACTCATATTGAAGTCAGTTAACTCATGTTGAAGTCAGTTAGCTCTTGTTGATGTCAGTTAACTCATGTTGAAGTCAGTTAACTCATGCTAATTTCAGTTAACTCGTCTTGAAGTCAGTTAACTCATGTTGAAGTAATTTAAATAATGTTGAAGTCAGTTAACTCATGTTGAAGTCAGTTAACTCATGCTAATTTCAGTTAACTCGTCTTGAAGTCAGTTAACTCATGTTGAAGTCAGTTAACTCATGTTGAAGTCAGTTAACTCATGTTGAAGTCAGTTAACTCATGTTGAAGTCAGTTAACTCATGTTGAAGTCAGTTAACTCATGTTGAAGTCAGTTAAGTCATGTTGAAGTCAGTTAACTCATGCTGAATTCAGTTAACTCATGTTGAAGTCAGTTAAATCATGTTGAAGTCATTTAAATAATGTTGAATTCAGTTAACTCATGTTGAAGTCAGTTAACTCATGTTGAATTCAGTTAACTCATGTTGAAGTCAGTTAACTCATGTTGAAGTCAGTTAACTCATGTTGAAGTCAGTTAACTCATGTTGAATTCAGTTAACTCATCTTAAAGTCAGTTAACTCATGCTGAATTCAGTTAACTCATGTTGAAGTCAGTTAGCTCTTGTTGATGTCAGTTAACTCATGTTGAAGCCAGTTAACTCATTTTGAATTCAGTTAACTAATGTTGAAGTCAGTTAACTCATGTTGAAGTCAGTTAACTCATGTTGAAGTCAGTTAACTCATGTTGAAGTCAGTTAACTCATGTTGAAGTCCGTTAACTCATGTTAAATTCAGTTAACTCATGTTGAAGTCAGTTAGCTCATGTTGAAGTCAGTTAACTCATGTTGAAGTCAGTTAACTCATGGTTGAAGTCAGTTAACTCATGATGAAGCCAGTTAACTCATGTTGAAGTCAGTTAACTCATGCTGATTTCAGTTAACTCGTCTTGAAGTCAGTTAACTCATGTTGATGTCAGTTAACTCATGTTGAAGTCAGTTAACTCATGCTAATTTCAGTTAACTCGTCTTGAAGTCAGTTAACTCATGTTGAAGTCATTTAAATAATGTTGAAGTCAGTTAACTCATGTTGAAGTCAGTTAACTCATGCTAATTTCAGTTAACTCGTCTTGAAGTCAGTTAACTCATGTTGAAGTCAGTTAACTCATGTTGAAGTCAGTTAACTCATGTTTAAGTCAGTTAACTCATGTTGAAGTCAGTTAACTCATGTTGAAGTCAGTTAACTCATGTTGAAGTCAGTTAAGTCATGTTGAAGTCAGTTAACTCATGCTGAATTCAGTTAACTCATGTTGAAGTCAGTTAAATCATGTTGAAGTCATTTAAATAATGTTGAATTCAGTTAACTCATGTTGAAGTCAGTTAACTCATGTTGAATTCAGTTAACTCATGTTGAAGTCAGTTAACTCATGTTGAAGTCAGTTAACTCATGTTGAAGTCAGTTAACTCATGTTGAATTCAGTTAACTCATCTTAAAGTCAGTTAACTCATGCTGAATTCAGTTAACTCATGTTGAAGTCAGTTAGCTCTTGTTGATGTCAGTTAACTCATGTTGAAGCCAGTTAACTCATTTTGAATTCAGTTAACTAATGTTGAAGTCAGTTAACTCATGTTGAAGTCAGTTAACTCATGTTGAAGTCAGTTAACTCATGTTGAAGTCAGTTAACTCATGTTGAAGTCCGTTAACTCATGTTAAATTCAGTTAACTCATGTTGAAGTCAGTTAGCTCATGTTGAAGTCAGTTAACTCATGTTGAAGTCAGTTAACTCATGGTTGAAGTCAGTTAACTCATGATGAAGCCAGTTAACTCATGTTGAAGTCAGTTAACTCATGCTGATTTCAGTTAACTCGTCTTGAAGTCAGTTAACTCATGTTGAAGTCAGTTAACTCATGTTGAAGTCAGTTAACTCATGTTGAAGTCAGTTAACTCATGTTGAAGTCAGTTAACTCATGTTGAAGTCAGTTAACTCATGTTGAATTCAGTTAACTCATGTTGAAGTCAGTTAACTTATGTTTAAGTCAGTTAACTCATGTTGAAGTCAGTTAACTCATATTGAAGTCAGTTAACTCATGTTGAAGTCAGTTAACTCATGTTGAAGTCAGTTAACTCATGCTAATTTCAGTTAACTCGTCTTGAATTCAGTTAACTCATGTTGAAGTCAGTTAACTCATGTTGAAGTCAGTTAACTCATGTTGAAGTCCGTTAACTCATGTTGAATTCAGTTAACTCATGTTGAAGTCAGTTAACTTATGTTGAAGTCAGTTAACTCATGTTGAAGTCAGTTAACTCATATTGAAGTCAGTTAACTCATGTTGTAGTCAGTTAAATCATGTTGAAGTCAGTTAACTCATGTTGAAGTCAGTTAACTCATGTTAAAGTCAGTTAACTCATGTTGAAGTCAGTTAACTCATGTTGAAGTCAGTTAACTCATGTTGAAGTCCGTTAACTCATGTTGAATTCAGTTAGCTCATGTTGAAGTCAGTTAACTTATGTTGAAGTCAGTTAACTCATGTTGAAGTCAGTTAACTCATATTGAAGTCAGTTAACTCATGTTGAAGTCAGTTAACTCATGTTGAAGTCAGTTAACTCATGCTAATTTCAGTTAACTCGTCTTGAAGTCAGTTAACTCATGTTGAAGTCAGTTAACTCATGTTGAAGTCAGTTAACTCATGTTGAAGTCAGTTAACTCATGTTGAATTCAGTTAACTCATGTTGAAGTCAGTTAGCTCATGTTGAAGTCAGTTAACTCATGTTGAAGTCAGTTAACTCATGTTGAAGTCAGTTAACTCATGCTGAATTCAGTTAACTCGTCTTGAAGTCAGTTAGCTCATGTTGAACTCAGTTAACTCACGTTGAAGTCAGTTAACTCATGTTGAAGTCAGTTAACTCATGCTGAATTCAGTTAACTCGTCTTGAAGTCAGTTAACTCATGTTGAAGTCAGTTAACTCATTTTGAAGTCAGTTAACTCATGTTGAAGTCAGTTAACTCATGTTGAAGTCATTTAACTCATGTTGAAGTCAGTTAACTCATGTTGAAGTCAGATAACTCATGTTGAAGTCAGTTAACTCATGTTGAAGTCAGATAACTCATGTTGAAGTCAGTTAAATCATGTTGAAGTCATTTAACTCATGTTGAAGTCAGTTAACTCATGTTGAAGTCAGTTAACTCATGTTGAAGTCAGTTAACTCATGTTGAAGTCAGTTAACTCATGTTGAAGTCAGTTAACTCATGTTGAAGTCCGTTAACTCATGTTGAATTCAGTTAACTCATGTTGAAGTCAGTTAACTTATGTTGAAGTCAGTTAACTCATGTTGAAGTCAGTTAACTCATATTGAAGTCAGTTAACTCATGTTGAAGTCAGTTAACTCTTGTTGAAGTCAGTTAACTCATGTTGAAGTCAGTTAACTCATGCTAATTTCAGTTAACTCGTCTTGAAGTCAGTTAACTTATGTTGAAGTCAGTTAACTCATGTTGAAGTCAGTTAACTCATGTTGAAGTCAGTTAACTCATGTTGAAGTCAGTTAACTCATGTTGAAGTCAGTTAACTCATGTTGAAGTCAGTTAACTCATGGTGAAGTCAGTTAACTCATGTTGAAGTCAGTTAACTCATGTTGAAGTCAGTTAACTCATGTTGAAGTCAGTTAACTCATGCTGAATTCAGTTAACTCATGTTGAAGTCAGTTAAATCATGTTGAAGTCATTTAAATAATGTTGAATTCAGTTAACTCATGTTGAAGTCAGTTAACTCATGTTGAAGTCAGTTAACTCATGTTGAAGTCAGTTAACTCATGTTGAAGTCAGTTAACTCATGTTGAAGTCAGTTAACTCATGTTGAATTCAGTTAACTCATGTTGAAGTCAGTTAACTTATGTTTAAGTCAGTTAACTCATGTTGAAGTCAGTTAACTCATATTGAAGTCAGTTAACTCATGTTGAAGTCAGTTAGCTCTTGTTGATGTCAGTTAACTCATGTTGAAGTCAGTTAACTCATGCTAATTTCAGTTAACTCGTCTTGAAGTCAGTTAACTCATGTTGAAGTCATTTAAATAATGTTGAAGTCAGTTAACTCATGTTGAAGTCAGTTAACTCATGCTAATTTCAGTTAACTCGTCTTGAAGTCAGTTAACTCATGTTGAAGTCAGTTAACTCATGTTGAAGTCAGTTAACTCATGTTGAAGTCAGTTAACTCATGTTGAAGTCAGTTAACTCATGTTGAAGTCAGTTAACTCATGTTGAAGTCAGTTAAGTCATGTTGAAGTCAGTTAACTCATGCTGAATTCAGTTAACTCATGTTGAAGTCAGTTAAATCATGTTGAAGTCATTTAAATAATGTTGAATTCAGTTAACTCATGTTGAAGTCAGTTAACTCATGTTGAATTCAGTTAACTCATGTTGAAGTCAGTTAACTCATGTTGAAGTCAGTTAACTCATGTTGAAGTCAGTTAACTCATGTTGAATTCAGTTAACTCATCTTAAAGTCAGTTAACTCATGCTGAATTCAGTTAACTCATGTTGAAGTCAGTTAGCTCTTGTTGATGTCAGTTAACTCATGTTGAAGCCAGTTAACTCATTTTGAATTCAGTTAACTCATGTTGAAGTCAGTTAACTCATGTTGAAGTCAGTTAACTCATGTTGAAGTCAGTTAACTCATGTTGAAGTCAGTTAACTCATGTTGAAGTCCGTTAACTCATGTTAAATTCAGTTAACTCATGTTGAAGTCAGTTAGCTCATGTTGAAGTCAGTTAACTCATGTTGAAGTCAGTTAACTCATGGTTGAAGTCAGTTAACTCATGATGAAGCCAGTTAACTCATGTTGAAGTCAGTTAACTCATGCTGATTTCAGTTAACTCGTCTTGAAGTCAGTTAACTCATGTTGAAGTCAGTTAACTCATGTTGAAGTCAGTTAACTCATGTTGAAGTCAGTTAACTCATGTTGAAGTCAGTTAACTCATGTTGAAGTCAGTTAACTCATGTTGAAGTCAGTTAACTCATGGTGAAGTCAGTTAACTCAAGTTGAAGTCAGTTAACTCATGTTGAAGTCAGTTAACTCATGTTGAAGTCAGTTAACTCATGTTGAAGTCAGTTAACTCATGCTGAATTCAGTTAACTCATGTTGAAGTCAGTTAAATCATGTTGAAGTCATTTAAATAATGTTGAATTCAGTTAACTCATGTTGAAGTCAGTTAACTCATGTTGAAGTCAGTTAACTCATGTTGAAGTCAGTTAACTCATGTTGAAGTCAGTTAACTCATGTTGAAGTCAGTTAACTCATGTTGAAGTCCGTTAACTCATGTTGAATTCAGTTAACTCATGTTGAAGTCAGTTAACTTATGTTTAAGTCAGTTAACTCATGTTGAAGTCAGTTAACTCATATTGAAGTCAGTTAACTCATGTTGAAGTCAGTTAACTCATGTTGAAGTCAGTTAACTCATGCTAATTTCAGTTAACTCGTCTTGAATTCAGTTAACTCATGTTGAAGTCAGTTAACTCATGTTGAAGTCAGTTAACTCATGTTGAAGTCCGTTAACTCATGTTGAATTCAGTTAACTCATGTTGAAGTCAGTTAACTTATGTTGAAGTCAGTTAACTCATGTTGAAGTCAGTTAACTCATATTGAAGTCAGTTAACTCATGCTGTAGTCAGTTAAATCATGTTGAAGTCAGTTAACTCATGTTGAAGTCAGTTAACTCATGTTAAAGTCAGTTAACTCATGTTGAAGTCAGTTAACTCATGTTGAAGTCAGTTAACTCATGTTGAAGTCCGTTAACTCATGTTGAATTCAGTTAGCTCATGTTGAAGTCAGTTAACTTATGTTGAAGTCAGTTAACTCATGTTGAAGTCAGTTAACTCATATTGAAGTCAGTTAACTCATGTTGAAGTCAGTTAACTCATGTTGAAGTCAGTTAACTCATGCTAATTTCAGTTAACTCGTCTTGAAGTCAGTTAACTCATGTTGAAGTCAGTTAACTCATGTTGAAGTCAGTTAACTCATGTTGAAGTCAGTTAACTCATGTTGAATTCAGTTAACTCATGTTGAAGTCAGTTATCTCATGTTGAAGTCAGTTAACTCATGTTGAAGTCAGTTAACTCATGTTGAAGTCAGTTAACTCATGCTGAATTCAGTTAACTCGTCTTGAAGTCAGTTAGCTCATGTTGAACTCAGTTAACTCACGTTGAAGTCAGTTAACTCATGTTGAAGTCAGTTAACTCATGCTGAATTCAGTTAACTCGTCTTGAAGTCAGTTAACTCATGTTGAAGTCAGTTAACTCATTTTGAAGTCAGTTAACTCATGTTGAAGTCAGTTAACTCATGTTGAAGTCATTTAACTCATGTTGAAGTCAGTTAACTCATGTTGAAGTCAGATAACTCATGTTGAAGTCAGTTAACTCATGTTGAAGTCAGATAACTCATGTTGAAGTCAGTTAAATCATGTTGAAGTCATTTAACTCATGTTGAAGTCAGTTAACTCATGTTGAAGTCAGTTAACTCATGTTGAAGTCAGTTAACTCATGTTGAAGTCAGTTAACTCATGTTGAAGTCAGTTAACTCATGTTGAAGTCCGTTAACTCATGTTGAATTCAGTTAACTCATGTTGAAGTCAGTTAACTTATGTTGAAGTCAGTTAACTCATGTTGAAGTCAGTTAACTCATATTGAAGTCAGTTAACTCATGTTGAAGTCAGTTAACTCATGTTGAAGTCAGTTAACTCATGTTGAAGTCAGTTAACTCATGCTAATTTCAGTTAACTCGTCTTGAAGTCAGTTAACTTATGTTGAAGTCAGTTAACTCATGTTGAAGTCAGTTAACTCATGTTGAAGTCAGTTAACTCATGTTGAAGTCAGTTAACACATGTTGAAGTCAGTTAACTCATGTTGAAGTCAGTTAACTCATGGTGAAGTCAGTTAACTCATGTTGAAGTCAGTTAACTCATGTTGAAGTCAGTTAACTCATGTTGAAGTCAGTTAACTCATGCTGAATTCAGTTAACTCATGTTGAAGTCAGTTAAATCATGTTGAAGTCATTTAAATAATGTTGAATTCAGTTAACTCATGTTGAAGTCAGTTAACTCATGTTGAAGTCAGTTAACTCATGTTGAAGTCAGTTAACTCATGTTGAAGTCAGTTAACTCATGTTGAAGTCAGTTAACTCATGTTGAAGTCCGTTAACTCATGTTGAATTCAGTTAACTCATGTTGAAGTCAGTTAACTTATGTTTAAGTCAGTTAACTCATGTTGAAGTCAGTTAACTCATATTGAAGTCAGTTAACTCATGTTGAAGTCAGTTAACTCATGTTGAAGTCAGTTAACTCATGCTAATTTCAGTTAACTCGTCTTGAATTCAGTTAACTCATGTTGAAGTCAGTTAACTCATGTTGAAGTCAGTTAACTCATGTTGAAGTACGTTAACTCATGTTGAATTCAGTTAACTCATGTTGAAGTCAGTTAACTTATGTTGAAGTCAGTTAACTCATGTTGAAGTCAGTTAACTCATATTGAAGTCAGTTAACTCATGTTGAAGTCAGTTAAATCATGTTGAAGTCATTTAAATAATGTTGAATTCAGTTAACTCATGTTGAAGTCAGTTAACTCATGTTGAAGTCAGTTAACTCATGTTAAAGTCAGTTAACTCATGTTGAAGTCAGTTAACTCATGTTGAAGTCAGTTAACTCATGTTGAAGTCCGTTAACTCATGTTGAATTCAGTTAACTCATGTTGAAGTCAGTTAACTTATGTTGAAGTCAGTTAACTCATGTTGAAGTCAGTTAACTCATATTGAAGTCAGTTAACTCATGTTGAAGTCAGTTAACTCATGTTGAAGTCAGTTAACTCATGCTAATTTCAGTTAACTCGTCTTGAAGTCAGTTAACTCATGTTGAAGTCAGTTAACTCATGTTGAAGTCAGTTAACTCATGTTGAAGTCAGTTAACTCATGTTGAATTCAGTTAACTCATGTTGAAGTCAGTTAGCTCATGTTGAAGTCAGTTAACTCATGTTGAAGTCAGTTAACTCATGTTGAAGTCAGTTAACTCATGCTGAATTCAGTTAACTCGTCTTGAAGTCAGTTAGCTCATGTTGAACTCAGTTAACTCACGTTGAAGTCAGTTAACTCATGTTGAAGTCAGTTAACTCATGCTGAATTCAGTTAACTCGTCTTGAAGTCAGTTAATTCATGTTGAAGTCAGTTAACTCATTTTGAAGTCAGTTAACTCATGTTGAAGTCAGTTAACTCATGTTGAAGTCATTTAACTCATGTTGAAGTCAGTTAACTCATGTTGAAGTCAGATAACTCATGTTGAAGTCAGTTAACTCATGTTGAAGTCAGTTAACTCATGTTGAAGTCAGTTAACTCATGTTGAAGTCAGTTAACTCATGTTGAAGTCCGTTAACTCATGTTGAATTCAGTTAACTCATGTTGAAGTCAGTTAACTTATGTTGAAGTCAGTTAACTCATGTTGAAGTCAGTTAACTCATATTGAAGTCAGTTAACTCATGTTGAAGTCAGTTAACTCATGTTGAAGTCAGTTAACTCATGCTAATTTCAGTTAACTCGTCTTGAAGTCAGTTAACTCATGTTGAAGTCAGTTAACTCATGTTGAAGTCAGTTAACTCATGTTGAAGTCAGTTAACTCATGTTGAAGTCAGTTAACTCATGTTGAAGTCAGTTAACTCATGTTGAAGTCAGTTAACTCATGGTGAAGTCAGTTAACTCATGTTGAAGTCAGTTATCTCATGTTGAAGTCAGTTAACTCATGTTGAAGTCAGTTAACTCATGCTGAATTCAGTTAACTCATGTTGAAGTCAGTTAAATCATGTTGAAGTCATTTAAATAATGTTGAATTCAGTTAACTCATGTTGAAGTCAGTTAACTCATGTTGAAGTCAGTTAACTCATGTTGAAGTCAGTTAACTCATGTTGAAGTCAGTTAACTCATGTTGAAGTCAGTTAACTCATGTTGAAGTCAGTTAACTCATGTTGAAGTCCGTTAACTCATGTTGAATTCAGTTAACTCATGTTGAAGTCAGTTAACTTATGTTGAAGTCAGTTAACTCATGTTGAAGTCAGTTAACTCATATTGAAGTCAGTTAACTCATGTTGGAGTTAGTTAACTCATGTTGAAGTCATTTAACTCATGCTAATTTCAGTTAACTCGTCTTGAAGTCAGTTAACTCATGTTGAAGTCAGTTAACTCATGTTGAAGTCAGTTAACTCATGTTGAAGTCAGTTAACTCATGTTGAAGTCAGTTAACTCATGTTGAAGTCAGTTAACTCATGTTGAAGTCAGTTAACTCATGTTGAAGTCAGTTAACTCATGTTGAAGTCAGTTAACTCATGTTGAAGTCAGTTAACTCATGTTGAAGTCAGTTAACTCATGCTGAATTCAGTTAACTCATGTTGAAGTCAGTTAAATCATGTTGAAGTCATTTAAATAATGTTGAATTCAGTTAACTCATGTTGAAGTCAGTTAACTCATGTTGAAGTCAGTTAACTCATGTTGATGTCAGTTAACTCATGTTGAAGCCAGTTAACTCATGTTGAAGTCAGTTAACTCATGTTGAATTCAGTTAACTCATCTTAAAGTCAGTTAACTCATGCTGAATTCAGTTAACTCATGTTGAAGTCAGTTAACTCTTGTTGATGTCAGTTAACTCATGTTGAAGCCAGTTAACTCATTTTGAATTCAGTTAAATAATGTTGAAGTCAGTTAACTCATGTTGAAGTCAGTTAACTCATGTTGCAGTCAGTTAACTCATGTTGAAGTCAGTTAACTCATGTTGAAGTCCGTTAACTCATGTTAAATTCAGTTAACTCATGTTGAAGTCAGTTAGCTCATGTTGAAGTCAGTTAACTCATGTTGAAGTCAGTTAACTCATGGTTGAAGTCAGTTAACTCATGTTGAAGCCAGTTAACTCATGTTGAAGTCAGTTAACTCATGCTGATTTCAGTTAACTCGTCTTGAAGTCAGTTAACTCATGTTGAAGTCAGTTAACTCATGTTGAAGTCAGTTAACTCATGTTGAAGTCAGTTAACTCATGTTGAAGTCAGTTAACTCATGTTGAAGTCAGTTAACTCATGTTGAAGTCAGTTAACTCATGTTGAAGTCAGTTAACTCATGTTGATGTCAGTTAACTCATGTTGAAGTCAGTTAACTCATGTTGAAGTCAGTTAACTCATGTTGAAGTCAGTTAACTCATGTTGAAGTCAGTTAACTCATGCTGAATTCAGTTAACTCATGTTGAAGTCAGTTAAATCATGTTGAAGTCATTTAAATAATGTTGAATTCAGTTAACTCATGTTGAAGTCAGTTAACTCATGTTGAAGTCAGTTAACTCATGTTGATGTCAGTTAACTCATGTTGAAGCCAGTTAACTCATGTTGAAGTCAGTTAACTCATGTTGAATTCAGTTAACTCATCTTAAAGTCAGTTAACTCATGCTGAATTCAGTTAACTCATGTTGAAGTCAGTTAACTCTTGTTGATGTCAGTTAACTCATGTTGAAGCCAGTTAACTCATTTTGAATTCAGTTAAATAATGTTGAAGTCAGTTAACTCATGTTGAAGTCAGTTAACTCATGTTGCAGTCAGTTAACTCATGTTGAAGTCAGTTAACTCATGTTGAAGTCCGTTAACTCATGTTAAATTCAGTTAACTCATGATGAAGTCAGTTAGCTCATGTTGAAGTCAGTTAACTCATGTTGAAGTCAGTTAACTCATGGTTGAAGTCAGTTAACTCATGTTGAAGCCAGTTAACTCATGTTGAAGTCAGTTAACTCATGCTGATTTCAGTTAACTCGTCTTGAAGTCAGTTAACTCATGTTGAAGTCAGTTAACTCATGTTGAAGTCAGTTAACTCATGTTGAAGTCAGTTAACTCATGTTGAAGTCAGTTAACTCATGTTGAAGTCAGTTAACTCATGTTGAAGTCAGTTAACTCATGGTGAAGTCAGTTAACTCATGTTGAAGTCAGTTAACTCATGTTGAAGTCAGTTAACTCATGTTGAAGTCAGTTAACTCATGTTGAAGTCAGTTAACTCATGCTGAATTTAGTTTACTCATGTTGAAGTCAGTTAAATCATGTTGAAGTCATTTAAATAATGTTGAAGTCAGTTAACTCATGTTGAAGTCAGTTAACTCATGCTAATTTCAGTTAACTCGTCTTGAAGTCAGTTAACTCATGTTGAAGTCATTTAAATAATGTTGAAGTCAGTTAACTCATGTTGAAGTCAGTTAACTCATGTTGAAGTCAGTTAACTCATGCTAATTTCAGTTAACTCGTCTTGAAGTCAGTTAACTCATGTTGAAGTCAGTTAACTCATGTTGAAGTCAGTTAACTCATGTTGAAGTCAGTTAACTCATGTTGAAGTCAGTTAACTCATGTTGAAGTCAGTTAACTCATGTTGAAGTCAGTTAACTCATGGTGAAGTCAGTTAACTCATGTTGAAGTCAGTTAACTCATGTTGAAGTCAGTTAACTCATGTTGAAGTCAGTTAACTCATGCTGAATTCAGTTAACTCATGTTGAAGTCAGTTAAATCATGTTGAAGTCATTTAAATAATGTTGAATTCAGTTAACTCATGTTGAAGTCAGTTAACTCATGATGAAGTCAGTTAACTCATGTTGAAGTCAGTTAACTCATGTTGAAGTCAGTTAACTCATGTTGAAGTCAGTTAACTCATGTTGAAGTCCGTTAACTCATGTTGAATTCAGTTAACTCATGTTGAAGTCAGTTAACTTATGTTTAAGTCAGTTAACTCATGTTAACTCATGTTGAAGTCAGTTAACTCATGTTGAAGTCAGTTAACTCATGCTGAATTCAGTTAACTCGTCTTGAAGTCAGTTAACTCATGTTGAAGTCAGTTAACTCATTTTGAAGTCAGTTAACTCATGTTGAAGTCAGTTAACTCATGTTGAAGTCATTTAACTCATGTTGAAGTCAGTTAACTCATATTGAAGTCAGTTAACTCATGTTGAAGTCAGATAACTCATGTTGAAGTCAGTTAACTCATGTTGAAGTCAGTTAACTCATGTTGAAGTCAGTTAAATCATGTTGAAGTCATTTAACTCATGTTGAAGTCAGTTAACTCATGTTGAAGTCAGTTAACTCATGTTGAAGTCAGTTAACTCATATTGAAGGACATACTTAATTATGAGAAGAAATCAAGTTGGGAATTATCCAGAAGTGTCACCATGATGCATGCTGAAGTCGGATATGTCAGTCCGAAAGGGGCATATATCGCAGCAATGATGTAAACCATGACACAGCGCATTCCGTTCTCCAGACTGCATCCTGCTAATCTGCAGGAGTTTGAGAACGAACGCAGAAGAATAAGAAGAAGAAGAAACAGAACAGATTAAGCGCTTTTCCCAATTTCTCAAACATCATTTTTCTGGGAAAAACAGTGCCCCACAAAAATGATTACTATGCAGCCATGATGGATGCAAAGTCAGGGAGAGAACTTGCAAACTATGGATTACAGAAATAAAAAAAGCGTCAAGGAAATTAAACGTATATAAACTACGCAAAAAGCCTTTCTCAGAGAACTCTTCTACACCTGGCGCTGCAAGATATATATGAGTATAAATCGAAAATAAAGAAATAACAACGATCTTACTTGTGAATACTCTTCTAATAATGATACCTTCACAGAAGTTATCACATCTTCTAATAATGATACATTCACAGAAGTTATCACATCAAAACGTACGTTTAAGCTATATTTTAGGTTTCGTAGTGACACAATTGTCAATAATACTAGTAAAGCATACATTGATCGTGTCCAGTGTTTCAGGCAGGTCGTACACTTAAACCGCCCCATTATAGAAACAACTAGAGAAGTATGAAGAACTGTACTCCTTATCAATGTGACTTTGTATATTGTAAATATGCTAATATTCTAAACGACACAATAAATAACGAGAAATACACATCCGATATGATCATGTGCCTTCTCTAAGAAAAGATTCGCATATATACGTGAATAATATCATATTATAAGTGGCTCATTATAATTCATTGATCAATCAAATCGACAATACAATCCAACCGCTGATATCCTATAGCATTGTGTGCAGACTTCTTTGAAAATGCGCTGATACTTTTCTGTCAGTAAAGTTGTTCCTACTTCATTCAAAATGCTCTCATGGTATTATTATGATAATTAATTAATTAATGCTTGTTAATTAATTCAGGATGATAACGATTTCATAAATATTGTTTCTGTTCTGTTGTATTTTGAAAAGGTTAGAAATACCGAAACGTTGATATGTATATGTCATTTAGTAATAATTTGCTCGTAGTTTATAGGCAAAGCATTACTACATATAGTTGCTAGCCTAGCGATACGCAGAAGTTAAATGGTAATCGAGTATTTTTCAGTCACAGCAAGCATATCGATATTATAAGCTACAATATAATTGTCACATGAAATGTACCGTCAGCTGTATATTACATTGAAAAAACCGCCAGTGAGAGCAAATCATACGCGTTAAACTAGTATATAACTTGACACCGCACATGAATGATAATCAAATCCGATTATATCGGAACATGGCTAGGTGTCGACGACGTACAGAGCCCGTTCATGAATAAGACTTCCGTATATGGCCGTAGCACGAATCACAGGAAGGGGCCTGTGTTATTTTAAATTGCTGGGATATATCGTTTTGATTATATTCTCACAGAAAACATGAAGTTCTCTGGGATAGTGTGAAGACTATCTCATGTAATCAGTGCTAAATATCTAAGTATGTCAACATTTTCCCATGCTTTTCATTTGATGTCGTTGCAAAGTATATACAAATCGACAAACTATCGGTCGCTTCAGTTGATGATTGTAGTTTTGTGTAAATTCATGCATGAAGTCGATGTAAATCGAGAAATCATTAGTCGCATCAGCTAAATACAGTATCGTTGTGTAAATTGACCAATGAAGTCGATGCAGATGGAAAAATGATCAGTCTTGTCAGTTAAGGAGAGTTTTTCTGTTTTGTTTGTTTGTTTGTTTTTCGTTCGCTCCATTGTAACCATCACGGATATCCGGGCGATTTCCGCCGGGATCTTGATTACGTTGTGCCACCGCTATGCGCCTTTTAGGCCCAGCACATCCGATTTCGGCATGCCTTGACAATTCGGGTGGGCTACCCTTAGCCTGTAACAGCCTCTATATCTGTCTCCAGGCACGCGTAGTGGAGACTCTTCGCCCAGACGATTGTTTGCTCTCGTCTGACTCGAACGAGGTGTTCCACTGTCTATGAACTTGCCTCGTGTAATTGGACGTGCTGTGCCTGTGCCCATTGGGTACTGAACCGTTTCTCACTTTGAGCCTGGTTCCTTAGGGGGAAGAACTCAACAGAGGAGTTGGACCTTGGCTCTTTCGCCCTCTTAGCTTAGGTGTCATTCACCGACATCGTGTACCCCTTGTCCAAGTTCGAGTCTCACACCACGCGTTTGAGAGCAAGGCGTTCTCGAGCTGAGCGTCCTTGTCCAAATAGCGCCTGAGCCCATCAGGTACTGAACCCTTTCTCTCTTCAAGTGTATTTCCGGTGTAGGAAAACCTGACAGTAGAGTTGGGCCAGGGCTAAATCGTTGTCCCTTTTGTGCCTGAGTGCATCGAGTACTGAACCCTTTCTCTTCCCGAGCATATTTCCGGTTTAGGAAGGCTCGACATTAGAGTTGGATTAGGTCTTCTTGCTTTACCAAACGCTAATGAATGGGTCTGGGTCTGTAAGGAACACAGGTAAATAGAAGCTCGGCTCGAGCTGACGGAGCTTGTAGTTCCCCTTTCCTAGGAATTTTTCATTTTCTATTTGCAGTTCGCGCTGCCCTCTAGCGCTGTTCTGCCCTTTCATTGTTTCATTGTACTCGGTATGAAATCTATTTGTTTCTCGCCATGCATCTACCTTTACGTGCATTTTACATTGGCCACCCCTCCAATGTTCGGACTGGACTGCCTAGCTTCACTGTATGTCGACAGTGTCGCTATATGTGGTGCTGCTGGTGGTGTCGGAGATATTGTCTGTCTCTTGTGCAGTCAAATCTCTTTCCATCTGCTACCTCCACATTCTCGGACACGATCCCCAAATGATGTGGCCAGAATCAGCACGAGATGCTGTATTTCTGTTTCCAGGGTGCACCGCGTGGAGGTACATTTGGGATCTTGGTTATCTGCTAACCCTGGGTCCGCCTAGTGCAATGCGTTGCCTTTGCACCCCGTTAAGGAAAGTAATTGTGTGTCATATCATCCATGACCCGCTCACATTAGAAGACATATTGGCTAATAGAATACACTAATTTATTCAATGACTACTTTGACTGTTTCCATGTTAAAAGCAGAATTTAAGAAAAATTTGGAAGCAGATGCACCCAACTGCAGAACCAAATGACCCCTACCATCATATGTCACGCAATGAACAAACCACTATTATCTTCAAACTACTAACTGGCCACAACAGACTGAGAAGTCACATGTTCCGAAAGCTGAAGATTGGCGAGACAGACTTGTGCACAATTGGAATGAGCCCAGAGACTGTAGAACACATTCTTCATGCCTGTTACTCTACCAAGAAGAGAGGGAGAAAATATGGCCTACTGAGACAGCATTACTTCCAGACTTGAGGGGTTCCATGGATGACCCGAAGCAAATCACACAATTCATTGAAGCGATTGGTGCTGTAACCTGATATCTGACTGAAGAACGATGTAGAAGAAGAAGAATATTGGTCATTATTATTATGCGTTTTGTGACAGCTAATGCAAATTACGGTAATAGTCAAATGCATAATTTTAGAAGACTTGATGTCCCACTAACCAATAGATATGATATCACCGATGTTCAAGGCTCAGCAGGCAGATATATTCTGGTGATTGTTAATTGGCAAATACTTTACGTAAAAATATCGGCTATGTTGGTAATACACACCCTTTCTGTGACGTCAGTGATTTAACATTTTGGTGTATTCAAATGGTCATGATCTAGCAGGTCCGATGTGTGAGATTATATTTCTTTCAAAGTTAATTCCACACGTGCATTCCGATCGTTGAGAAGGTAATAAAAGCAATGACAAATCACTGAATGTAAAATATTTTCTTTATAAAACACTACATTCCACAAATGCTGGATTGACTTGCAGTCCTGAATATGATCTTATATGATATGCAGCGTTTCTCGACGTCGAATACTTCACTAGCAGAAAGGTATAACGCGTTTCTTGAAGTAGAATACGTCATTATTAAAAACCAGTATCATAGTACATGCGTCATTGCCATAAGTGTTCCGTTCTCCATGTCCGCAGCAATACAAACTTATGAAGACCCAAATTCGCTGTCATACGTTGAATATATAATTTGCTGATCTTTCCAGAGAGGAAGCAATATATCCCCTCTGATGACAATATCTTGTGACCGGATTTATGTCATTCTTTGTATGTGTATGTGAAGTGTATACTGAAGGGGCAGAATACCAGATGTTCCACTTAAAGATAGCCAGTACAGTATTACGTCTCCTGAACTATCACTGCGCAAATGATAGACCATTGTAACTAGACACAGTCCCTGAAAAAGAGATCCTTATGGTGTCTGGTGTCTTCAACTGTCACTACCAGAGCCGGGGATAATATCACATAGACAAGAGAGGTGAGGAACTTGAGAGCTGGCAGGATGAAAATAATATCGCACTTATCAACTAACAAGCAGACTCATCAATTTTGTACTCGAGAGCATGGCACACCACCTCTACACCAGACCTCGTATTCCACTTACCAGGCCTTGAATGGAACACCACACTTGCTGTTGGAAATCAGCTTGGAGGTAGTGACCAGATACCAGAATTATTGAAAATCCACAATGAATTTGTCAAGGACAGCGGCACACTAACAAAGCGTAACTGTAAGAGGGCAGACTGGAAAATGTACCAGCATTTAACTAGTGTTCTAGCTAAGGACATACGTGCAGATAAAGACATCAATAGAGCAGTGAGAACATTTAATAAATGTGTACTACATGCTACCTAGAAAACCATACCCAGGGGGCACATAAAAACTACAAACCCTACAGGAATGAACTGGAGAAGCTGCAGAATGAGATGGAAATATCTAGACAGCCGGCTGAGTAGTATTAACAGGTCCACCAATTAAAAGATGTAGGTACAACGATTATAGCATATGAATGAGATTCAACAGAAATCAGAAGCAAATATTGGCAGGCAAAAACAGCATTTAGAATCACGAAATAAATAGATTGTGTAATATAACCTTGTTTATAGAGGTGATGAATTGAGTTCTGCATTGCTATATAATTAGTATATTAACATATGGATGCGAGTCTAGGGCAATAAACAAACAAGAAAGTGGAACATTAGAGGCAAATGATGTGCTTCTACAGAAGAATGCTGAGGCTGTCACGAAACTAATGTGGTGGTTTGGGAAGGGTCAAATGTGAAATAATAAATATTATAAGAAAAAGACAATCTTCATTTTTTGTCAAGTTATGGGACAAGGAAGTTTGTAGTCACATCATGCACGATTAAAGGCCACAGAGACACAGGGTGACAACGTGAGAAAATATTAGACAATTTAACAACCTGGCATGGCAAGCAAACAACAACGATCTGGATACTTAATACTGGAGATAGAGAGCTGGGTAGATAAATGACCAGCCGGCATGGCACCTGATGATGATGTACTTCTTCAAGTCTGTTTCTGTTTATGCGGATATTCATGAGATTGTGTGTGTGATCACTAGTTACCGATATCGTACTTGTATCAATACTAATGTCTATGAAAAATGTGTGCAGTGATACATTTTGGTAGCTTATGCTATTCAGGATGTAGCCATCAACCCAGCATTTTTTGACTTTAGTGATTTTCTAGGTAATATGAATACGTTCAGTAGTGTGCCATTGCTTTCTGAACGGTCCGAACGGTTGCCTGTGGTGTGGTTCGAATTATGTACATTGGCCACCACAGACCGGCTTTGTAAGATATCGCCTCACCGCAGAACATTCATAAGTAGGGATTGCAAAATTTAAAAAAAAACAACATAGAGAGATCTAGGAATAGGATAATACAGTTGTGCTAGTTAGAAACAAACATAATAACATAAACAAATAATACTATCTTATCTGCGTGTGTGTGTTATTATGTGTGTCTCTAACTAGGGAAACGTCATTACCCTATTCCTGGGTCTACCTGTTGCATTTCAGTTTTACACAGTAAGTACATATTACATAAATAAAACAACATAACGAACATGTACCTGTGAGTATTGCAATGACGCTAGCCTGTGTTCAATATTGTACACACACTCAAGTGGATTCATGCCATATCGCATGGCGCATATTGAAAATATTGTCAAAACAATGAGAATACGATATTTTGATCTGATAAAATGCCTGTGATTGTTTTTGCATGACATTCTCATTTTGTTGCTTAATATGGAGCTTAATTGTAGTATTGTTGTCTTTTGTACGTATACTATTATTTAGTTTTGTGAAAATGTTGAATGATATATAAACATATACAATAACTATATCCTTCTATAATTATTTACTGAGTCTGTCGTAATTCATCTAGAAATCACTTTTAAAATAGAGAATGTGTCTTACTAACGATACTGGGGGTGACTCTTCATTGCGGATTTAGCGACTTACGAAGGTAACGAATTAATTCTAGAAAAACATAAATATATTCACAGATCACATCCAATCATATGTTACAACCAGCAATATATAAAAATCATATTCAGAACATACACACATTTGGAAAATGTGGTATTTTCTTCTCGACAAAAGTAGAATTCTTTTCATTTGGAATAATTCCAAGTTCATATTTATGTGTTGTTTTTTTTCCTATCACTAATACAAGATTTATCGTCAAACTATAGATTGATACTATCACTATCACGAGTGTACTTATCACATGGAAATTATTTTATAATTGAAAGTAACATTATCATCACAAAATAAACTCTTTTTATCAGATTTAAACATTTCCCTATCACAAGAAACAGATGTTTCTATCAGTAGTAATTAATTACGTCAAGAATCAGCTTCTCCTGTCCCTAGCAATGAATTCCTTTAAGAAACAGTTTCAATCACTAGCAATGATTTCTTCCAAGAAACATTTGTTTGTATCACTAGCAATTCATTCATCTAACTAACAGTTGTTTCAATCACTAGCAATACATTTCTATGATGTTTCTATATCTAGCAATGAATCCTTACAAACAACACTTTTATCATTCACTAGCAATGAATTCCTTAACAAGCAAAACATCTGTTTATATCACTAGCAATGAGTTCCTCCAAAAATAAATTGTTTCTATTACTAGCAAAGATTTCTCTAAGAATAATTTGTTTCTGTCGCTTGCAATACATCCTCCAATAATTAATCAGTTGTCTGTATCACTAGCAATGAGTTGTTACAATAAACAGCTGTTTCTGTCACTACACAATACATTCGTCCAAGAATACATGTTTGAATCATTGGCAGTGAGTTTCTAACAATTTAATGTCGTGTCTATCACTAGCATTGAATTATTCCCAGAAATAGTTGTTTCTATGACTTTGCAATGATCTCCTCTAATAAACAGTTGTTTCTATCAGTAGAAATAAATTCCTTCAAGAAACAGTTGTTTCTATCAGTAGGAATAAATTCCTTGAAGAAACAGTTGTTTCTATCAGTAGGAATAAATTCCTTCAAGAAACAGTTGTTTTTATGAGTATGAAGAAATTCCTTCAAGAAACAGTTGTTTTTATCACTAGCAGTGGATTCCTCGTCATAAACAAAACATTAGTATTAACTATCAAATATCGTCTTGACATTAGAAAGCTGTAACTATGACTGAGATGGTCGCCAGTAAATACCTCTGTACAGAAAGTAAACTTGAACTGAGTAGCTGATTTAAAAAAAAAATTATTATTCCCATTAATTTCATTGGTAGACTTTGTTTTTTATGTGCATTCTTTTACAAGTATATTAAATCGTGAGCACGAAAATAGGAAAACAATCGAAAACTTCACCAATTAAATCTGAAACAAGATTTCGTTCGTGAAGTTTTTTTTGTTGTCGTGATTTTCGTTGGTCATGATTTAATATACTTGCAAACGCATGCAGAAAAAGTAAAGTTATGTTGACGGTTTTATTCTGGAACCTGGTCAAGCTATGACTATCAACTATACCTTGATCACACATCTAAATATATATACAGATAGTGTGTATCTCTTGCTTAGATGAAAGTTGGGCTATCACGTGAAACAGTTATTCGTCAGCAGAACGATTTTTTAATACATAGAAATGATTTCTCGACACGCAATATTTATGTTCATTTGGATTTACCGAGAGATAGTAATAATCCTGTATAATCACATTGATTAGAGTTAAGAAATCCATTATTGCCTAGATAGATAGTGAAAAAGGACACACTTTATACGAATATATTTTTTTATAACTGACATATGTGGCAAAAGACATAGGCCCCCTATGTGGCAAAAGACATATGTGGCAACAGACATATGTGGCAACAGAGATATGTGGTAACAGACATATGTGTTATTGTGTTATAAATATGACAACGTTATAGTCGCAGGAGAACATCAATATACAGTTTTCATAAATTACTGGAGGATATTGTTGAAACTGGACATATTCACAGTTAGTATAGTCGTAAATTTTCTCATCAACACGATGTAATGCATTGACTAGTTGCGTTGCGTCTTATATTGGCAATGACCTTAGAAATATGTAGTTTTTGATGCAATATCAATTATCTATTCTTCTGTGTGCTGAAACATCCAATATGGTACACATACGAACCTGAAGGGTTACGGGTTTATTTATTGATTTTTCACAACGTAACATCTGTTGTTGATATTTTTCGAAAAACTACAATAATTAATAAAGTGAATAAAATATATAAACTGTGTAGTATAATAACTTATGGACAGGTTACAGTCTAGCAGAGTGCACCACCAAGACAATAGACAGGAGATGTTGGAGATACGTTGCAGCCAACCTTCGTTGCGGAGACGGCACTTAATGATGATGACGAGTATAATAACTTAAAACACTATCACTTCGGTTTTCATGCATTTATATCTTCACGCCCGTTAGGCAACATTGCAAATTGCTTGCAAACATTTATAGCTGGATTTCTTGTTACTGTTTTACGGAAAATTATTTACACTGTTGGTTTTTGAACTCTAATTAATGTTAGGTTGTGTAATGTAGTTTTCTACATAGTAATGTATCTTTTGATTTTAGGCAGAACTAGATAAATCTGGTCACGGTGTGAATGATATGTTGGATGTCGAAGACAATTAAATTTTGATAATATGATTCGATTAATTTGTGATATAATACATTTTAATTTCTTTCATTAGTTGTAATAATTTAGGTTGCAAGTGGATGCTGTTAAAAATTGACCGTTTTCACCCTGTGTTGCAAAGGGAGCAAAGAATAACAACAGTTTTAACGTTCCATTCGTGTCATAAGAAACGACTCAAATTATTTGAATGTGGAGTTGACTATCCTATTCCATATAGGATCAAAGTAATCCATATGACATGTTGAAGTGAGTTGTATCAGACCGAAAGGCGCGACTATCGCTGCTAAAATGTACTACATCACACAACTCATTTTGTTTTACAGACTACCGCTTGATACTCAAAGCTAATGTGTGAGAACGAACGTTAAATAAGAGGGACATATTTCCATTTTTTAGTCAAGTATTGCTTCTCGTGAAATAAAGCACCAAAGTCGAGAAACAAATTGATCCTGGATATTGCAAGAGCAGGAGTAACACAGGCAAAATAAGAAGAACGGAAATGTGTAAACGTGTTACCGAAATTTATAAATAAAAAAGGGTATGTACTACTAGCGAAACACAGTGACAGAAGACGTTTCGAATAAAAATCCTTCATCACGACAAAATACTACAGGCAGACAACACATTTTGAATAGAAAGAAACGCACATATGATGTGAGAATGGTAGGGGGGGGGGGAAGAGATCAAAGCGATAAAAGAAATTAAATAAAACTAAAAGTAAAAATCTAGAAGGAGAAGAGGTGAGGGGCATACCAGAAATATGAATGGACAATATACATGCATACAATATTCACTTATCTCAGTAGAAAACCAAGTGTCTGGTTCAAAGACCAGCAGAAAATTTGAAATCATATACTATGTAATGAGATATTTGTTGTAATGTTCATACATTTGTGTCCACGCACAATTACAATGATTTTTCATGAATGAAAGTACAATGATGTATTATGCACATAATGATAGGGCCAGAAAAACTGTTTCGTGTGGAAATTCAATTTTTGTTATGAAAATAACCGTTTCCTGTGATAAGAAAATTAGTAATACAGATAAAAAGAACATTCATGTGACAATACCTTTACTGTAAAGGATAAAATAATTTCCATGTGATAAGTCTCTTGTTGAGCAATTTAGTTCATGATTAAACCCTCGATTCTTGATTCGAAAACTGGCATCACAGCACGTGGCGCATTCCCATAAGTACTCCGCCCTCTGTTCCAGCAGCCATTCGACTCGATGGTGTTTCGAGTCCAATGCCGCCGAAACAGACGTCGACATCAGGGCATAACTCTGGCCCTTGCGACATGTTTCTTTGTTTGTTCCGCCCACCCACGCCGTGCCCGTAACTAGTTCAAGCACAACGTCGGCCTGTCGGAACAACATGGTAACTGTTATCGAAGGTTACGACTACGGGATTGTATAGATGACGTGCCATGAAGCTTCTATAAGAAGATTACCTCAATATAAAGGCATGTCATCTACTCAGGTTTTCTGATTTACTAGTAGATGATTAATCCATCAATATAATCTAGTTACTTATAGAAGTTTTGTAGCATGGCATCTATACAATTAAAGATCCCTTTTGGGTAGAAGGGGCCTTCAATGGACATTGCAATAAGCCGAAACCTGAGGTCTCCTGTTTATGAATGCAAGTTCAGAAAAACCACATCTCCACATAGGAAGCAAGAGCTAATCGTTCGCAATTCCTGGGGTTCTCAAACAGATAAATAAAACATCATCGGCTATATGTACTAGTTCAATAGATGGTATGGTATACACGGTAACTTGATATCTAATTAACCCAGATATATGTTTTTATTGATCTAAACAATTCAGATACTCTTACAATATTCTGTGATATTCTGGTTTTATCACGAATAGTTAAGTCACCACGATCCAAAATCTGCATCATCTGGACATGATTCACATCAAGCATGTAATCAGTTAAATCATCTAGTCGTGTAAACGTAACTTTCTGCGTCAATAAATATCTCTAATAATGGACCAATAAACCAATATCATGTTTGGGTGTGGTTACGTCGCATTAATACAGCTATGGTGTGGTAGAGTTTGGTGTTCCCATCGACATTCCTGGGATTTGTCTAGTACCGTAACATCAGCATATTTCTTAGTTTATTTGTGACTAGTTTGTAGATGTTCACGTAATTTTGCGGACTCTATATATAGTTGTTTGTTTGTTTTGCATTCGTTCCATTGTAACCAGCACAGATATCCGTGCGATTTCCGCCGGGAGCGTGATTACGTTGTGCCACCGTTATGCGCCTTGTAGGCCCAGCACATCCGATTTCGGCTTGCCTTGACAATTTGGGTGGGCTACCCTAGCCTGTGACAGCCTTCCTATATGTCGCCAGGAAGCGAATGTGTACTGACTCTACGCCGAGACGGTTTGTCCTTCATGGCTGCCCGGCACGCGGCGTTGCGCAGCCAGTGAAGTGAACTTGCCTCTTGTAATTAGACGTATTGTGCTCGTGCTCATCGGGTACTGAACCTTTTCTCGTCCTCAAGCCTGGTTCCAGTTTAGGAAGAACGTGACAGAAGAGTTGGGCTCGTGCTCGTTCGCCTTCTTAGCCGAAGCGTTGCTCACCAGCTTCGTGAGCCCATCGTCCAAGTTTGAATTTGTACACATATTTAGGAACGTTAGGGACTTGCGTTTTGTTCTAGAGCTGAACAGTGCTTGTCACCTGGGACTGCTATGCTTGTGCCCATCGGGTACTGAATCTTTCCTCTCCGCGAGCATGTTTCTGTATAGGAAAGACTCGATAGTAGAATTGGGCCCAGGCTGGGATCACCGGTAACTAGAAGCTTGTCTCGAGCAAACAATGCTTTAGTTCAAATTTCACCGAACCGTTTTCCGTGCTCTTTGCACATGACGCTGCCCTCTAGCGTTGTGCATCTTTCTCAGTGCTTTTATTTTTATTGTAACATCTGCCTGCTTCGTACCGACTACATTGGCCGCCCTCCAATGCTTCTACCGGACTTACTAGCTTCACTGTGTGTCGACAGTGTTACTGCATGTGTTGGTACAGAGGTGTCGGAGATATTGCCTGTCCTTTTGCAGTCAAATCTCTTTCCATCTGTTACCTCCACATTCACGGACAGGATCCCCAATAGGTTTAGCCAGAATCAGCACGAGCCGCTGTATTTCTGTTACCAGGGTGCGCCACGGAGGCACTTTTGGGATCTTGGTTACCTGTTAACCCTGGGTTCGCCAAGAGGAACGCGTTACCTTTGCACCCCTCTATATATAGTGAAACACATGCTACATTTATGTTTTCTTTTAGTGTGTACATTCGTCATATGTACCTTTAAGGTAAACGCCAGAGTGAAAAACGTTCCACAGTCCCAAGATATATGGGATGTAGTAATTTGCTGTGGGTAAACAAACCAATAAAAACCAACACACATAAGTTACATATTATAGGCTACAATTTCATGTGCCTAAACTAACAACTTAGATTGATACTTTTATAACTCAGCAACTTGGAATGATCATTTATACACTGCAACATTTCTAGTTGTGTGATTAGATCTATAAAATCGTAGCTTACATTATGTGACTTGTTTGAGTTGGTTATATAATATATAATATATATATATATATATATATATATATATATATATATATGCCGCAAGCTTACTTTGACACAACGAAAGAGTAACAGATACACAAAGCCCGAGCTGATGTTAGAAACATCAGACAAATCCCAGCGATGCCGATGGTTTTACCAACCACTACCACACAATGGTGGTATCATGACGATGTAACCACACCCAAGAACGCAATATTGGTTAAACCATGCCTGATATCCGACTAGTGATAAATAAATATGTAGAAGTGCACACAAAGGATCTATATTTGCTTCATAGATTACATCAAGGACTTTGACAGAGTACAACATGAAAAAGTAGTCACATGTCTTCAAGAAATAGGCATAGATGGAAAAGACATCAGACTGATTAGAAATATATATGGATTACACTGCAGCAATAAAGTGTGAAAACAGGTACTCACCATACATAGCAATAAAAAAAGGGGTAAGACAAGGATGCATTTTATCACCACGCCTATTTAATATCCACACAGAGCATATCTTTAAAAATATAGAAGAAATACCAGGACTCAAGATCAATGGGAAAATAATAAACAGCATGAGATATGCAGATGACACTGTTCTTTTGGCAGAAAGTGAACATGAACTACAAAGACTAATAGATGAAGTAAATACATTCAAGTAATGAATATGGACTACATATAAGTATTAAAAAAAAACCATGGTAATCAGCAAAGACATATAAGAACAAGAGATAAACATACATCGAGAGAAACTACAACAAGAAAAACAGTATCAATATCTTGGACACATAGTTACAAATGATGACAGATGTGAAACAGAAGTTAAAAGGAGAATAGGAATGGCGAAAAATTCCTTCACTGACATGAGGAAATTATTAATATCTAAACACATTACAAAACAGTTCAAAATGAGAATTATAAAATGCTACATCTATTCTATATTAATGTATGGCTCAGAAACATGGACACTAAACAAGCAATTAAAAGACATAATTGATGCCATGAGATTGGGGTATATAGAAGAATAGGGAGAACATCATGGAAAGAGAAAAAACAAATAACGAGTTACTAAAAACACTTAACTGAGAAAGAACTACTAAGAGAAATAAAGATCAGGCAAATAAAATATGTTGGACACATTAAAAGACATGCCACCTTAGTGAAGACATTACTCGAGGGTAAAGTGAAAGGGAAGCGAGCAAGAGGTAGGCAGACATACAAGTGGGAGAGTAACATCACACGATATACAGGTTACAGTCCAGCATAGTGCAGCACCTCGATAAGAGACAGGGGATATTGGAGATACGTTGCAGGCAAACGTCGCTGCGGATACGGCACTTGATGATGATGATAGAGGCATTGGCTCAAAATACTATGCTCACCACTATTTGCTATAACTGATAATATGGTTGTTGTGGATCACCAGATGGGGTATATTTTCTATCGTGATGAGCAACCAATTTGTAAGAAAGCAACTATATCACATAACTACAACAGTATCTGTATAGTCTCAATCAATATTAAAACATACATTTGTGTTTATTAGATACCAAACCACCGCATATACCATCTATTGAACCAGTATAGACAGCTGAATATGTCCAGCAACTTCCCATTGAGAAGAATACAGAGAAGATTGAAGTAAGTCCTGAGCCACCAAAACCAGAATGCAATCTCAGGAACAAAAGAACAAAACGTAAAACAGAAAGTAAAGTGTCTACTTCTACTATCACGTGAGAAAAGTGGTAAAGTGAAGAGGTTTAATTGTTAGTACTATGGCAATCATAGAATGGTTAAACCAAAAGTCTACTTATATTGTGCACTAATAAATGCAATCAAGGAAAACTAACTTAGGCATAGCTGATTCAGCCTTGACTTTGACATAGATACTAACATCCAACCACAGACATAGCCCAACATGTTTCTGACTAATCATGGTGAGTCATCAATATACACAAGCTGGACCAACTGTGATCTAGGTTCAAACTTCCAACATGATTGGGTCTACATGAGTCGCCATGTGTACGTGTGAGGGTAATTCGGGCTGCACGAATAAAATACCAACCACATATACGTTTCATCATGTCTGCTTGCGACTATGCCAGCGTTTGTGTGCTCAGTGTGTCCATGTGATTGTTTAGTATGAAGCTTGTGTATAAATAGACCACGTACTTAAGTGGCATCGTGGTCGCCTTGATATAACCGCTATGGACACCAGTCCTAGGTTGAAAGAAGCGGGCCTCGACCAAATGTGGATAAACCCCTACATAACAAACAAACAAAGTGGTATCTTGTCCATAAATAACCATCAACTCACCTAGCAATATATATAATATATAGCAATAGTACGCACGACTTTCCAAATTCCTAGACCATAAGGTAACACTTGGATTAAATATAATACGGCTTGATATAACCAAAATAGACTTCTGTCTTAGGTTAAAAATATCGTGCCTCAGCTAAGAGGCTTTAATCCCCCATTTAACAAACACTCAATAAGAACTCATTTCTTTATTTCGGTAGAATAATCTCACTGATTTTGTAATGCTAGTGTACCACAAGTTTTAAAGTACTGGTATTTTATCATAAAGTATTTACGCATGCGGTCGCGTGTGTACGTCTCACCAATTGTCTACTAGATAAACCACCTATGCAACAGAACACCTTCGTAGATGGCATGCTGTTATGGTGAGGTTATTTTACTATAGAAGCTTTATTGCACGTCATATATACAATTATACTTCTTATGCTTGTATTTTGTTGTTGCAGTGTGTTTTATGCTTTGTTATTTGTTTATATGTATGCACCGTCTGCGGCTGGGAGGGAGCCAGTGATGTACTGTGCAGCCTGGGGAGGAGAAACTGATATCACTGTTTGTTCATATGCGTGATTCCATCATAGAGGTACAGTGACTCAGGACTTGGAAATACTTTTGATTTGAACATTTGATTGCATGCCTGTGGCAATAGAGGATGTCGGAATAACCAGTAGTCAATTGGTTGCGGGGAATGAGCACAGTGAACCCTATCTTCACTGCAGTTGCTCGGAGCAGTTAGTTAGTTAGTTAGTTAGTTAGTTGTTGGATCATCGTCATTGCACTCCGGACAAGTCCATAGGTTCTCAGATCTTTCCTTGAGTGTATCCGCCATTACACGTTGACTGACAGTCCCAGTACGTTGTTGATTGACCATCATTCTTTTTCGCCCACGAAAACTTTCCTTTCTAACGACACCACATTTCAAACCAAGTTCCTTTATTCTAATAATGGAACAAGAGTCATCGTCACTTGTACAGTCATTTGTTCGTGCGTTTTCCCGTAGGGCATTCAAAATGTCTGCCCGATCCATCGCTCCACCAACAGCCGAAGTAGCAGCGTGGACGGCCAACCTATCTGCTCTTTCATTACCCCGGACTCCCGCGTGTCCCGGCACAAAAATAAAAGTCACTGTACGCACACATGAATTATTCACTGCATCCAGCCACTGTTCTCGAACGTACCCCGTCTGAACTTTCACAATCATGTTCATGGAGTCACTGAGTATATAGGCATACTCGAAGACAGTCTTGTGAGCAGACCCATTGCAAAGCTTTGGTCACCGCCAGAATCTCTATTGTCAAGCTGCTTGTCGTCTGAACGAACGCGCCACTTTCCTCTCTGATAGTCTCCCCCCACCTTTGAGCCATGAAAGCCCAGGAACTCCTTTTGTGTCTCTCAACCGACCCATCTGTATATATAATTATATAACCTTCCCTGGAATTCCCACTGATCAGATCGAGCACCTCCGACGCGACCACTGTCGGACACCATTCTCTGCAATCTTTATTGAGTGTTATTACTCCTTCGAAGGCTGTTGGGTAATCCGAGGGTGCCAGACTCCATTCGGCACCAGGTAGTATATCAACCAATCTGCACACACTCTGTATAACGGCCTCTGCGCGCCCCATCCACTACTTTCCTCTCTTTAGTCGACTGCCTTTCACTTTGATAATTTCTGTGTGTAGAGGGCGCTCTTTATCAGAGGTGATATTTAGGTAGTACCGCGCCCTGCACATTTGTATTCTTTGCTCCGCAGTTGGGCAATCAAGTAGGTATTGCATAGCCCGAGCCGACGTATCTCTCGTGACCTCAAAATTATTCGCATTGCTTCATTTTGGATTATATCCAATCTTTCTGTTTGAGTTTGACTCAGTGTCAAAATTGCCAGTGCGTAATCTACCACCGCCACCACCAATCCCTGATACAGCTGAAATAGCAGCCTCTGTTCGCATTGAGCAGCAGCCATAACTTTCATCGCTGCAAGACCTTTATAAGCCTTTACAATGATGTGGTCAACATGATCTTTGAAACTCAGACTTCGGTTCAACATGACACCAAGTACTTCATTGTGCTGATTCTCTCGAAGACATCCCCTCTCAAAGTAACCGATGACGTGGAAGTGTTCACTATGTGATTGTTTAGGGAAAACCATGTTATCGATGCCTTTGATGGATTAACAAAAGCTCCAGAATTATTGTACCATTCTCCTATGCGATCAATCTCCCTCTGCAAATTTCCGGCAATTCTTTCTCTATCTCTGCCCTGCCTATATACCAAGATGTCATCTGCATAAGACATAATTCTCCCTGGTCCTGCAATCTGACAACTTGTAATTTGAACTGTATACACATTGAATAGTACTGGGGACAGAAATGACCCTTGTGGTAGTCCTGGATTTCTGACTGTTGGTGGCGAAGACCAACTCCCACACCTAAGAACAAATTTTCTCTGATAAAGTGCAGAGATAATCAACAAATGGACTTACTAGGAGTTGCAGCATTACGGTTATCAAGAAATCCATGGGCACTCTGTTACTTTATTTTATTTGCACCACCGAAAGATAAAAATCCTTGTCCCAACCGCGGATTGAACCCGAAACCACAGGAATCTGAGGTCGGCGTTCCAGCTCTATTCACTGCTCGGAGCAATGAATATGTTGAAACCTTTCTTCCTGGTGTGATAGTTATCCTATGACCCAAGTGGGCCGAAAATCCACAGATTTACCAGCAATATAATGTCATTTTAATAGCATTTGGTCAAAGGGCATAAACGCATGGACTGTTGGATCAGCAACCAACTAGCCATCATAAGTATTCAAGTTCTTCTATTTCGTCACAATTATTTAATGTCGACTATTTCATCTACTACACAAAGTAGATGACTTCAGCATTTACGTATAGCTCCATGGCAAACGGTATGATTAAATCACTTGCCAGTGTGTTTAATGCTGTTGTTCTGTCGAGTTTCAGGAAGCCATTAATCCAGATTTTGGAGCGCGTGGCTGTACGGCTAGAACGCCGACCTCAGATTCCTGAGGTTTCGGGTTCAATCCGCAGTTGGGACAAGGATTTTTATCTTTCGGAGTTGCAAATAAAAAAAATTTCTTCATGTACAAGTCGCGGCGACAGCTGTGGCAAAGCGCCCTTTATTCCCATAGTCCTAACAGCCTCCCCGCACTCCTTAACAGGAAAACACGCAGTAAATAAAGTTAAACCAGATGTGAAGATATTTTGCTGAAACGCACAAATACCTGGTATTACTCTATCTCAACATGAATTTTTATACCTCGTAGAGCTTTGAGACGTGATTCTGAATGAATTTGATAGATTGAATAATGTGCTAGTCACACTTTCAGCTTCTCATCCACCAGCACACATATCTGATGCTACACAGACTATTCTACGCCGATCATAGACTCTGCCCCTGGCAAGGGATTCTCACAGTTGATGTTCTAGATGACGACAGTGTATTCTGCATTGCAACATTTGTTGTTGACCAGATTTTATCCACACCCAGGAAGAGAGACAGAAAATACAGAATATGATTCTTTCAAAATTTCATCCTACGTAGCCTGACAAATAGTTCACTGTTAAGAACGCAAGAAAAGCGCGCCCATGCATACTTTATGTTCTTTCTCTTGTTATTTAAAAATAAATATATCAATGTTGTAATCAATAAACGCATATAATCACTGAACATAATATTTGTCATTTTTTATTTCCTGTATGTTATGGGTTAATATGTCATGTAATGTTATGTACGTATAAACACATGAACATGGCTGTTTCTATTTTCTGAGTCTGAATATGTGTTATTATAAGTATGTATGGTTATAGTGTGGTTTAAGCTAACAATATATGTATTTTATGTCTAAGAGACTGTATATTGAGAAATACAGAATGCATCTAACTTCCCACTCAACTCCACTCGCCTCGACGTCACGGCTTAGTTAACTTGTAGCGAATCATTACCATTTACGTGTCATGACCCGTTACAAGACATTACTTGTCATTTATCCAAGAATACCTAACTTATTATTATTCTTCTCTGCAATCTTATTAACAGCAATTTTCATTTAATGATAACTATATTCTCTATACAAGTCAATTTGTGTGTGGTTTATCACAACATCCTTATACAATCTGGCAAATTTATAGTTACAGATTGTAGTAGATTCAAGATTGAATTTCTTTCAAATAAAAATCAAGCAAACGAATTACACTGCAAATAAAAGTGTAGATATGAATATTTTGTTCTAACCCTCTTGCTTTAACTTTAGTTTCTGCATCTCTGCTGATATTTTGTTCTAATCCTCTTGCTTTAACTTTAGTTTGTGCATCTCTGCTGATATTTTGTTCTAACCCTCTTGCTTTAACTTTAGTTTCTGCATCTCTGCTGATATTTTGTTCTAACCCTCTTGCTTTAACTTTAGTTTCTGCATCTCAGCTGATATTTTGTTCTAACCCTCTTGCTTTAACTTTAGTTTCTGCACCTCTGCTGATATTTTGTTCTAACCATCTTGCTTTAACTTTAGTTTCTGCATCTCTGCTGATATTTTATATTATTTGGAAAAGTGTATCATAAAGATTTATATTTTTTATTTTTCACTGTGTTTGTGATTGTCCATGATTCACACCCATATATTGCCACTGGGAGTATGTAAGCTCTTAGGTATGTTAGTTTTGTTATTTTGCAGCAACTCAACAATGTGTTTTGTTATATACTGTAATATAAGTATTAAATACAAATTAGCAGTACTTTGTAAAGATACAACTATAGAGAGTAGAAAAAGGGAGGCGATTAACATGAGTAAATATCATCACCATCATCATCAAGAGCCGTCTCCGCAATAAAGGTTTGCTAGATTGTAACCTGTCCATCATGTGATGTTACCCTCCCACTTATTTCTCTGCCTACCTCTTGCTCGCTTCCATTTGGCGTTACCCTCAAGTAAGGTCTTAAATAAGGTGTCATGTCTTTTAATGTGTCCAAAATATTTTATTTGCCTGATCTTTATTTCTCTTAGTAGTTCTTTCTTTATATTAAGTGTCATTTGCACCTCTTTATTTGTTTTCTTCTCTTTCTATGATGTTCTCTCTATTCTTCTATATACCCACATCTCAAAGGCATCAATTTTGTCTTATAATTGTGTGTTTAGAGTCCATGTTTCTGAGCCATACATTAATATAGAATAGATATACCATTTTATAATTCTCATTTTTAACTTGTTTGTAATTTATTTAGATATTAATATTTTCCTCATGTCATTGAAGGTACTTTTAGCTATTCCTATTCTCCTTTTAACTTCTATTTCACATCTGCCATAATTTGTGACTATGTGTCCAAGATATTGATAATGTTTTACTTGTTGTAGTTTCTCTCCATGTATGTTTATGTTTAGCACTTGTTCTTCTGTGTCTTTGCTGATTATCATAGTTTTTTTAGTTTTTTTAAAAATATTTATATCCAGTCCATATTCATAACTTGATTTATTGACTTGATCTATTAGTCTTTGTAGTCCAAGTTCACTTTCTGCCAAGAGAAGTGTCATCTGCATATCTAAGGTTGTTTATTATTTTCCCATTGATCTTGAGTCCTGGTATTTCTTCTAAATGTTTATTTATTTAATATTTATATTTTTTCTGTGTAGATATTAAATAGGCTTGGTGATAAAATGCAGCCTTGTCTTACCCCTGTTCTTATTTCTATGTATTGTGAGTTGCTTTTTCACACCTTTTTGATGCAGTTTGTTCCCAAAATATATTTCTAATCAGTCTGATGTCTTTTCCATCTATGCCTATTTCTTGAAGACATTTGATTACTTTTTCATGTTGGACTCTGTCAAAGGCCTTGATCTAGCCTATGAAGCAAATATAGATACTTTTTGGATTTATATATATTGTTTTATCACTTTTCGGACATTAGTTATAGATTCTCTGGTTCCTTTGTTTTTCCTAAAACCAAATTGTTCTTCACCGACCTCCGTGTCTAGCTTGTTCTTAATTCTTCCATGTATTATTTTGAGGAGTGTTTTAGTTATATGGCTCATTAGACGTATTGTTATATATTCTGTACATTCCACAGCCCTAGATTTCTTAGGTAGTGGTATGAATATTGATGATGTTAGATATTTAGATATGTCGCCTGTTTTTGTCATTGCAGGTTATGTGACAGTATCCACAGCAAAATCATATATAGTTTTTATTTTGTCTGCTGTTATGTTTTCGGAGCCTGCAGCCCTTCAACATTTTATTGATTTTATTGCATGTTCTACTTCTGATTTCAGCATTGCTGGTCCATCGTTGTTGTTTATTGTTGGTTGGTCCGTTGGTCGTGAAACAATTCTGTCATATAATCGGTACATCTTTTAAGTACTTCTATTTTATCGAATATTATGTTTCCATTTGTATCTTTGCAGCCTCCCCCATTTACATAATTTTCCTTAATTGCTATCAGCCTTTTCTCCTTATGCAATAATTTTGTCTTTTGTTATATGGGCATCTCCTCTATTTTACTGCATTTTGTTTCTAGCCATTGTTTTTGTCGCTGTTCTGCAGATGTTACGTTCCTCATTGTCTATAATTTAATATTTTGGGTATTTTAACTTTCGTTCTTTCTTTCTGGCATTTTCTCTAATATTTCATATGTCATCCATGTTTGTTTGTTATTGGTTTTTCTTATTGTTAAATTTTCATTTGATGTTTGAATACTTTTAATTAGGCTGTCCCATTTATTGTCTATTTTCTCTTCTGGATTTTCCATTCTGTATTGTTCCGTGCATTTTATTATTTATGCATCTATTCCTTACATCTACAAGGTATTTTTGTATTCTGGTTGTTTTAGTGCAGATGCGTCTATCTGTGGTTCTTGAACTTTTCTATGTACTATCTTTTTAAGTTTGACATGTATTTTTCACAGCACTAGATTATGGTCAGAGTTGATATCTGCATCTGGATATGTTTTAGTGTTAAACCAGCAGATAAGGGTGGGGCCGTTGTGATGTGGTGTAAGGACCTTGACCTCCAAGAGAGCCACAAACAACTCAACAACCCATCTAACTATACTGCACGCACATATGTACGACTCCACTGTACATAACCAGAAGGTGGTTAAGAGCACTGTGAAAACTCTTATCCTAAACAACCACCTTCCTACTACTGACATGTCTCTTTGCATCGATCAAAGCTGTTTAAGCAGACATGTTTTCTATATGCTGCCTAAAATCCATAAGCCATCGAATCCGAGTAGACCTATTGTTTCTGTCTTCTCCTGTTCCACTGAGTGCATGTCTGACTTCCTTGACAGCATTTTCAAGCTCTTAGTCTTCATTCTTGAAAGGCACCAAGCATACGTAGACCATTTTTATTGCGTCTAGTTGTCTTCTGACCGTACCTATCGTCTGTTCTTGCTTAATGTCTGTTCTTTGTACACTTCTATACCCCATGTAGATGGTCTCATGGCTCTGCAGTTCTCTCTGGGCAAGAGTCCCCATTCATGTGTATCCACTTCTACTCTTATCCGCCGTGCTGAGCTCGTGCTTACACTCAACTCTTTTGACTTTGATGGACACTTTTTCAATCAGATCAATGGCGCTGCCATGGGCACCACGATAGGACAAATATATGCTTGTCTGTTCATGGGACATCTTGAACATCTAGTTTGGTCTACCTATGATGGTCCGTTCCCATCTCATTTCCATAGACACATTGACGATGGGATATGTATCACCGACATGTCTGAAGTGGAATTGTCTCGTTTCATCAACTTCATCGGCAGTTTCAACCCTGCTATTCAATTTACATCTAATATCTCCACTACTTCTGTCAACTTCCTTGACATCATTGTCACCATTCATCCCCCTTACCTTAGCACATCTGAATACTATAAACCTATTGATGCACATGGCTATCTGATCTACACTTCTTCTCATCCTCCTGCTTGTCGCAACTTTCTGTCGTACTCCCAGCTTCTTCGCGTGCGTCGCTTATGTAGCGATTACGACGATTTTCTGGACAAGTCTTCTGAGAGGATTGAGTTGTTTTTTTTCCGTAGCCGCACGTTCCCTAACAACATTCTTTCATCCCCTTAGCTCTGTGTGCGCCATTTGTCTCACGCGATACCTTGACTAACTCTCAGGGTTCTTCAAAGGTTAAACTTGTTCTTACCTATCATCCCCAAAACTCGTCTGTCCGACGCACCATGCTTAAGCTTTATTCCATTCTCAAGTCTGATCCTGACACCCGTGCCGCTTTCCACTACTCACCTATGGTGGCGTATAGGCGCAACAAAATCTGAAGGATATCTTGGTCCATAGCCACCTTATGTCTTCTGTTCCTGACTATTTAGGCACTGTTTGATGCTCACGTGGCCGTTTGCTATACATGTCATTATGTGGTTCAGGTGCGATCCATTTTATTTCTCAAGGCCACTTTCTCCATCCATGAGGCCTGTACATGTGAATTGCGTAATACTATTTATCATATGTAAACACTGTTGCAAACAGTACATCGGAGAAACCGGCTTATGATTGAGCGATCGCTTCTGTAACCATCTTCATGCCCTCAAGCACAGAACACCTACTTCTGTGGCAATACACTTCAACGGCGGTGGTCATCATGGTGCTCTTGATATTCAGGTCACTGCCATCAGATCCTGCACTACCGATGAAAGATCTAGGTACGCTCTAGAAATTCGTCTTATTTTTTAAATGGGTACCCTCAAGCCTTTTGGACGCAATTCCGACCATTCCTTTCTCTAGTATTGGGTTGTCTCTTCTTCTTACCTTTGGTGGCACCCAATTTAGTGAAATAGTACAGACATATTTTTACAAAGACAAGTTTAGTATTATAGAGATATATTTTTTTTAAACCAAGTTTAGTACTGTAGGGACATATATTTTGTAAAGCCAAGTTTAGTATTGTATGGGCATATTTTTTGTAGAGACAAGTTTAGTATTGTAAGGACATATTTGTGCTCGTTTCTTGAATCCGACGCATCCCATTTAAGATCATCTTTAATGGAAATGTTAAGAAAGATGATTGTGAATTCGGTAGAGCATTTCACACTTTGTAAATGTCATTGCTCTATGACTTTAGGTTATGTTATTAAGAATTATAATGAATGGTAATATTCCATCCATGAATAGAACTGGATGGAAAATCAGGAATATATGGATGAATGTCTTTGATGAGAAACAAAGACTTGCGCCATTATTTGACTAAACTCTCTCAAGATGAACACGCATTCCATTTCATACACGCTCTCATTGATCCAGCCGTATTCCATTCGATACACTCTCTCTGATTAAACCATACTTCCATTCGATACACTCTCCTATTGATCAAACCATATCCCATTATATAGACTCTCTCATTGATTAAACATAATTCCTTTACATACTCTCTCAATGATCCAACCGTATTTCATTCCATTCACTCTCTCCTAGATGCAAACATAGTGCAAATGATACACTCTCTCCTAGATGCAAACATAGTGCAAATGATACACTCTCTCAATAATTAAACCGTATTTTATTCCATAAATATCTAATTTATCCATCCGTATTCCACTCCATACAAATTATCATTTATCCAACAGTATTCCATTACAATACACTCTCTAATTACCCATCGATATTCCATTCCATACATTCTCTCTTTGATAAAACCGTATTCCATTGCAATGTTAAGATACATCATGGCGGTTGATGTTATACTGAGACTTTATCCACAAATTACTTTAACAATTCGGGAGACTGAAAAGTTTGACAGTTATTGACAAGAGGGAAAGTGTTTAACAAAATTTCATGTTATCAATACTGTTTTAGACGCACACTAGTTTGAATGTTTAATGTTACTTTTTTCGCACTGTTTTGGGTGTTAAAATAACAAGTACTAGGAAGGGGATGTAACATTTTTGTTGTTGACAAAGGGGGAAAGAATCAAGAATTTGTAAAGTGAGGTTCAAGATATTTATAGATAGCCGCATTGGACGCACTGAATGACCAGTGCTTTTTAAGTGTAAATTGAGTAAAACAGTGTCCGAATTTCAGCAAACTGAGTGCATAAAAGCGTCCTTGCTGTTTGTCTTTCTTGACATGTTCGTCCAGTGCCTGTGATTGATCGTGGTGTGAACGTTCCTGTGCAACTTGTAACCTGTTTGTTAATGTGTAACGTGTGTGTACCTGTGTAACTTGTGTGTACCCGTGTAACGTGTGTGTGCATGTGTATATTGTGTGCAAATCATGTGCAGCGTGTGTATGCATAAATGTGTAATGTGTGTGTATGTGTGGATATTGTGTGTACCTGTGCAACTTGTATGTCCCAAAGTAATGTATGTGCACCTATATCGCCTTTGTTCAGTGATTCATTGTTTTGTTTTGTGAATGCTTTTCGAAGGCGTAGAACAGGTGACATTCTTATTAAGGGAAACTATTAAATTAAATCACTACCACTACTGTGACCAGCTGAAAACAGAGTTGCTCGTCACCAGATTTTAGTTGTTGCAGACTTCACAAGTGGCACTACATGAAATAAAACGTATTAATTTTATTTTTTTGTCCGTTGGCAACATCCACTTCGTATTTGGAACTGCAAACGATCACACAAACACCAGGAATTAAATACACTCGGTGACATCATCCCACCAATCCCAGCCGTAGAGAAAAAAGACTTTGCACAGCACACGGGCTCAGAAAGGACATATATATATATATATATATATATATATATATATATATATATATATATATATATATATATATATATATATATATATATATATATATATATATATATATATATATTACTGGCATGCGACATTTTATCTGGGCAGCACATTGAGATTTGACAACAAACAAGAAGCAGAAATAAACGCAAGATGTAATAAGGCCTGTCAGATCATTGGTCAATTAACACCTTTACTAAGAAACAAAGATATTACACTAGAAACAAAGAAAGCGCTTTTCAACACCATTTTCTTACCAACATTGTGTTATCAGTGTCAAACTTGAACATTAGATTCTAGAACAATACATAAGATTAACACCACTGAAATGAAATGTGTGAGACGTATGATTGGAGTTAGCTTGAGAGACAAAATCAGAAATGAAGCACTAAGGAAACAATTAGGGATCAAACCAACAATAGAATACATACAGAAACAACAAGTTAAATGTTACGGCCACATAACCAGACAGAAAGAGCAAAGTATTATTAAAAAAAACACTTAAAAAACGATGCGAAAACAGTCGACCTATTGGACGCCCTCGTAAAAGGTGGATATATAGTGTATTAGAGACACTCGGAAATATAACAGCAGAAGAGGCAAATAGAATGGCGAAAGACCGTACACTCACTGTCCCCTCAACACCGAAAGGTACATGAGGACAGAAAGAAGAAGAAGAAGATGCGACATTTGAAACTTGTTTGTTACAAACTACACTTCACTATTTTAATATTTCTTCATGATGTCAGAAGCATTGATAAGTGTCTTTATACAACCTTTCCTGAAAGAAATTATACATTTTAGTATATTTCACCTGTAGACTAACCTAGACGTTATTTAACATTCCAGGTTTGGTAGGTCCTACTATGATGATCCCCTTAGCCTGGAACCAATATCTCAATGTTGTATGATACGACTGTCAACACTGGCGAAATTAATTAAACTATATGAAGGTCCAGAGAGTCTCAGTGAAATTATGAGAACATCTTTAAGTTCTGATCCATTGACACCAGTTCTATTAGAACCTCATCTAGATGCCTTAGACAGACGTCTTGCTACGTTCCTTAAGACAGTAAGCGACTGCATCAACCATGGAAAGTCCTGGGATGAAGTTGTCATTGATGATGGCTTTGTATAATACGATAGTCTTTGCAGCTAGGACATTGCATGGTTTTTTTTATAATCATCATTCAACAATTTCATCATTCATCATTATTATAATATATCGCAATTATATTACATCACAAGATATGGCTATTTAACTGATAATATTCTTCTTCTTCTGCGTTCGTTCTCAAACCCCTGCATATTATCATGATGTAGTCCGGAGAACGGAATGGGTTGTGTCATAGTTTAAACATTGCTGCGATATCTGCGCCTTTCAGCCTGACACATCCGACTTCAACATGGCTTTGGATCACTGACCCAATATGGAATGGGACAGCCAATTCCATCCCATAACCTCCTTAGTCGCCTTTGGCGACATGCGTGGAAGGTAAACAGTGTTGCTATTTTTCGCTCCCCTTTCTGGCCCGTCGATTCAAGGGCGAAACCGATAATATGCAGTTGAAGAGAATAAAAACATTGGGGACACCAGAGTAATGTTTACAGAAGCAAAAACTAGAAAAACTTCAATCAACTACTCCAGCAACTGACGACAAGTCAGGAAATACTCTAACAGAAAATAAAAAGTTTCTGAACTGGTGGGTGGACTACAGTACGGACATGTACGAATATCCAAACATAGAAACAGACTGAAACACAAATAGAAACACAGAACTTGAGCTAGAACTCATCAGAAGTAGTACGTTGGAAAATTAAGAACTTAAAAACCCGCCAGCAGGGGGGCCCCTAACAATTGCGGGGCCCTATGCGAAAAGGATTGCATGGGGCCCAGTATGGGTAGGGAAGAGAAAAATAAAATAAATTCGAATATAAATTTATAGGCTTATGAAAGTGCGGGGCCCACTGCGGCCGCATAGGTTGCAATGGCCTAAGAATGCAGCGAATTGGTAATTGGATTTATACAAGCAGGAGAAGAACCCAGTGGTATATTCTACCCCGCCGTATGTGTCAAGACTTTTAAAAGTGAAATATGGCCAAAAGATTGGGGGGGGTGGGAACAGTATATATACCACTCCGATAGAAAGCAATTTGAATGTCTCCACAAGTTACATAACAATTGCACTGATCAGTCATGCCAGCAAGATACTTCTAAAGATAATCATAAAAATAGTAGAACTACATGAACAGAGGAATAAATATAGCTACGGCAGGATTTAGACAGAACAGAGGCACCAGAGATCACATCATCAACATGAGAAATATAACAGAACATGCAGAGAGTTCAATGCAAGCATATGCACCTGTTTTAATGGCTTCTTACAGGCGTTTGACTGCATAACACGTTAGAAATTATGAAACATAGTGGGAAACATGGGCTTCCCAATGCATTTCATACCGCTAATTAAAATACTTTAAAATTAAAATCAGAAACAACAAGCTTCTGTCCGTCTCGACGGGGAAACATCTGACTGGTTTGAGGTTGAAAAAGGAGTCAGACAGTGATGCATCCTCTCACAACAACTATTCAACATTATTACAGAATACGCTATGTGAAATGTACATCAATGAAAGGTAGTACTGCTAGTAGAACAGAATGAAAATAGTACTCACGTGATAAACAGGTAATGGAGTTCTACTTGCAAACAACTGAAACACTATCACCTGTCATGTCTATTATGATGGTAATATAATCATGCGTATGCGTATATACCTGTCCACAGGATTATGTCCTGTGTATTGTCATTTGTATGGTTATATTCTGTGTTTTGTTGTGTATACTATATTAATTCGTGTAGGCATCGGACAATGATAGTGTGTCAGTAGTTTTCAAGTAGGACTCCATTATCTGTCACCCACTTGAGTATTAATGTGAAATGTACGAGAAGAGAAACGTTATGAACCTCATCAACCACTTAATATCGATCGGTGGACATGAAATCCCCAATAAATCGGCTGTTACAGGACAACACACTAAGATCAAGGAGCCCCACAAGTTTAGAACAAATCATTATGTTAGTCAAACATCATAGCGAGGCACAAAACCTTTTCTCAAAGCAAAAAATACAAAAATCATGCATGTCAGCAGAGATGAAATTATACCTAAAATGCATTTATTCATTCATTCATTTTCCTTCTGCGCTGACGTTAGCGCATAGGGCAGAGGTCAGATCTCTCTAATTATGTCTGTTCAAAGCTAGTCTGTGTAGTTCTTGAATAGTATGAATATTGGTTGTTTTACTATACCTAAAATAGTCATTGACAAATACCAACTATAAAATGTAAACAACTTTGAATACTAGGGTCAACCATCAACACAACAGGAGATTTTTCGATATAGATAAGACAGAAAGAGATTAACAATGGCACTATAAAAATATTACAAATGAAAAAGGTATAGTAAAGAGTAAACTGAATAATGTTGCAGCTACTAAAACATTACATTATTTAAGTGACAACATACGGTTGTGACAACGAAAATGGAAATGAAATTACCTGTATTTGAAATATTATATGCTACAGAAAGGTCATAAGAATGGACAAAAATAACAAATAAAGTAGATGTTCGCAAAGATCTGAACATAGACAGGCTCTTCTAAACTTTCAAAAAACACAAACTTGCTTATTGTGGTCATATACAGAGAGATAATGGTTTATATATCAAGTAACATATTCTTTCCAGAACGGTCTTTACGTCGTGGATAACCTGAACGTCTCTCTGTTCCAGGCAAGCAGGCTTGCATTGGCCAGAGACATGTGCATACATTTTGTGATGTCGCTGGTACAAAGTCTTCTTGATCTTATTTTTCTTCTGTTGCCTAGCAATCTGCACTCTAGAATCAGCCTCTCGTTACCATCATGTCGCTTTAAGCATACCGATTTGGAAAGATTCATCATGGAGCGGAAAGTTCTAGACAAGAGAACAAGAGGCAGACTAAGACTACGATTGACGCTTGTCATTGAATACCTTCTGAATATGATGCTGGATAAAACTGGGCTGTTCTAACAGAACCGTGATGCTTACAGAGTGGCAGTGAGGACAACGTTCTGCAAAGGACACGTCACATAGAGAAAAATGAAAATAAGATATATGTTGTTTCTAAGTTCAGATATTGACTTACGGTTGCTGTAGTACTAGTGGTGATGTCGCTATTGGCAATTGCCTTTCCCCAGGTAGTTTTGTTATCCTCTCTTGACGTTAAGCGTAAGGGGTGATTGGAGCACACATCTTCTTCTCTGTAGTTAATTATTTTTAAATTTACGTTTCCCCCTTTTCTTAAAGTGGTTTCTTCCCAAAGAAATTGTCTTATATTCATATACATTTTACCTGCTGATTTACATTTCCCATTCTCTTAAAGTGTATTCCTTCTCAGGCATTACATGACTCTGTTGGTTGGAGTCCCATACCTAGGAAAACCACATCCGCCCCCTCCCCCACTTTACAAAATCCATTAAAGAATGCATGATCTGCATTGCTCGAATTTACAGGGATCGATAGAAACACAGAAAGGGATTTGTATACGTACATTTATTTTGATTACTCTAGAATTCCCTTCTTCATTATTCTTTTCATAAACTTCGTTTGTCTTGTAGAGTATATTTAATTTACGTGACAGCTTACAGCGAGGCAACATTATCGGTCATCTTTCTATAGCACTTTTCACTAGACTTGCCATCAAACTAATGCAATTATCTGATTGTCCAATGTATGAATGTCACGTTTTGTATACGATGTTATATTGGTTAGATGCAATAAAAATTGTGTTCCTCTTCTGCAAGCGAAGATAGCATGTCATGAGAAACAATAAACATATGTGACGAAACATTATGAAAAAAACTAGGGTTTGCCTATTTTGGGTTAGGTGTAGGAGTGCGTAGATGCCCACGGAGTCCGACTCGTACCAGGAAAAGTATTTTACACTGTGTTCTTGTGTACATATGGTCTTTCATACTTTATGTGTGGCATACTATCCAGTTGTTATAAACGAATGAAATACTTTGATCTATGTTGACATACTAATTATTGTGTATCGAGAGAAGAAATTGTATCACTTGAGGCAGTACACAGGATACAACCTTAAACACCGTTTTTCTTGTGTTCTATCTATCTCTATCTATACGCTGTGTCCCTTGTTTGCATTGCAGGGTCAGGGGTGGAAGAGTTCTCTCGAGATGGCTTTCTTGTGCGCTGTTTGTAAGCTTGTTCCTGTGGCTTCTTTGATTTCTGTGATCCATCTTTTACATGGTATGCCTCTGGCTTTATAACCGTTATGTCTATGTGTCATGGCCATTTGTGGCATGCTATATGTCTTTAGTCTGGAAGCGTGTGAAAACCACTTGATCTGCTGTCTTTTGATGTGTTCCAATACTGGTATTATTTTGGTTATCTGTCTGATGTTATCGTTTCTAATTCTATCTCTTAATAACACTCCGAGTATTCTTCGTAGACATGTCATTTCTGTTGTCACTATTTTTCCTTTGTCTTGTGTTGTCATTGTCCAGGTTTGGCACTGGTAGCATAGTGATGGAATAATAATAGTCTTGTATAATGCAACTTTAGTGTCTATGTTTACATTTTTGTTCTTGAAAATACGTGCCATCTGCTCTAGGATCTGGTATGTTTTGTTGCATCTATTTTGTATCTCTTTACTGGTTTTCCCTTCACTCGATATAATGCTTCCTAAGTAAGTGAACTCATTTACTTGTTTAAGGTGTTTATCATCGATGGAGATAGTGATATTTCTTTCTTTCTTTGCTATTGCCATTATTTCAGTATTTTCAATATTAATCTTCATTTTGAATTTTCTTGTGTTCGAGAGTACAAAAATAGTGCAGTTTCACACTTAATTGCCAATTGTAGGATAAACCGAGCATGTGTAAATGGTGTCTTCTAATTGACTAAATATCTCAAACAAAGTGTGTGAGATGTGTGTGACATGTGTGTGACATGTGTGTGAGATGTGTGTGGCATGTGTTGACAAGAAGACTTTGATCTACATCGCCAATAAACGAAAATTGAAACCTGCAGCTGCATTTTAATGAAAACTTTAATCTCTAGGGTCTATACCATTTCAAACTCACACACAAAATGTCAGTTAACTGAGTAATATATTTACTGAGACACATAGTTTTAAAGTTGGACAATGCTGGAGAAATCTTCTATAACAATGTTTGGGATGTAATTTCCCTTGAAGTCCTGCGCCGAATAGACTTTATATTTGTGCTCTTCAACAATCGGTATGTTTTCCCAGAGAACAGAAGACAGATTATTTCCAAGCTGAGATGACAGATTTAATACGCATGTTGATTTGTTAATACTAACATTAACATCGTTGAATATTTCTCCATATTTGGTATACTATCAAGATCACCAGTGTGCTATTGTGAAGACGACGTTTATGCATGTCATAAGAAGTGAATAAGGATGTCTGGGAAGAAGTAATTGGTAGACCACTCCTGTAGGCCGACGTTACTCATAAGTCTTACAAAATCGGATTTGTCCGACCGAATATTACATATTCTGGGCGAGTCATGTTAACCAGCTGCAGTGTAAAAACAAACGCTGAATAAATGGCAACCCTAATCTGTAAAATTCGGCCATCATCATCAAGTGTCGTGACAAATGTCTTAGCGGTCATATCTCTTCATGTATATCGATCTCCCATATATGCCATTATCACTGCTGGTGTCGCCAATCAAAACAATTTAGTCAAACTGCCCAATATCTTTTCTCTAGGTTTTCCCCTCGATCTTTTCCCTTCTATATTTCCTGCTGGTACTATATTCTTAATGCCTCCTCTTCTCATTATGTGTCTAAGAAATGTTGACTGTCTTTTTCTTATAATATCAATAATGCATATTTTCACACCCATCCTACTAAGACAGGAGTGGGAAAACTACGGCCCGCGGGCCGCATGCGGCCCGCCATTGAATATTTTGCGGCACTCAAACACATTTTTAAATACACGAACGATCATAACAAATGATTTTTTTCCCATTAATATTACACAGACATCCATTATAATTTTTAATTCGACTTTCTTATATATTAAATATACAATATTTTTTCCCAATTTGACATCATTTAAATATTAATTTTTACATATATATATATATGAAATTTTACTATGTTTAATATGAGTGTTTAATATTGAGTAATTTACTATACTAGAATTGACGTAATTTGTTTGGCTGAATGTTTCTCAGTAATTATAAGTACTCAGACGATATAATGTTATAAAGGTTGAAACTTGTCTTTCAAATTATAATTAATTGTTTTTAACTTTTAAGCATTATGTCGGCATGTATGTTTAGTTTATATTAAAAAGATGTTTCATACAAAATATAATATCGCCAAAAGCTGTTATAATTAATAATACATCGTTACAACAATAATGTATCGTCAGAAATAAACCCCTTTCCCTCATATCCTACGAATGGAATGCGCTAATACTCGATATGCAATCATTTAAGCTGCGCAGTGCCTGGGGAATTCTAAATCTAAATAATTATATTTGCGCTGCCAGAAGCACATTTGTTTTTAGTTAATGTTGCAAAATTGTAAGATATTTTTATTATAATGAGTGCATCCAAAAAACGTAAGATTGAAGACGAGTGTCGGGTTTTCAAAGACGAATGGATTACCAAATATTGTTTTATGCAAGTTAGCAGCAAATCTGTTTGCTTGCTGTGTCACGAATCAGTTTCTGTTTTTACAGAATATAACTTAAAAAGACATTACCAGACAAAACATCTCAATTTCGGACACAATCTAACATCTGAAGAAAGGAAAAGAAAATGCATGGAGTTGGTAAAAAGTCTGGAAAAACAACAAACTGTGTTTACAAAACCGTCTTCAATTCAAGATGCTGCAACAGAGGCCAGTTTGGTGTTGTCACACAAAATTGTGAAATACAACAAGCCATTTTATGATGGTGAATTTATTCAGGAATGTTTACTAGATGCAACAACATTCTGTTTCCAGAACACAACAAAAACTTTGACAGTATTACATTATCCAGAAGAACTGTGGTCAGACGTGTTGAAAAGATAAGTGAAGATTTGACCCTTCAACTTGAAGATGCAAGTAAGCATTTGTTGTGGTACTCTCTTGCATTGGACGATAGTACTGATGTACAGGATACTGCTTAATTATTAGTTTTTTTATGTAGAATAAACAATTCTTTACAACTCTATGAAGAGTTGCTGTGTTGAGTCGATCAAAGACACTACCACTGGCCTCGATATATTCAATGCTGTTAGTAGCTGTATTAAAAGAGCTGGGTTAATGTGGAACAAGATGGCCAGTATTACAGCTGGTGGTGCTCGTGCTTTAACTGGGAAAAAATATAGGACTGATGAAGTTGAGCAATGATAGGAATAAGTCAGACCACGTAATATTACCATTTTACTGTATGATTCATCAGGAAAGTTTGTGTAAATCTGTGTTAATAATTAAGCATGTTATTGACCCAGTTGTCAGTGTCATAAACCTCATCAGATCAAGAGGACTCAATCACAGGCAATTCATAGCATTACTAGACGATCTAGAAACTGTACATTCTGGTGTCCTGTACCACAGTACAGTTCGATTGTTGAGCATCGGAAAACTTTTAAGAAGAGTATGGTATCTTAAAGAAGAAATAGTAATGTTTCTAGAGATGAAGGGCATAGCATGTGACTTCAATGCCAACATTGTTGATGCAGAGTGGAAACTTGACTTTATATTTGCCATTGAAATAATGAAAAAGTTAAATGAACTGAATGTTAAACTTCAGGGCAATGGTTTGTTTGCACATGAAATGAATGTTCATGTAAAATCATTTCAAGCCAAACTCTCACTGTTTTCCAGACAAGCAAGTCAAAACATGTTTAGTCACTTCCCTTTGCTGAAACAAGAAACTATTTCTGATGAAATGAGTAAAAAATTCAAATCTCAGTTAGATGTATTTGTTGAAGAATTTGGAAGATGATTTCAAGATTTCAAGAACTTGGAGCAGCACTTCAATGTTATCAGTTCTCTCAGTGCAGACGCTGATAAAGCCCCAGAGCACATACAGTTGAAGTTGCTTGAATTACAAGCCAATCATTACCTGAAGGAAAAATTTAAGTCTGAATGTTTTTTGGATTTCTATGGTTCTTTGCCTGAACAATCATTCACAAACTTGAAATACTTTGCAGCTAAATCTGTGTCTATATTTGGATCTACTTATATTTGTGAACAAGCATTTTCTTGCTTAAAAATCCACAAATCTAAGAATATGTCTTTATTATCTGATTGCAACTTAAATGCAGTCATGCAAATTTCTACAAGTAAACTTGTTCCAGATTTCAAAGGAATTAAAAAATCTTACAAGCAATTACATACATCTCATTAGAAATTAATAATATCAATAAAGTTGTAACTGTTGTGACTGTATGTGTATGGTGTTTTTTTTTAAATCTTCATTAAAACTATTGATATGAACCCATATTGTGACTGTATGTAACATAATATTTTTCAAATATTGTTACAATATTTGCAAACCTTTTATCCATATTTGAAAATATACTTTTATAGTGTAGCTCTGTTGGAAATGTAATTTATTTCAGAATTTATCTACATTATGTAAAACTACCTTTATTTATAATAAAAATATTTAATTAATTTACCTATAATTTTAAACAAAAACATACATAATATTATATGTGGCCCTGAAATAGTTTTACAATTTTGAATGTGGCCCTCTGCACAAAAAGTTTTCCCACCCCTGGTGTATTGCATTCTTCGTGAAATAAAACAAAGTCGAGAAACAACGTGATCCTGGATATTGCAAGAACTGGAGTAACACAGGTAAATACGAAACAATGTGATCATGAATATTGCAATAACTGCAGTACCACAGGGAAAATAAGAAACACCTTGATCATGAATATTGCAAGAACTGGAGTAACACAGACACAATAAAATGAACGGCCATTTTAAACGTGCTACAGTAATCTATAAATGAAATAAGCATATTTTATGACCTAGAATATCCGGGCGTAAAGCCAAAGGTAGACCAAGAAAACGGTGGATAGAAAACATCAAGATAACCTTGAACAACAAACATGGACTAAATGCAACCTCCGCGACACATCTGGCCATGAAACGACAGCTTAAGCTGCCACCACTACGCTTAACGGCAAGTGTGAATGCGATCAACAATCATTCACCTGTGGAAAGACAATAGACTACCCAGACACAGTGAAAGAAAACGTATCGAATAAACAAAACTTCAAAACATAATACAGCAAGCAGATAACATATTTTAAATAGAAAGAAACGCACACATGATGTGACAATATATATATATATATATATATATATATATATATATATATATATATATATATATATATATATATATATATAAGATTCACTTATATTGTTTAGGATCAAGTGTCCGATTTGGATCAGTGACCATCTGCAAAATGAATATCATCAAATTTCTGAAGAGGTATATATGTCTTTCATGCAAGAACGTAACGATCATACATTTGTATCGACGCAAAATGGTGTATAATGCACATACCTATAATGATAGAAATAACTGTTTCTTGGAAGAATTTAGGGCTTGTGATAGAAATAACTGTTTCTTGGAAGAATTCATACCTAGTGACACAACAACTGTTTCTAGGGGATAACTCATTGCTACTGATATAAATAGCTGTTTCTTAGAGGAATTCATTGATAGTGAAAGAAACAACTGCTTCTTGTGATAGGAGAATTATTAAAGCTGGTAAAAAGAACTTTAGTGTGACGATAATTTTACTGTCAATTATAAAATAATTTTAATGTGATAAATTTGTGATGATGATATTTTCAACCTATTGTTTGAGGATAAGTCATTTATCAGTGATAGAAAAAAACAACAACATCAATATGAAGTCTGAATTGCTGTAAAGAAAAGAGTTAATGTTTTGTCGAGAAGAAAATATCATATTGTCCAAAGTTAAATATGTGATAACATTGATTAAATGTCTTATGACGGTAGTCAATCATGATTGTATGTGATTTGTGAATATATTTGTGTATTTTAAAAATTAATTCTTTACATTCTTAAGTCGCTAAATCCGCAATGAAGAGTCAAGTAAATATAAGTAGGAAGCCACGGGACAATTTTTAAAAATTCTTGAGACTAACGGGAATTGAACCAGTCCGTTCAACGGCACCAAATCGCCTAGCAACTATTGAACACGCGTTCTTCCGTACTTGACTAACATATCTCCAAAAAAAGATGCGATTTCATCAATATTTCATTTAATTCAATTCCCGTTAGTCTCAAGAATTTTTAATGAAGAGTCAACTACAGTGTCGCTAACACGACACATTCTCTATTGTAAATGTGATATCTAGATGTATTACGACAGACTCAGAAAATATTTATAGACAAAAAGAGTATTTGTATTTGTTCATATAGCTTTCAACATTTTGAAAAGACAAAATAATAATATACATAAAAAAGACAAATCGGTTTTAAAACTTTCTAATTCTTTAGGGAGTTCTGAAGTTTGGGGGTTAATATCGATCACAGATCGGGCACGCTTATTCGTAAAATCCATACGGAATTCTGCGTTGTGGTACAACACCCTAGACGATTGACAATATGGAGAAGCCCAGACTATATATTAATCAACAGAGACGATCCCGAACGGCACTATTAACAACTAAAACAATGACAGGAGATCATTGTAATAGTGATCGTGATCCACTTTCTGGAAACATTAGAATAAAATTAAAGAAAACAAGCAGAAAATGAAAAATATAAGACTCAACACTGACATTCTTAAAAATAATCAAGAACTGAGAAAGCAATACCAAACAATAATAAAGAATATATACAATGCAATAATCAAAATAAATAGTGTAAATGAACAATGTGCAGTTTTGAGAGATGTCAAACACTAAGCAGGACAAGAATTGTTCCAACCTAAAATAGAAAATACCAAGAATAAATGTATAAGAAAGGCTATTCTAAACGAAGAAAGAAAACAAACTGAAATAATAAAGGGGAATATAAGAAGAAAAATAAATATGTAAAGCACACTTACAATGATGCAAAAGAGAAATGGTTTAATGAACAATGTACATAAATGGAAAACTCTTATAATAAAGACACAAAAACCATACACACAAGGATTATCGAACTTACCGGCAGAAAAACAAAATATAACACAGGATTCCTGAATTCTAAAAAATGGCAAAATGTTCCTTAAGAAAGAAGATATTGTAAAAAGATGAACAGAATACATAGAAGAGCTTTATGGAGAAGAAGACCAAAACTAATAGACAATACAATAAATTGTGAGGGACCACCAATACTAGAAGAGGAAATTATAGATAACATAAATCACAGGAGAAAAGGGGAAGTAAGAGGCCCTGATAATATTTCCGTGGATGAACTAGAGGCACTGGAAGATACCGGAAAAAAAATAAAAAAATAATTTAATGATGTTTATGAAAGTGGTTATTTACGTGATAACTTTCTAAAATCGACATCTATAGCATTACCAAAGAAAAAAGGAACAATAGAATTTAAAGAATAAAGAACAATTAATCTTTCCTGTCACATAACACACATTTTGTTAAGGATTAGTATGAGAAGAACAAGACAGAAAATTACAGAGGAAATAGCAGATGGACAATTTGGATTTGTTGAAGGGAAAGGAACACAAAATATATACATTAAGAACTTGAATTGAAAGCTCACTAGTTCAGAAGTTCAGAAAGATATATCAATAATCAATATACTCGTAGCCCTTCAGGGTCGTAGGGGTACCACATTGGATGCCTCAGCACACAGTCCTCCAGCGAATTCTATCCTCAGCTATGCGGATGAGTGTGGAAATATCTTGCCCTGTCCATTCCTTGATGTTGTCTATCCATGTCTTTAATTGTCCTCCTCTGCTTCTTCCACCCCGACAGTTCCATGCAGTATTGTTTTTGATCAGGAATCGTGCCTGCATACATGTCCGAACCATGCTAGTTTTCACTATTGAAAGAAATGGCTCCTGAACACCTGCACACATCTGTACTTTATTTCTTACGTACACATTGGTCTTATGTTCCCTATAGGAAATTCGTAGAATTCGTCTGTAGCATTTGTACTCGAAATCCTGTAATTTTCTCATGTCCGCTGTGAGTACCCAACTCTCACAAACATACAACACAAAAGAAAGCACCAGCGACTTATACAGTTTGATTTTCACTCCAACACTGATGTTGCTTTTCCAGAACACAGTTAGCCTTAACAAGGACGCTAAAGCCATAACCATCCTTACTTTAAGTTATGCTTTGCATTTACCATCGCTGCATATACTGGATCCGATGTATTTGACGGTATTCACCTCCTCAAGCTTAAGTCCATTCATCACAATATGTGTCTGGTTTTCTGTATCTCTGCTATTTACAAAGATTTTGCTCTTATCTGTATTGATTTCCATTCCGTATTTGCTGGTAACATTTTCCAACTTTGCTGTTAATTCTTGCAATGATTGTTCTTTACCCAGTTATAAGATCAATATCATCAGCGAAACGCAAGTTGCAAATAGGGCGACCTCCGATTGATATCGACGTGTTGTAATCATGTAATGTCTCTTGTATGATGTGCTATAAGTATATGTTGAAAATTACAAAGATACTACAATGGATAATTACACAAAGATATATATACGCCTGCTTTATTGATTACAGCAAAGCATTCAACAAAGTAAAACACAACCAGATTATCAAAATGCGAGAAGATATTAATATGCAAAGCAAAGATCTTAGAATTGTGCGCAATATATACTAGCAACAAGAAACAGCTATTAAAGTGGATAATATAACTGGGAAGTATACACAAATAAAACAAGGTGTACGCCAGGGATGTGTATTGTCACCAGATTGATTTTCTCTTTACAGCGACAATATCTTGAGATCAATGAAGAATATTTCAGGAATTAAAATAGGAGGAAACAATATCTTCTTCTTCAGCGTTCGCTCTCATATAACCACTACGAATATATCGTGTGATTTCCACCGGGAAGCGTGAAGTATTTGTGCTGCAAGTTCCACAGTAGAACTGTGTTATTTGCACCTCGGTTGGCCACTTGTGGTCAGGACATCTGAGGTCCAGCACATCGGTTTCGCTATGCCTTTAATTAGGATAGGCTTCGCTAGTCCGTGACAACCTGTCTATCTGTCACCGGGCACGCTGGTGTAGTGCCTCTTCGCCAAGACGCTTGTCGAGGGCGTCTATCTGGCACGAGGTGTTCCGCCGTCTATGAACTCACCTCGTGCATTTGGACGTACTGTACCTGTGCCCATCGGGTACTGAACCGTTTTTAGCCGCTAGCCTGGTTCCGTATGAGGAAGAACTCGCCAGAAAAGTTGGGCCCTGGCTCGTTCGCCCTCCCATCCGAGGCGTCGTTAACAGACATCGTGAACCCCTCGCCCAAATTCGAGTCTCACACCACGCATAAGAGAGCAAGGCTTTCTTGAGCTGAGCGACCTTGTCCCAATAGCGCATGAGCCCATCATGTACTGAACCCTTTCTCTCTGCAAGTGTATTTCATGTATAGAAAAGCTTGACAGTAGAATTGGGCCAGGGCTAAAATTGTTGTCCCTTTTCTGCCTGAGCCAATCAGGTACTGAACTCTTTCTCTGCATGTGTATGTCCGGTGTAGACAATCTTGCCAGTAGAGTTGGGCCAGGACAGCCATCGTTGTCCATTTTTTTTAATGCCTGAGTTCCTCGGGTAGGGAACCCTTTCTCTTCGCGAGCATGTGTCCAATTTAGGGAGGCTCAACCTTAGAGATGGGTCAGGTCTTCTTGCTTTTCCGAATGTCCATGATTGGCTTGTCTCGAGCTAACAGAGCTTATAGTTCCCATTTGATAGGAAATGTTCCCTTTCTATTTGCTGTTCGCTCTGCCCTCTGGCGCTGTTCTGCCCTTTTTTGTGTCATTGTACTCAGTATGAAATATATTTGTCGCTCGCCATGCATCTACCATTAAGTGCCTTTTACATTGGCCACCCATCCAATATTTGGACTGGACTGACTAGCATCACTGTATGACGACAGTGTCGCTTTATGTGGTGATGCTGCTGGTGTCGGAGATATTGTCTGTCTCTAATTCAGTCAAACCTCTTCCCATCTGCTACCTACACATTATCGGATACGATCCCCAAATGATTTGGCCAGAATCAGCACGAGCTGCTGTATTTCTTTTTCCAGGGTGCACCGCGAGGAGGTACATTTGGGATCTTGGTTATCTGCTAACCCTGGGTACGCCTAGAGCAATGCGTTCCTTTTGCACCCCGAAACAATATATATATTCTAGGCTATGCAGATGATATTGTGTTGATAAAAGAAAACTAAGAAGATCTCCAAGATATGTTAAACAAGACGGTGATAGAAAGTTAACTAAAAGGTCTTAGTTTAAACATAAAAAAATACAGAAACAATGATAATATCAGGAAATAGTATCCCACCAAATAGCAAAATAGTATTAAATGAGAAAAACTTAAATCAGGTGAATAGTAGAGGTGATGAATGAGTTAAATGTGAAACGGACCTTAACCAAGAATATAAGAAAAAGAGAATCTTCTTCTTTTGGCCACTTCATGAGACAGGCAGGTGTAGAGAACATAATCACAACAGGCAAGATTGAAGGCACCAGAGACAGAGGGCGACAACGTGAGAAAATATTAGACAGTGTGACAACCTGGCACGGCAAGAAAAAAACAACGAGTTTGATACATAATACTGTGGACAGAGAGCTGTGGAGAGCCATGACCGCCTACGCCACCCGGCATGGCACCTGATGATGATGAGGTGAATAATTTCAAATATTTAGGCACATTAATAACTTCAGATGGTAAATGTAAGACCGAAATTATTTGCAGAATAGAACAAGCAAAAGCAGCACTACATACAATGAAAAATATTCTATGTAACACATACATATCGGTTTATACTAGAAAACGTGTCCTCAATTGCTACATTGAACCAGTGCTACTCTATGAAAGTGAATCATGGGCAATACATAAGACATCACAAAAATCATTGGAGGCAGCGGAAATATAGTTTATTCGAAGAATGTTACACATTCCTTGGACAGTAAAAATTACTAATGAAGAATGTCTTAGAACAGGGGTGGGCAAACTTTTTGTGCAGAGGGCCGCATTGAAAATTGTAAAGCTATTGGAGGGCCGCATATGATATTATGTATGATTTTGTTTAAAATTCTCGGTAAGTAATCAATTAAATATGTTTATTGTAAAGAAAGGTAGTTTTACATAATGTAGATAACTTATGAAATAAATTACATTTCCAACAGACTTACACTATAACAGTATATTTTCTAATATGGACAAAAGGTTTTGCAAATATTTTAACAATATTTGAAAAATATTATGTTGCATACAGTTACAATATGAGTTCATATCAATAGTTTTAATGAAGATTTAATAAACACCATACACATACAGTCACAACAGTTACAACTTTATTGATATTATTAATTTCTAATAAGATGTATGTAATTGCTTGTAAGATTTTATAATTCCTCTGAAATCTGGAACAAGTTTACTTGTAGAAATTTGCATGACTACATTTAAGTTGCAATCAGATTATAAAGACCTATTCTTAGATTTGTGGATTTTTAAGCAAGAAAATGCCTGTTCACAAATATATGTAGATCCAAATAATGACAAAAATTTAGCTCCACAGTTTTTCAAGTTTGTGAATGATTGTTCAGGCAAAGAACCATAGAAATCCAAAAAACATTCAGACTTAAATTTTTCCTTCAGGTAATGATTGGCTTGTAATTCAAGCAACTCCAACTGTATGTGCTCTGGTGCTTTATCGGCTTCTGCACTGAGAGGAGAACTGATAACATTGAAGTGCTGCTCCAAGTTCTTGAAATCTTGGAATCTTCTTCCAAATTCTTCAACCAATACATCTAACTGAGATTTGAATTTTTTACTCATTTCATCAGAAATAGTTTCTTGTTTCAGCAATGGGAAGTGACAAAACATGTTTTCACTTGCTTGTCTGGAAAACAGTGAGAGTTTGGCTTGAAATGATTTTACATGAACATACATTTCATGTGCAAACACACCATTTCCCTGAAGTTTAACATTAATTTCATTTAACTTTTCCATTATTTCAATGACAAATATAAAGTCAAGTTTCCACTCTGCATCAACAATGTTAGCATTGAAGTCACATTCTATGCCCTTCATCTCTAGAAACATTACTATTTCTTCTTTAAGATCCCATACTCTTCTTAAAACTTTCCGATGCTCAACCATCGAACTGTACTGTGGTACAGGACACCAGAATGTTCAGTTTCTAGATCTAGTAATGCTCTGAATTGCTTGTGATTGAGTCCTCTTGATCTGATGAGGTTTATGACACTGACAACTGGATCAATAACATGCTTAATTTTTAACACATATTTACACAAACTTTCCTGATGAATCACACAGTGAAGTGGTAATGTTACGTGGTCAGGATATTATGATTTAATCCTATCATTGATTAGTTTTATCAGTCCTATATTTTTTTCCAGTTAAAGCACGAGCATCAGTTGTAATACTGGCCATCTTGTTCCACATTAACCCAGCTCTTTTAATACAGCTACTAACAGCATTGAATATATCGAGGCCAGTGGTAGTGTCTTTGATCGACTCAACACAGCAACTCTTCATAGAGTTAAAAAGAATTGTTTATTCTACATAAAAAAACTAATAATTAAGCAGTATCCTGTACATCAGTACTATCGTCCAATGCAAGAGAGTACCACAACAAATGCTTACTTGCATCTTCAAGTTGAAGGGTCAAATCTTCACTTATCTTTTCAACACATCTGACCACAGTTCTTCTGGATAATGTAATACTGTCAAAGTTTTTGTTGTGTTCTGGAAACAGAATCTTTGTTGCATCTAGTAAACATTCCTGAATAAATTCACCATCATAAAATGGCTTGTTGTATTTCACAATTTTGTGTGACAACACCAAACTGGCCTCTGTTGCGGCATTTTGAATTGAAGACGGTTTTGTAAACAGTTTGTTGTTTTTCCAGACTTTTTACCAACTCCATGCATTTTCTTTTCCTTTCTTCAGATGTTAGATTGTGTCCGAAATTGAGATGTTTTGTCTGGTAATGTCTTTTTAAGTTATATTCTTTAAAAACAGAAACTGATTCGTGACACAGCAAGCAAACAGATTTGCTGCTAACTTGCATAAAACTATATTTGGTAATCCATTCGTCTTTGAAAACCCGACACTCGTCTTCAATCTTACGTTTTTTGGATGCACTCATTATAATAAAAATATCTTAAAATGTTGCAAAATTAACTTCTTCTTCTTTCGTTCACTTGAAACATGTCTATATCTGTAATTCTGTCTCCTTAATAAAACTCACTGTCTTTTGTAGTTCATACAGTGTCCCATAGAGTTTTGATTCCAGTGTTGTTTCCTCTGGCCAATATGTCTGCCTCAGCCTTTTTATGCTCAGAACACTCTTGAAGTATATGTTTGGCACTCTGTGCTGCCTGTCCACATGTACACATGGCCGTGTTGCCAATCTTGAACTTTGTATACATGTGACTGCGGAGTCGGTTGTGTCCTGTTCTGAGACGTAGAATTGTAACTTGTTCTGGTCTGTTCATAATATGATAGTCATCTTGTGTTGGTGTTTGTGGCTTTCTTATTGACTTGAGCATCTGTTTTTTCTGATGGTAGGTGATTGGTATATCTGGTTGGTCTTCGGCAGCACCTTCCTTAGCCAGTTGGTCTGCTTTTTCATTTCCTGGTATTCCACAGTGAGAGGGTATCCACTGCATGGTTACCCTATACAGGTAAGACAATTCGCTAAGTAGTTTTTTCAAGTCTGTTAGTTTTTCAGACTGGAGAGCTTGAAGCACTGACCTTGCATCTGTCAGGAATACCACAGGATGTAGGTCAGAGTTGGAGTTCAGCAGTTTTTTAGCTGCCACACTAATTCCCTGGATTTCTGCATCATAATTATTGCAGAATTTTCCTGTCGGTGTTCTGATTGTATCTCTAGGCTTGTGTGGATATTCTATATATACACCTGCACCTCCATTCCTCACGGCATTCTGTGCTGACCCATCTGTGTATACTCTGACCCATATATCTTGTGGATATTCCTCATCCAGGAAACTGAGGGTGACTGTCCTTCGCTGCACACTGTTCTGTTCGTCCACGCTTAGTATTCCTTTCACATGGGTCTGAATGTATATTGGCATTTCATGTCTTTCACTCCACGGGGTTTGTTCTGGTACAGGCCTTAAGGGGCTGTCAACTTCAGGTAGGTCTGTAAGTTGTCTGCGGAGTCGTTTAGCTTGATGGATAAAGCTGCTTCTTTTCAGTCGTCCCATTGCTAGATTTTGGAATCTTTCCTTCATTGGATGACTTGGCATACACTGAAACTTTTCTGCCTGAATTAGTACTTTTGTGTCTCTGCGTTCGCCAAGTGTTTGCATTCTTCCAATTTTCTGCATCTCTGCTATGGGTGTTGATTTCATTGCTCCCAACATTATTCTAAGTGCCTGGTTTTGCACTTTATCTAGATCTTGTAATGTGGTGTTTGATGCAGGACACCACGCTGCTGAACCATATTCCAGGTGTGGTCTTATGCCTTGCTGCTAAACTTTACTGAGTATATTCCCACTGGCTCCCCATGTGGTTCCACTTAGTTTTCTCAGGATAGCTAACTTCCTCCTCCTGGCTTTTGTTGTTGCTTTGTTTATGTGCTGCTTCCATGTCAGTTTATCATCAAAAGTAACTCCGAGGTATGTTGGTTGTTTGTCTTATTTCAAGAGCTCTCCATCTATTTTGATATGACCGGCTTTTTGTTTTGGTGAGAGGGTAAAAAGTGTAGTGCTGCACTTATCTGTGTTAATGCTGACGCACCATCTATTAGCCCATAAGGTTAGGGCATCGATAGCTCTTTGTATTTGTTTAGTGGCCACTGTCGCATGTTCTTCTGTGCACCAGATAACCAGGTCGTCAGCATACATTGCCACTTTGATCCCGTGTGGTAGTTCAGCAACTAGGTCATTGATGTAAACCAAGAAAAGAGTGGGCGACAGGACTCCTCCCCGGGGGACTCCATGACGCAGTAGAACTTTCTTGCTCTTGCGACCATCTAATTGTACCCTGGCTCTTCTATTATGCAGGTATGCTTTTACCCATTTGTACATTCTTGCGCTAACCCTGCAATTTCGCAATTTCTTTAGGAGCCCTTCTTTCCAGACCTTATCAAATGCTTTTCTGAGGTCTATCCATGCTGCTAGTACCAGTTTCTTATCTTGGAAGGCATCCTCAATCTCTTGGGAGATGTTGGTTGCCTGATCTTCAGTAGAGTAGCACTGTCTGAAACCTGCTTGCTGTGATACCAGAAGGTTTTCACTTTCAAGGTACCACTGCATCCTAAGATTGATAATGCGTTCCATTGTTTTGCATAGACAGCTTGTGAGGCTGATGGGCCTGTAGTTGGAGACTGTGTTGCCATCTTTTCCTGATTTGAGGAGTGGTATCATTATTGCTTCTCTCCACGCCTGTGGTACATTACCCGTGGACCAGCTTGTGTTAAAGATCTGCAGTAGCTTTGCTCTTGCTGCAATTCCCAGGTTTCTAATCATTTCATTGGACACTCCATCAGCTCCAGGGGACTTTTTCATTTTCAATTTGGATATTGCATGCTCCAGTTCTCGCATTGTGATTGGTGCCTCCATGACTTCAGGTATAGGTTCGCCTTGTCCAATGTTTTGCTGGTTCTCTCGAACCTCCTGTTGTTTGTCTGGGCTGACTTTGATGTTATTGTCTTCTGCAAAGGAATCTGCAAAGTAATCAGCTGCATGTTTACCTGTTAAAATGTTTATATCTTTATAAAGTGTGATCCTGGTATTTCTCCCTGTACCTTCATCATTTAGTTGTTTTACAAGTTTCCATAATTTCCTAATATCTCTTTCTAGGTTCAAAATGCAAAATTAACTAAAAACAAATGTGCTTCCGGCAGCGCAAATATAATTATTTAGATTTAGAATTCCCCAGTCACTGCGCAGCTTAAATGATTGCATATCGAGTATTAGCGCATTCCATTCGTAGGATATGAGGGAAAGAGTTTTATTTCTGACGATACATTATTGTTGTAACGATGTATTATTAATTATAACAGCTTTTGGCGATATTATATTTTGTATGAAACATCTTTTTAATATAAACTAAACATACATCCCGACAGAATGCTTAAAAGTTAAAAACAATTAATTATAATTTGAAAGACAATTTTCAACCTTTATAAAATTATATCGTCTGAGTACTTATAATTACTGAGAAACATTCAGCCAAACAAATTACGTCAATTCTAGTATAGTAAATTACTCAATATTAAACACTCATATTAAACGTAGTAAAATTGCATATATATATATATGTAAAAATTAATATTTAAATGATGTCAAATTGGGAAAAAATATTGTATATTTAATATATAAGAAAGTCGAATTAAAAATTATAATGGATGTCTGCGTAATATTAATGGGAAAAAATTCATTTGTTACGATCGTTCGTGTATTTAAAAATGTGTTTGAGGGCCGCAAAATATTCAATGGCGGGCCGCATGCGGCCCGCGGGCCGTAGTTTTCCCACGCCTGTCTTAGAAGGATGGGTGTGAAAATATGCATTATTGATAATATAAGAAAAAGACAGTCAACATTTCTTAGACACATAATGAGAAGAGGAGGCATTAAGAATATAGTACCAGCAGGAAATATAGAAGGGAAAAGATCGAGGGGAAAACCTAGAGAAAAGATATTGGGCAGTTTGACTAAATTGTTTTGATTGGCGACACCAGCAGTGATAATGGCATGTATGGGAGATCGTTATACATGAAGAGATATGACCGATAAGCCATTTGGCACGACACTTGATGATGATGACCGAATTATACAGATTAGGGTTGCCATTTATTCAGCGTTTGTTTTTACACTGCAGCTGGTTAACATGACTCGCCCAGAATATATACTATTCGGTCGGACAAATCCGATTTTGTAAGACTTATGAGTAACGTCGGCCTACAGGAGTGGTCTACCAATTACTTCTTCTCAAACATCCTTATTCACTTCTTATGACATGGATGACATTTTTTTCGAGGTTTACTGTTTTTTTCAACGTCGTCTTCATAACAGCACACTGGTGATCTTGATAGTATACCAAATATGGAGAAATACACAACACTGTTAATGTTAGTATTAACAAATCAACATGTGTATTAAATCTGTCATCTCAGCTTGGAAATAATCTGTCTTCTGTTCTCTGGGAAAACATACCGATTGTTGAAGAGCACAAATATAAAGTCTATTCGGCGCAGGACTTCAAGTGAAATTACATCCCAAACATTGTATAGAAGATTTTACCAGCTTTGTCCAACTTTAAAACTATGTGTCTCAGTAAATATATTACTCAGTTAACTGACATTTTGTGTGTGAGTTTGAAATGGTATAGACCCTAGAGATTAAAGTTTTCATTAAAATGCAGCTGCAGGTTTCAATTTTCGTTTATTGGCGATATAGATCAAAGTCTGTCATCACATATCACACATCACACATCACACATCACACATCACACATCACACATCACACATCACACATCACACATCACACATCACACATCACACATCACACATCACACATCACACATCACACATCACACATCACACACACTGTGTTTGAGATATTTACAGTCAATTAGAAGACACCATTTACACATGATCTGTTTATCCTACAATTGACAACAATTAAGTGTGAAACTGCACTATTTTGTACTCTCGAACACAAGAAAATTCAACATGAAGATTAATATTAAAAAGACTGAAATAATGGCAATAGCAAAGAAAGAAAGAAATATCACTATCTCCATCGATGATAAACACCTTAAACAAGTAAATGAGTTCACTTACTTAGGAAGCATTATATCGAGTGAAGGGAAAACAAGTAAAGAGATACAAAATAGATGCAACAAAACATACCAGATCCTAGGACAGATGACACGCATTTTCAAGAACAAAAATGTAAACATAGACACTAAAGTTGCATTATACAAGACTATTATTATTCCATCACTATGCTACCAGTGCCAAACCTGGACAATGACAGCACAAGACAAAATAAAAATAGTGACAACAGAAATGACATGTCTACGAAGAATACTCGGAGTGTCATTAAGAGATATAATTAGAAACGATAACATCAGACAGATAACCAAAACAATACCAGTATTGGAACACATCAAAAGACAGCAGATCAAGTGGTTTTCACACGCTTCCAGACTACCGGCATAATATATACGATAATATAGCATGACACACATGGCCATGACACACAGACATAACGGTTATAAAGCCAGAGGCATACCATGTAAAAGATGGATCACAGAAATCAAAGAAGCCACAGGAACAAGCTTACAAACAGCGCACAAGAAAGCCATCTCGAGAGAACTCTTCCACCCCTGACCCTGCAATGCAAACAAGGGACACAGCGTATAGATAGATAGATAGAACACAAGAAAAACGGTGTTTAAGGTTGTATCCTGTGTACTGTCTCAAATGATACAATTTCTTCTCTCGATACACAATAATTAGTATGTCAACATAGATCAAAGGATTTCATTCGTTTATAACAACTGGATAGTATGCCACACATAAAGTATGAGAGACCATATGTACACAAGAACACAGTGCAAAATAGTTTTCCTGGTACGAGTCGGACTCCGTGAGCATCTACAAACTCACACACCTAACCCAAAATAGGCAAACACCAACGTTTTTTTTCATGTTTCGTCACATATGTTTATTGTTTCTCATGACATGCTATCTTCGCTTGCAGAAGAGGAACACCATTTTTATTGCATCTAACCAATATAACATCGTATACAAAACGTGACATTCATACATTGGACAATCAGATAATTGCATTAGTTTGATGGCAAGTCTAGTGAAAAGTGCTATAGAAAGATGACCGATAATGTTGCCTCGCTGTAAGCTGTCACGTAAATTAAATATACTCTACAAGACAAACGAAGTTTATGAAAAGAATAATGAAGAAGGAAATTCTAGAGTAATCAAAATAAATGTACGTATACAAATCCCTTTCTGTGTTTCTATCGATCCCTGTAAATTCGAGCAATGCAGATCATGCATTCTTTAATGGATTTTGTAAAGTGGGGGGGGGGGCGGATGTGGTTTTCCTAGGTATGGGACTCCAACCAACAGCGTCATGTAATGCCTGAGAAAGAATACACTTTAAGAGAATGGGAAATGTAAATCAGCAGGTAAAATGTATATGAATATAAGACAATTGCTTTGGGAAAAAAACCACTTTAAGAAAAGGGGGAAACGTAAATTTAAAAAATGAACTACAGAGAAGAAGATGTGTGCTCCAATCACCCCTTACGCTTAACGTCAAGAGTGGATAACAAACTACCTGGGGAAAGGCAATTGCCAATAGCGACATCACCACTAGTACTACAGCAACCGTAAGTCAATATCTGAACTTAGAAACAACTTATATCTTATTTTCATTTTTCTCTATGTGACGTGTCCTTTGCAGAACGTTGTCCTCACTGCCACTCTATAAGAATCACGGTTCTGTTAGAGCAGCCCAGTTTTATCCAGCATCATGTTCAGAAGGTATTCAATGACAAGCGTCAATCGTAGTCTTAGTCTGCCTCTTGTTCTCTTGTCTAGAACTTTCCGCTCCATGATGAATCTTTCCAAATCGATATGCTTAAAGCGACATGATGGTATCGAGAGGCTGATTCTAGAGTGCAGATTGCTAGGCAACAGAAGAAAAATAAGATCAAGAAGACTTTGTACCAGCGACATCACAAAATGTATGCACATGTCTCTGGCCAATGCAAGCTTGCATGCCTGGAACAGAGAGACGTTCAGGTTATCCACGACGTAAAGACCGTTCTGGAAAGAATATGTTACTTGATATATAAACCATTATCTCTCTGTATATGACCACAATAAGCAAGTTTGTGTTTTTTGAAAGTTTAGAAGAGCTAGTCTTCGTCTGTGTTCAGATCTTTGCGAACATCTACTTTAGTTGTTATTTTTGTCCATTCTTATGACCTTTCTGTAGCATTTAATATATCGAATGCAGGTAATTTCATTTCCACTTTCGTTGTCACAACCGTATGTTGTCACTTAAATAATGTAACGTTTTAGTAGCTGCAACATTATTCAGTTTACTCTTTACTATACCTTTTTCATTTGTAATATTTTTATAGTGACATTATTAATCTCTTTCTGTCTTATCTATATCAAACAATCTCCTGTGGTGTTGATGGTTGACCCTAGTATTCAAAATTGTTTACATTTTATAGTTGGTATTTGTCAATGACTATTTTAGGTATAGTAAAACAACCAATATTCATACTATTCAAGAACTACACAGACTAGCTTTGAACAGACATAATTAGAGAGATCTGACCTCTGCCCTATGCGCTAACTTCAGCGCAAAAGGAAAATGAATGAATGAATAAATGAATTTTAGGTATAATTTCATCTCTGCTGACATGAATGATTTTTGTATTTTTTGCTTTGAGAAAAGGTTTCGTTCCTTGCTATGATGTTTGACTAACATAATCATTTGTTCTAAACTTGTGGGACTCCTTGGTCTTAGTGTGTTGTCCTGTAACAGCCGATTTATTGGGGATTTCATGTCCACCGATCGATATTAAGTGGTTGATGTGGTTCATAACGTTTCTCTTCTCGTACATTTCACAATAATACTCAAGTGGGTGACAGATAATGGAGTTCTACTTGACAACTACTGACACACTATCATTGTCCGATGCCTACACGAATTACTATAGTATACACAAAAAAACACAGAATATAACCATACAAATGACAATACACAGGACATAATCCTGTGGACAGGTATATACGCAGGATTATATTATCATCATAATAGACAGGACAGGAGATAGTGTGTCAGTTGTTTTCAAGTAGAACTCCATTACCTGTCTATCACGTGAGTACTATTTTCATTCTGTTCTACTAGCAGTACTACCTTTTATTGATGCACATTTCACATAGCGTATTCTGTAATAATGTTGAATAGTTGTTGTGAGAGGATGCATCACTGTCTGATTCCTTTTTCAACCTCAAACCAGTCAGATGTTTCCCCGTCGAGACGGACAGAAGCTTGTTGTTTCTGATATTAATTTTAAAGTATTTTAATTAGCGGTATGAAAAGCATTGGGAAGCCCATGTTTCCCACTATGTTTCATAATTTATAACGTGTTATGCAGTCAAACGTCTTTAAGAAGCCAATAAAACAGGTGCATATGCTTGCATTGAACTCTCTGCATGTTCTGTTATATTTCTCATGTTGATGATGTGATCCCTGGTACCTCTGTTCTGTCTAAAGCCTGCCGTAGCTATATTTATTCCTCTGTTCATGTAGTTCCACTATTTTTATGATTATCTTTAGAAGTATCTTGCTGGCATGACTGATCAGTGCAATTGTTATGTAACTTGTGGAGACATTCAAATTGCTTTCTATCGGAGTGGTATATATACTGTTCCCACCCCCTCCCAATCTTTTGGCCATATTTCACTTTTAAAAGTCTTGAAACATACGGCGGGGTAGAATATACCACTGGGTTCTTCTCCTGCTTGTATAAATCCAATTACCAATTCGCTGCATTCTGGTGATTGACCGGCAGAGTCGGTCTTAGGCCACTGCAACTATGCGGCCGCAGTGTGCCTCGCACTTTCATAAGCCTATAAATTCATATTCGAATTTATTTTATTTTTCTCTTCCCTACCCAGACTGGGCCCCATGCAATCCGTTTCGCATAGGGCCCTGCAATTGTTAGGGGCCGCCTTGCTGGCCGGTTTTTTAGTTCTTAATTTTCCAAATTACTACGTCTATGATGAGTTATGGCTCAAGTTATGTGTTTCTATTTGTGTTTCAGTCTGTTTCTATGTTTGGATATTCGTACATGTCCGTACTGTAGTCCACCCACCAGTTCAAGAAACTTTTTATTTTCTGTTAGAGTATTTCCTGACTTGTCTTCAGTTGCTGGAGTGGTTGATTGAAATGTTTCTAGTTTTTCTTCTGTAAACATTACTCTGGTGTCCCCAATGTTTTTATTCTCCTCAACTGCATATTATCATTTTCTCCCTTGAAATGCCGAGGCCCGAAAGGGGAGCGAAGAATAGCAACACTGTTTACCTTCCACGCATGTCGTAAAAGGCAACTAAGGAGGTTATGGGATATATTTGGCTGTACCATCCCATATAGGGTCAGTGACCCAAAGCCATGTTGAAGTCGGATGTGTCAGGCTGAAAGGCGCAGATATCGCAGCAATGTTCAAACTATGACACAGCTCATTCCGTTCTCCGGACTACATCCTGATAATCTGCAGGGGTTTGAGAACGAACGCAGAAGAAGAAGAATATTATCAGTTAAATAGCCATATCGTGTGATGTAATATAATTGCGATATATTATAATAATGATGAATGATGAAAATGTTGAATGATGATTATAAAAAAAGCCATGCAATGTCCTAGCTGCAAAGACTATCGTATTATACAAAGCCATCATCAATGACAACTTCATCCCAGGACTTTCCATGGTTGATGCAGTCGCTTACTGTCTTAAGGAACGTAGCAAGACGTCTGTCTAAGGCATCTAGATGAGGTTCTAATAGAACTGGTGTCAATGGATCAGAACTTAAAGATGTTCTCATAATTTCACTGAGACTCTCTGGACCTTCATATAGTTTAATTAATTTCGCCAGTGTTGACAGTCGTATCATACAGCATTGAGATATTGGTTCCAGGCTAAGGGGATCATCATAGTAGGACCTACCAAACCTGGAATGTTAAATAACGTCTAGGTTAGTCTACAAGTGAAATATACCAAAATGTATAATTTCTTTCAGGAAAGGTTGTATAAAGACACTTATCAATGTTTCTGACATCATGAAGAAATTATTAAAATAGTGAAGTGTGGTTTGTAACAAACAAGTTTCAAATGTCGCATCTTCTTCTTCTTCTTTCTGTCCTCATGTACCTTTCGGTGTTGAGGGGAAAGTAAGTGTACGGTCTTTTGCCCTTCTATTTGCCTCTTCTGCTGTTATATTTCCGAGTGTCTCTATTACACTATCTATCCACCTTTTACGAGGGCGTCCAATAGGTCTCCTGTTTTCGCATCGTTTGTTAAGTGTTTTTTTGGATAATACTTTGCTCTTTCTCTCTGGTTATGTGACCGTAACATTTAACTTGTTGTTTCTCTATGTATTCTATTGTTAGTTTGATCCCTAATTGTTCCCTTAGTGCTTCATTCCTGATTTTGTCTCTCAAGCTAACTCCAATCATACGTCTCACATATTTAATTTCAGTGGTGTTAATCTTATGTATTGTTATAGAATCGAATGTCCAAGTTTGACACTGATAACACAATGTTGGTAAGAAAATGGTGTTGAAAATCGCTTTCTGTGTTTCTAGTGTAATATCTTTGTTTCTTAGTAAAGGTGTTAATTGACCAATGATCTGACGGGCCTTATTACATCTTGCGTTTATTTCTGCTTCTTGTTTCTTGTCAAATCTCAATGTGCTGCCCAGATAAAATGTCGCATGCCAGTAATATATATATATATATATATATATATATATATATATATATATATATATATATATGTCCTTTCTGAGCCCGTGTGCTGTGCATAGTCTTTTTTTCTCTACGGCTGGGATTGGTGGGATGATGTCACCGAGTGTATTTAATTCCTGGTGTTTGTGTGATCGTTTGCAGTTCCAAATACGACGTGGATGTTGCCAACGGACAAAAAAATATAATTAATACGTTTTATTTCATGTAGTGCCACTTGTGAAGTCTGCAACAACTAAAATCTAGAGTCGCGCAACTCTGTTTTCAGCTGGTCACAGTAGTGGTAGTGATTTAATGTAATAGTTTCCCTTAATAAGAATGTCACCTGTTCTACGCCTTCGAAAAGCATTCACAAAACAAAACAATCAATCATTGAACAATGGCGATATTGGTGCACATACATTACCTTGGGACATACACGTTGAACAGGTACACACAAGATACACACATACACACACATTACACATTTATGCATACACACGCTGCACATGATTTGCACACAATATACACATGTACACACACGTTACACGGGTACACACAAGTTACACAGGTACACACACGTTACACATTAACAAACAGGTTACAAGTTGCACAGGAACGTTCACACCACGATCAATCACAGGCACTGGACGAACATGTCAAGAAAGACAAACAGCAAGGACGCTTTTATGCACTCAGTTTGCTGAAATTCGGACACTGTTTTTACTCAATTTACACTTAAAAAGCACTGGTCATTCAATGTGTCCAATGCGGCTATCTATAAATATCTTGAACCTCACTTTAAAAATTCTTGATTCTTTCCCCCTTTGTCAACAACAAAAAAGTTACATCCCCTTCCTAGTACGTGTTATTTTAACACCCAAAACAGTGCGAAAAAAGTAACATTAAACATTCAAACTAGTGTGCGTCTAAAACAGTATTGATAAAATTAAATTTTGTTAAACACTTTCCCTCTTGTCAATAACTGTCAAACTTTTCAGTCTCCCTAATTGTTAAAGTAATTTGTGGAAAACCTATCAGTATAACATCAACCGCCATGATGTATCTTAACATTGCAATGGAATACGGTTTGCTCAAAAAGAGAATGTATGGAATGGAATACCGATGGGTAATTAGAGAGTGTATTGTAATGGAATACTGTTGGATAAATGAGAAATTGTATGGAGTGGAATACGGATGGATAAATTAGATATTTATGGAATAAAATACGGTTTAATTATTGAGAGAGTGTATCATTTGCACTATGTTTGCATCTAAGAGAGAGTGTATGGAATGAAATACGGTTGGATCATTGAGAGAGTATGTAAAGGAATTATGTTTAATCAATGAGAGAGTCTATATAATGGGATACGGTTTGATAAATGGGAGAGTGTATCGAATGGAAGTATGGTTTAATCAGAGAGAGTGTATCGAATAAAACGTATTTAAAACGTAAGGTTTAATCAGAGAGAGTGTATCGAATAAAACGTATTTAAAACGTAAGGTTTAATCAGAGAGAGTGTATCGAATGGAAATATGGTTTAATCAGAGAGAGTGTATCGAAAGGAATACGGCTGGATCAATGAGAGCGGGTATGAAATGGAATGCGTGTTCATCTATGAGAGAGTTTAGTCAAATAATGGCGCAAGTCTTTCTTTCTCATCAAAGACATCCATCCATATATTCCTGATTTTCCATCCAGTTCTATTCATGGATGGAATATTACCATTCATTATAATTCTTAATAACATAATCTAAAGTCATAGAGCAATGACATTTACAAAGTGTGAAATGCTACCGAATTCACAATCATCTTTCTTAACATTTTCATTAAAGATTATCTTAAATGGAATGCGTTGGATTCAAGAAAAGAGCACACATAAAACCTTACTTTTACTCCTTACTAAACTTGGTTTAAAAAAATATATCTCTATAATACTAAACTTGTCTTTGTAAAAATATGTCTGTACTATTTCACTAAATTGGGTGCCACCAAAAGTAAGAAGAATAGACATCCTAGAGAAACTCTACGAAGAACCATTAATAAGAGAAAGCATGTCAATGTCCCTAAACAACATCCAATAACTTAAAGACCTGGCAACACAAAGATAGACATGAAAAGCTATGGTTTCTGTCCTATTCGGACAAACCAACGGACATCAAACTAAACGACAACACTCTTGAAAAAGTCAACAACTTCACATACCATGGCAACAAGCTATCAACAACAGGATATTCATCTACATAAATATCACACCGTGTTACTGGCTGCTAACTCAATCAATAAACTATCAAATATATGGCATTCACAAACGCTAAGAAATAACAAAAAACTTAAAATCTTCAGCTGCTGCGTAATTCCAACATTAACATATCGATTCGAAAGTTCTAAACTAATCACCTCTGAAAATAAATATCTTAGAAGGATACTGAACATACGTTGGTCAGACTTCAAATGAAACACCGTTGTTCAAGAAGAATCAAAACAATAATATGTATCCGATTATATTAGAAAGCGTCGCTGGAATTATATCGGACACGCGCTACGAATGTATACCAAAAGACTGGCTTTGATGTGGTTACCAAAGGACAAGAGAAAATTAGGAAGACCAAAAGAGACCTTACGTAGAACTATTACAAGATAACGTTTCACCATCGGTATCAGAAACAATGAAGACCTAAAGCAAATTGCAATGAAACGAGCGACATGGAATTCTGAGGCATCCACCCTATGTGCCGTGTTTGACTCTAGAGGAATAAATAATTAACTGACATGGCAATTGCCTCCCCTTATAATGTGATACTGTTATTTGTCTTGTTAGTGGGAGGTGTCTCCTAATTTATTTAATGCAGTTCCTGTCGCTATTACAATTTCTGCCCTCTTGTTAGGTCAAAGCCTGATCCACATCGACGGTAATAAACACATCATCACTCCCATTTCTGGTTTATGGACACCCAATCTAAAACTAAAATATCAGAAAAGTTATCGTGTGGAGATATCGTGTATCCATAACTGGATAGAGAGTAAGCAGACAATACTCGCAATAAATTACCCTAACTAGATAGAGAGTAATCAGTCAGTACTCGCAACAACTTACCCTAACTAGATAGAGTGTAAGCAGTAAGTGCTCGCAACAACTTACCCTAACTAGATAGAGTGTAAGCAGTAAGTGCTCGCAACAACTTACCCTAACTAGATAGAGTGTAAGCAGTAAGTGCTCGCAACAACTTACCCTAACTAGATAGAGTGTAAGCAGTAAGTGCTCGCAACAACTTACCCTAACTAGATAGTAAGCAGTCAATGCTCGCAACAACATACCCTAACTAGATAGAGAGTGAGAAGTCAGTGCTCGCAACAACATACCCTAACTAGATAGTAAGCAGTCAATGCTCGCAACAACATACCCTAACTAGATAGAGAGTGAGAAGTCAGTGCTCGCAACAACATACCCTAACTAGATAGTAAGCAGTCAATGCTCGCAACAACATACCCTAACTAGATAGAGAGTGAGAAGTCAGTGCTCGCAACAACATACCCTAACTAGATAGTAAGCAGTCAATGCTCGCAACAACTTACCCTAACTAGATAGAGAGTGAGAAGTCACTGTTCGCGACATCATGTGTCATGTATAAAACGGAAGAGTCAGAACTATCCACCTCTTGTGTGTATCTCGGGATATTCTGGGAGGAATGACTGTACCGGAGGTGTAATCGTATTAACTAAACATTGAAAGACTAATCATTATTCATGTATTCTTCTAACTTCACTACACGTGTCCAAGAAACGTCACATAGTGTATGTCCATATGTAGTTCAATCTGATACTCAGTATGTCATTCAGCGTATGGTAACTGACAAATGCAGTTCTGTGTTAGTTGATAAATCATATTTTGATTTCTATATTCTACTCGTTTCTTGCAACAACACGATTCAATTCCAGGTTCTATAATCAGGACATAGATACATACGAAGAAATATACTTGATTTACATGAATACACTAATGTATCTCAATATCTACGTGCATCCTCTCACCCTCTTCCGTTGTCCCCGATTATAAGAAAACTATCCTGATGTAGATAACGGATGGTTTCAATGTGGTGTCTATCTCCGTTACCTGTATGTAAAAATAGAAGTAAAGATTACTGATATGTTTACATGACAGTTTTCTTAATTTATAACTTAAACATGTTTATTTCTATGACCAGAATACGGGACTTAGACGTGCCAAGTGTTGTTGTGAGAGACAGACGGCAGATAGTACTCATTTATTGAGTGCTTCTGTTTTTTCTCAAACTCCCGCTGTTTCTCTCTTGAGGTAGGTCAATGGTCCTACATTATTTCTAGCAGGATATAATTCATATAGCTGAAATATGCAGTGAACCTATTTTATATGCGTCAATGGCTCGACATACATTTCGGCAGCACATATTAATTGAAATGCTCAACCCACCACATGTATGGAAAGTGTCCTCTTGGACTGTTCATAAATTACGTCAACAGTTCCGATGTGGGAGGGGAGTCACAAAAGCTAACGTCGACAATACCATTTTAAAGCATCAAATACGTTGCTGGAATTTAAAAACTTCTCTAAAAATGCTAAGCACAATAATATAATTGTTTCGTACTTTCGCTGCTTACAGTTTAGAGATAGGGGATTGGGGGGGGGTGGCCGAGGTTTACCTATTTTGATGTAATTATGCACGTGGAGTGATGAATTATTAACAGTTGTTGACATTTTTGGTGCGTTATCTACACATGGCACGAAAATGTAGACGTATTTTATGGACAACCAATCTGAAGATTACACAGGTTCTGAGAAATATTTACATTACATGGAACATAAAACATGTTGGAGATGTGAGTACATCTTTCCAAATGACAAAAGAAACAATTGTAACAAACAAATTGTCTTCCATGTCTTTATCATAGAGACAAGTTTAGTATTATATAGCCATATTCATCAACAATATCATCAACATTTGCATCATTGTCACCACTGTTATTATCATCGCCATCATCGTCATATGAACCATCATCATCATCAGAATCACCATCAGCACAATTACCATCGTTAGTATCATCATTGCTTTCATCATTATCGTCCATATCGTCATCATCATCATCATCATCATCATCTGTGCCATCGTATCATTATCCTATAATATTATCTTTAGTAGGCTGTGCTCTTAAATTCAATATAAGCATTGCTGCGACTTGTGCTTTATATGTAAACATCACTGACCGACTCACGCCAATGGTGTATATGTGCATTCATGGAAGAGTGTAAATATCAGGTAAAACTGACAACTTGGAATCAAGATTGCAGCAGATTACTGTCGTACACGCAAACAACTTTAGCTACGATGTTGCTCAACATAAAGGTGCTGATACACGTGAAAGAGCAGCATAATGCATCAGCACATGTTTACAGGCTGGAGAATATATAATTCGAGAATGTTCAGAGCACGAGATTTACTTACGTAGAACACATGTTATGTGTAATTAGGCATGTTCGCAGTACTTGGGCCTTTACAGCTCAGTGCGCAGGTAAAACGACCAAGGAGGAATGTGGTGCCTTTGCGGTCACTACGAGTAGTATGACCATGGAGACTATGGCGGTGACCAAGGCATTTGAGTGGCTATGCACACAGAAGTAAACGCAGGTCTGCATCTTGAGTGACTGTATGAGTATGATTAAGACGGTACAAGTTGGTCTCGTTCGCGAACAGTGGATTGAGGCCTTCAGAAATGCGAGCTTGAAAGCGGTTACATTGATTTTCGTGCCGGGACATGTTGGCGTTCGAGGCAATGAAAGAGCGGATCAACTGGCATCGTGTGCGATTGTGGCACAGGGCGAAGGGGCTTTTGATCGCGCTGACGTTTTGAACTCCTTAAGAGATATAACACGGGAGAGTGAGACTAGTGTGGATGATGATTCCTTTTCAATGGTCAGGATTAATGATCATGAATTGAAATACGGTGTTGCTAAAAGTGAACATTTGGAGGGCGCAGAAGAATGATGGTCAACTAGCATCGGACCGGTACTGTCAGCAGAAGTGTGATGGCGGATACACTCAAGGAGAGATCGGAGAAACTATGGATGTGTCCAGTTTGCAGCGATGATGATCCGACGACTAACTAACTAACTAACATGTTATGTAGTCTTTCTAGACGGCGAATAACAGACTATCATTGTCGGGTTCTAACTTGAAAAACTACAAATTATAGTACGTAGTGCATCCTTATACAAATACCCGTATATAACACATAAGCGACGTTTCTATCAAAAGGTCTTTATCAAAAAAGCATTCGCATATACGTCAAAAACATCCAGTAGGAACGAGGTAAATAGCTTGTCCCAGGGAAACGTGGATATGTCCAGAACAATTGGAAATAGGTCAGAGGTGGCAGAAACAGGAAATATATAAAAACATAAATATATGTGAACAAGAGACGAAGAAAGAGTTAACGTTAATGGAGGAACAAATTGGAAATAAAAACGAGGCCCACACAAACAGAAAACTAAACAAATGAATGATCGGAATTAGGTCCAAAAGGCTGGAGGGTACACAATATAAAAATAAAACGATTTTCACGAGCGTATCTAGACCTATCATTCGTGGTGCATGATATCACCATATGTAAACGCCATGACAAGCAGTACATATGTTCCCGTCTTAAGTTTTGCTACACCATCTGTAGCCATCTCCAGGATATTAAGCACAGAAAATCTACTACTGTCGGCATACACTTCATCGTGATGACCTTCATATCCATGTCACGATCATCAGAACACAAGTGTAAGTACAATTTGATGAACACAAGTGTAAGCAAAATTTGATGAATACAAGTTTAAGTACAATTTGATGAACACAAGTAAAAGTACACTTTGATGAACAAAAGTGTAAGCAAAATTTGATGAACAAAAGTTTTTGTCAGGAATGTGGTTTTTATGCACTAAATCATTCTTTTGTTTCCTGACTCGAGGGGGTACCACACAATATAAATATTGTTTACCTTCCATGCATGTTGTACTAGGTAACTAAGGTGGTTAAGAGGTAAAGTTGGCGATATCATCGCAGATATGAACAATATGATCCAAAGGTATACTGAAGTCGGGTGTATCAGGTTGAGAATCAATTATTTCCTTTTTTTGTACATGCTGAGGTAAAACTAATTCAGGGGGATGGATACTTTCTTTAGAAATAATTAAGTAGCGGGGAATTGTATCTGGATTCTAGATCAATTTTGACAAAAGGGAAGTGGGTAAAAAAAAGGGTAACGTAATTTATGGAGAGTCCCTTATAATTTTGATAGTACGAACCTATAAGGAAGTCAAAGAGGGTCAAGTCAATGAACTCCAAGAATCGATACCCATGAAGAATCGTGTTATTCGTGACGTGTTTGTAGCAGTATTTTTTGTCATTCTCCCAAGCAGCCTGAAATACAAATGTATAAGTTACTGTAAAATACGATTGTTAACGAATCATCAACATTGTTATTTAAAACATTACGAGAGAGTATAAGTGCAGCACACGTAGAGTGTTCGCCATGTGGATACACATCTGCTGTTAACTTGGTCAAAAGTGTGGTTAAACTATTAAAAACTGAAGTCTGCCGATGAATTATGATGCCCACTGATGTCTAAGATTTAATGATCTCCAATTAGACTTTGTTAGTCAGATGCAAATGTATTTTAAGCTTGAATTTTAGTACCTACACAAGTTCAGAAGTTGATAAAAGAAAGTTCAATTTGAATTACATATTATTTTAGATGTAATTGTCTGAATATTTGGACTGTGGTTATTTCATTGAATTCTGGTTTTCTTAACAGTATTCGCAATATATCGGAGCTATTTTATCTGGCCACATATTCTCCCTTTCCTTCAAAAACTAAATCAACAAATAAATAAATGGGTCCGATGCTAAATGCGTATGTGATTAATATGTTCTACACAACTCTATCTCTCTTGTGTTGTTAGTATGTTCTACTCTCTATCTTGTGTTGTTAGTATGTTCTACTCTCTCTCTTGTGTTGTTAGTATGTTCTACTCTCTCTCTTGTGTAGTTAGTATGTTCTACTCTCTCTCTTGTGTTGTTAGTATGTTGTACTCTGTCTCTTGTGTTGTTAGTACTTTCTAGTATGGCTCTTGTGTTGTTAGTATGTTCTAGTATATCTCTTGTGTTGTTAGTATGTTCTAGTATGTCTCTTGTGTTGTTAGTATGTTCTACTCTCTCCTGTGTTGGTAGTATGTTCTACTCTCTCTTGTGTTGTTAGTATGTTCTAATCTGTCTCTTGTGTTGTTAGTATGTTCTACTCTGTCGCTTGTGTGGTTAGTATGTTCTAATCTGTCTCTTGTGTTGTTAGTATGTTCTACTCTGTCGCTTGTGTTGTTAGTATGTTCTAATCTGTCTCTTGTGTTGTTAGTATGTTCTACTCTGTCTCTTGTGTTGTTAGTATGTTCTACTCTGTCTCTTGTGTTGTTAGTGTCATGAAATGTATAGAGCATGTACTTCTGCAGAATATTTGAAGCAGATGTTTTCAGTTGATGAACATGTGGTTTCAGTTGATGAACATGTGGTTTCAGTTTTTACTTTAAACAATTTTTTAGGTAAATTTCATTACCTCCATTCTTTATTGTTCTGGTTGCTGATCCGTCGGTATATACTTGTGTCCACGCCTCCATGAGGTACATATCTTTAATAATGTTGTAAACTAATGTTTTCTTTTGAAGAGCATTCAGTTCTATTATAGTGTAGTTGTTGGTATGGTGTTTTTGATAGTGAGATCTTTTATTGATCCCATGGAACAGAGAAAAGTGGCTGTATTATTTACTTTGTTATTTATGGTAGTTCTTTCTTATTTTCTGTTTTTAGTTTTTTTATGGATGAATAAAACATCTCCTCTTCAGCCTTCCACTAGCTGTAGAGGAATGGTTCATGGTATTATTGTCATGCCTGTATGATAAGGAGGATGATGTCTGTATTTTTGTTCATGTCATTTATGGACGAGGTCTTCATTGCACATTGGTAAGGCAGAGTACCTGATTTTGTGCCTTGTTCAGAGCTTGTTATTGAGATGTGGCTGTTAGGTCCATGATGTTGTTCTGCATTATAGTACTGATATAATTGCACATGTACATACTTTCTTTGAAGCTACCACATTGCCCCCCCCCAGTCATCAAGCTTGTTGTTATCAGATTTTCAAGATGCAAAGACTATTTTTTGCATTTGCCTCTATTTTCAAAATGTGAGATCTCCATGTCAGTCTCTTATCTAGTGTGCTTCCTAAGTGAACCGGTTCTGTTTCTTTTTGAATATGTACATTTGCATGTTTTATATATCCTGCTTTGTCCTTATTTGAGAGCGCGAAGAGAATTGAGGACTTTTCAGCATTGATCTTCACTATTTATTCCTCTGTTCTTGCTGCTTATGTTTTATGCAACTCTTTCTATGTTCGTTTTATTGATAATTAGATGTTCTTCTGCATACCACACCATCGTCATCAGTATACATGGCATACTTAAACAGCATAAGCACTAATGTATCATTATTTGATATTTACGTCGAAAATATCATCTGACTTTAACACAGAAACCTTGTTTTAATGGGGATCGTTGCAACATTTATATCTTCCAAAGTGGACTCTGGAACCCTAAAAATATGGGAATCTATTATTTCAACAATCTTCCTAGGCCACTGACTACTTGGGCCCCAGTTTGGGGTCATATTTTTCTGTCTCGTAGGTTAGTTACCATCAAAGTTAATGTACACAGTTTGGGGTCATATTTTTCTGTCTCGTAGGTTAGTTACCATCAAAGTTAATGTACACAGTTTGGGGTCATATTTTTCTGTCTCGTAGGTTAGTTACCATCACAGTTAATGTACACAGTTTGGGGTCATAGTTTTCAGTCTCGTAGGTTAGTTACCAACAAAGTTAATATTTCTGCCATATTATGTGTTAGAGTTTACATAGTAGCGCAGGTTAGTTACCATCAAAGTTGATGAGCACAGTCGTCATGCACAGGTATATCACACACGACATTCATTGACGCACTACTTTCAATAACGGTGACGTCGCGAAGGGGAAGTTTTTAATGAAGTTGTGTAAGGAAGGTCTGTGTATTGCAGGCTTGTGCAAGAATCTGCTGCTCAACTAAAAGAGACGTCAGTATTCCATAAGATGTCGTCAAGCTGAGAATGTTAATATAAAGAAACGATTCTTTATTCTAACAATCGTCGAGTCTGTTTCTCCATTAATGACAGTAATACTCATACATTATTGTTATATTTTTCTCTAGTCTACCTTTCTAACACTATTTGTTCTCCTATATGGATGTTCAAAAGCTGGACGTATCATAGGCGGTAGCTCAACTGATACCGATCCTTCTATTTGATCCTTGTGTCCACAAAATGGGTATTGAGTTCCACAAAATTGTAGACAGTCAGTAACAAAGCACATGTTTCCGTCTGTGGAAATAATTACAGTGCGTTTTTTCAGTGATAACATTATTCATAATATAATAGGTGATAATGTAATGGTTTATAATATAATAGGTGATAATGTAATAGTTGATAATATAATAGGTGATAATGTAAAGGTTTATAATATAATAGGTGATAATGTAATGGTTTATAATATAATAGGTGATAATGTAATAGTTGATAATATAATAGGTGATAATGTAATAGTTGATAATATAATAGGTGATAATGTGATAGTTGATAATATAATAGATGATAATGTAATAGTTGATAATATAATAGGTAATAATGTAACTATATTTGTTGATTTATGAAATATTTGATAAATACTCAACAAACTAAGCGGACATTTTTAAAAAAATTAACACGGGCATAGTATATGTTTCCGTCCAACTGGGACCATGATTAAAATAAAAATATGTTTTAATTAAATCACCCGTATGTTGCCGGGGCCCTGAAGTGGAGCAAAAAATAGCAATACTGTTAACCTTCCATGCATGTCGTAAAAGGAGGTTATTGTTTGGAGTTTCCTGCGTCATCCCATATAGGGTAAGTGACCCAAAGCAATGCTGAAGTCAGATGTGTCAGGCCGAAAGGCAGATATCGCAGCAATGCTGTAAACCATGACACAACGCATTCCGTTCTCCGGACTACATTCTGCTTATCTACAGAAGATTGAGAACGAATGCAGAAGAAGAAGAAAAACTAAATGCTCTGAATCTATGTACTTGTTGTAATGATTAGTAAATAGTATCAATAGTTTTGGCAAAAATGAATAAGTTACATAAGAACATTTCCGTAGCTTGTTTTGTATGAAGATCAAGGAGATTAAACAGCCACACAAAACATCAAGGTTCTCTAAATCCTGCAGAAAAGATATTTGAAACAGCGTTCTACTAAAAGGGTAGATCCAGCTGGATATGAGAATTGCTCTAACACATACAATATGAGAGCTACACAGTCTTACCGAATGAAGTGGACACAAAATATGAGAGCTACACAGTCTTACCGAATGAAGTGAACACAAAATATGAGAGCTACACAGTCTTACCGAATGAAGTGAACACAAAATATGAGAGCTACACAGTCTTACCAAATGAAGTGAACACAAAATTCGTCGATGTTCTGTTAGATATTATCGCCGCCAGATCTCTTGTTATGTTTAATGTTCGACCAACGGTCGGTACAGCTCTGTAAAATCCTAACACTCTGAAAGACAAATGAAATGTTATAGTTTCTAGTATTCAACACTAACTATAAACATAATAACTACATATTATTAATTTCTTGCTAATGAGACAAAATATAAACCAGGATATTTCTATAACAGATACAAGATCTGCAAGAAGTGTGATGTCTGTCAGTAACGTGGCAGCAATGCGATATGACAGTGCGACAGAGTGACTGTCTGTCGAGTGGGTGTCACACTATTAGTGACAAGGACAACTTGCGTGACCGAGAAGCTAAGTACGTCATGAGGCAATATCGTGTCTCTAGTCAGGAGGACTTGTAGACTTCCGGTAGTGACACCCGTTGATGAAGGGTGTTTCTTTAATCAAGTCTGGGTCATTCTGTAGATCGTTGGATTAATCAACTAACATCGTAAAATCCAGACCGATTTGTGTAACAGAAGTCAGTTCATTCCAATTCTTTTTCATTCTAACGAATTATTTTGTGACAAACTGTGTACTTCACCATCGGCTATTTAAGATAGCACATCCGATTTCGCTACACCACCAATCTATTGGATGGATACCTACATGCACAAGAGCAAGCGGTAGATCAAAAGAAACACTCAAAAGAACAATACTTAGAGAAAGTAAAACAACCAATTTCCATAGGGCCTACTATTCAAGAACTGCACATAATAGCTTTGAACAGGCATAATTGGAGAGAACTGACCTCTGCCATATGAGCTAACTTCAGCGCAAAAGGAAAATGAATTAACGAGTTAGGTAGTGTCACATTCCGGTGTGACAGTATAACAACGGTGGGGAAGTCACATTGGAGTGCAACTTTCTGGAACACTTTGATGCTGTGGCCAGGCTCTGATCATGTCTTTCACTTGAACTTCGTCTCAGTAAAGAGACTCGTCGTGTCGTGGACTAGCTCAATAACAACACCTCGACACATCGTGCCACAGGTATATCATAAGCGTGGCATATGTATAGCAGACGTTTAATATGTACCGTGATACAAATACAGAATCTTCACTTGAAGTAGTGGTTTCCAACTGTTCTATACATCAATGAAATATAATAATAATGTTCTATACATCAATGAAATATAATCTAATATTTAAGACGGATTAAGTTAATCCAGGAATAATTTCACATCACGTGTTTGCATTTCTTTTGCAATTATATTTATCATTTCTTGTAAATGTGTTTCATTTTCAAATGTGCATTAAGTGAATCAGAATAACAGCATACATAGACGCCTCGCCAGATAGAAGTTCCAAACATCACAGTATGGTTGAGTTACTGAACTGTTAGATAGAAGTTCCAAACATCACAGTATGGGTGAGTTACTGAACTGTTAGATAGAAGTTCCAAACATCACAGTATGGTTGAGTTACTGAACTGTTAGATAGAAGTTCCAAACATCACAGTATGGTTGAGTTACTGAACTGTTAGATAGAAGTTCCAAACATCACAGTATGGTTGAGTTACTGAACTGTTAGATAGAAGTTCCAAACATCACAGTATGGGTGAGTTACTGAACTGTTAGATAGAAGTTCCAAACATCACAGTATGGGTGAGTTACTGAACTGTTAGATAGAAGTTCCAAACATCACAGTATGGTTGAGTTACTGAACTGTTAGATAGAAGTTCCAAACATCACAGTATGGGTGAGTTACTGAACTGTTAGATAGAAGTTCCAAACATCACAGTATGGTTGAGTTACTGAACTGATGGAGTAAATATTGCACGATAATTTTAGGGTGATAAATGTGTTTGGCCGGCGAATGATGTTACAAATTTATAAGTGGTCCACGAATGACATTATACATTACTAGTATAACAATGATCCCGCAAGTGCTCTAGAAGCCTATGCGTATACAGAATTGTAATTAACGGGAGACATGAATCACACATTCCTATGAGCTGCGATATATGCGTTATTGACATATATCAAACAATCTTGATACTGTTTAATCTCACCGATCTAAGTGAAATGCTGCGATCTCTGCAATATGACGTTCAAATTCTCGTGCAGGGTCTCTTACTGTCGCTACAGATTCTACGTCCCTAGGTAACCTGCAAGAACAAACTATAATCATTGTCAAATCTAGATAAAATTTTAACCGAGAAAATCACAACTGTAGCTATATATGATGTCATCAATATTGTGACTACGTACCATCCCAATAAATACTACAGCTATTTATCACCCCATCATCAGTGCGGCTATTTATCATCAAATCGTAAAGATGCTATATCATACTACCAATAACACTGAGGATATATATAACATCAAAGCTGCGACTATTGATCATACCATCAATAATACGGATATTTATCATCTCAACAACACTGCGACCATTTATCGTATCATCAACTCTGCGAATATTTATCGTATCATCATCACTACTACTATTTATCGTCTCATCAACACTGCGACCTTTATCGTCTCATCAACACTGCGACCATTTATCGTCTCATCAACACTGCGACCATTTATCGTATCATCAACTCTGCGACTATTTATCGTTTCATCAACACTGCGACCATTTATTGTATCATCAACATTGCGACTATTTATCTTCTGATCAACACTGCGACCATTTGTCGTATCATCAACACTGCGACTATTTATCGTATTATCAACACTGCGACCATTTATCGTATTATCAATACAGCGACCATTTATCGTATCATCAACACTGCGACTTTTTATCGTAGCATCAACACTGCAACTATTTATTATCTCGTCAATAATGCAGCTATTTATCCATACGTTTGCTCTGTCGTAATTAGTGACTTCATTCTCAATCTCGCACCGGTTATCTTTTATACAATGATTGTACATGATATCCAACAGCATGTAGTCCAGGAAACATAATCAATTGAGTAGCCATTTTATTTGCATAAATAGTCCAAATCATCCAACTTCTGCGTTTGCATCAGTTGTATAATTGCGTTTAGATGAACTTAGTTGATGTCAAATGACAGACTATTGCAGAGAATACATCAGTTCACGGAAGATATACAGATACAAAATTGTACAAGCAGACGGGCAGTATCAGAACAGAGCATGAAAATAAAATACCAGATAGGAAATGCTTGTGATGATAAACTAGGAACTTACAAGTAGGAACGAGTACCATAATGCAACCATGAAATTGTCGCCGATGTTGATATATATTGTGTTTGGTTGCCGTCTTTGGCGCACACTTTTCACATCCCGGCTCTGTTCCTAGTGTCAAAAGTTGTCGAAGTAAGGTGTACTCAAGTTCACAAGGTCAAAAGGCTATGTGATATATACTCACGTTCACAGTGGCAAACATCTAAGTGAGGTATACACAAGTTCACAGGGTCAAAAGCTATGTGAGGTATACACAAGTTCACAAGGTCAAAAGCTATGTGAGATATACACACGTTTACAGTGTCAAAAGTGGTCTATGTTATGTATACTTAATTTTACAGTGTAACACGCCGTCTAAATGAGGTATACACAAGTTTATAGTCTTGAATGTCTATGTGAGTTATAGCCATGTTCACAGTGTCAAACGTCGTCTAAATGAGGTATACTCGATTTCACAGTGCCAAACGTCTTCGTGAGATATACTCACATTCTAGTGGCAAACGTCTAATAAGTGAGGTATGCTCAAGTTCACAAAGTCAAACGTCTATGTGAGGTGTACTAAGTTCACAGTGTAAAACATGTATGTGAGATATACTCAAGTTTGTAGTGTCAAACATCTATGTAAGGCAGGGCTATTCAACAATATTTACTCAGGGGCTAACATATAGAAAATGGGAATCATCACGGGTCAGATTTATAAAAAAAACACATTGAATGATTTTATACATTTAGTATTTTATAACTTTATTTCACTGCTTTAGCAATGATCCGCGGGCACTTACTAGGCCTCCGTGGGTCGGATTTTGCCCGCGGGCCGCCAATTGAATAGCCCTGGTGTAAGGTATACTCGATTTCACAGTGTCAAACGTCGTCTAAGTGAGGTATACTCATGTTGTGAACAGTTCCTTTTCCTATTTTTATAATTTTTTCTTTGAGCTGACGGTTAGCAGAGATCGTCTACACCAGTAGTTCTGAAAGTGGGGCCGTCGTCCCACAGGGTAACAATTTTATTGTTCAAGGGAAAATTGGTTTGCTCACGGGGACAATTCAGAGGGGAATAATACCCATTTGGAATATTCAAAAAATATGTATAAGTTACATATACGGGGAGGGGGGATCCGAATTTGTAAAGGATTTAGGTTAAGTATGGTAAAATAAAATAGATAGGAAAATACTGATCTACACGGTCCCGTGACCTGCACCAAATTCGAAGTGGCTTTAAGGCAGAATGTATTAAACCCCTTGCGTTTGTAACTTTGTTACTGCATGTTTTCCTCTGAAGGAATGCTGGGAGGCTTTCTGTGGGCTGTGCAATTAAATGCTGCTTTGCTATAGCAGACGTCGTTACATGTACAGGAGGGTTGTTGATTTCACCTACAAAAACAAATCCTGTCCCAACCGTGAAATGAACCCAGGACAACAAGGGTTTGAGAATGGCGTTCTAACAACATCACCTTTTTCAAGGCTTCAATCCGCTGTTCGAGAACGAATGCCACTAGTACTTTCCTAATTATACTCATAGAGTCACTAAAGATTCAGACCTGTGTTGCCTTCTATGTGCATACCCACCGAAATGTGAAAGTCACCGCCATATTTTCCATGGTAATGCAACTCACAGTCACAGCAAAGAGCCCACTCTCCTCCATTTCTTCTTCTTCTTTCGTTTACTTGAAACATGTCTATATCTGTAATTCTGTCTCCTTAATAAAACTCACTGTCTTTTGTAGTTCATACAGTGTCCCATAGAGCTTTGATTCCAGAGTTGTTTCCTCTGGCCAATATGTCTGCCAGAGCGTTTCATGCTCAGAACACTCTTGAAGTATATGTTTGGCACTCTGTGCTGCCTGTCCACATGTACACATGGCTGTGTTGTCAATCTTGAACTTTGTATACATACTCTCCTCCATGATTGTTTTCCATCGCACTGAAAGCCCAAGCACTGCCAACATGTCTAATCACAGTTCCATCTGTGTATACAATCATATCCCACTCTTTGACATTCTCACATACCAGCGCCTGCACCCGTTGCTCTACAGCTGCGGGACATCTCTGCATTCCCTGCAACGTGTTACTACTACTCTCAAACGAGTTTCGAAATCTGTGGGTAGACCTATCTATTCCGCACCTGCTGTCAAATCGTGAAATCTGCATAACATCCTCAGCAGGTCGCATCCACAATTTCTCTCTATTTAGTCTGCTACATTAACTGTAAATGTAATCAGTGACCCGTGTTTGCATGTATTTGAAGGTACGCCCCTGCACGGTAATACTGTAATATGTGCTCTGCCGTTGGACATTCGAGTAGTTACCGCATATCTCTTGTCGATGTGTGTCTTGTACATCCAAGAATAATACACAATGATGCGTTATATATTCTATCCAGTCTTTCAAACTGAGTTTGTCAGAGTCAAAATTGCAAGTGCATATTCCACCACAGAAACCACCAAACAATGGTACAAAATAAATACCAACCTCTGTTGCGCTGCAGCCACAACATTCATTGCTACTAAACCTTTTCCAGCCTTACGATAACGTGGTTAACATATTCTCTTAAACTCAGATGTATGTCGAAAATCAAACCCAGGTGCCTCATTGTTGTGGTTCGTTCTAACCTGTTCCCGGCCAATGAAACTTGTGGAATGGGTGTCTTAATCATGTGATTGATCAAGTAAAACCAAGTTACAAATGCTTTATAAAGATGTACCACTAATCCCGTATCTCTTTAGTAATTCGTCAGTCTGTCGAGCTCCCCCTGTAAATCTACGTGGCTGTTCGAGGTAATGAAAAAGCAGATCAACTGGTGTCATGTGCGATTACGGCACAGGGCGATGTGCCAATGGATCGAGATGAAGTTTTGAATTCCATAATAGATTTAGCACGCGAGAATGAGACTAGTGTGAATGATGATTCCTTTTCGATGTCCAGGATTAAACAACATTGTTTTAAATGTGATGTCGCTGGTGAACATTTTGGAGGGCGCAGAAGAATGATGGTCAACCAGCCGAGGACCGGTACTGTCAGCAGAAATGTAATGGCGGATACTCTCAGTGAGATCGGAACATTTATGGACGTTTCCAGTTTCCAGGGATGATTATCTGACGACTAACTAAATAATTATTACCAAAACGCTATGTGCTCCACCTGCGTTTGTATAGGTGGATAATTGAAATATCTTTCAGATAGAATGCAAGGTTCGTGAGCTTCAGCACGTGAAAAAGATCACGGTGTGTATCTGGACAATAAATTTTCCACATAGGGTTATATGTCGTAGAGGATTAACTTCAATGTACTCGGTTTCCCGTATGTACTCCGTCACTCTCAACGAAGCAGCAAGCCTATGGTACGTAACTCTGTAGCTTGAAGCGCTAATAAACGTAGAACTAGGAATTCATCCACCTTGTAAATAAGAAGGTACGAGCCGGATTTGTACCGATGACCTCTTGAAGACAAGGTGAACAGCTTAACCACTACGGTAGGAAGATCCCCATATTGTACAGATGCGTCTGTTTGGATGATACCCATAACAAGAGATATGCAATGTAGCATTTGTTAGATGGCCGTCTTTACTTCGAGCTTTGTTGATGGTATGTCACGTCCTTCTCGTATTTTGTCTCGTGGAAGAAGTTTAGTGTGCATCGGTTTAGGAATTTTTCTGTAAGTAGGGCTAACTCATCTACACTAATGAAGTGCAGTAATCTTGCACAATGGAGACCGTGTATTGTTCTCAATGCATTGGGGAATCGCATTTAGCACCTCCTGTTCACGAAATTATTTATATCGTTACTTTTTTGTTTAAACATCAGTCTTGTAATTTCATTAGATATCGCTGGCACCACTTTTTCCAACCGTATGCCTCTATTCTCATGTATCCACACACGTGATCTCGTAATAGCCTCTTCCAGTGCCTCTTTCAGTCTACTAGAGCTATTATACCATCATCTGCGCAGGCCCTTCATTCCATAGAAACTACCACCAGCAATATGTTAACTTGGCATATCGTAATGAGACAATAATATAAAGATCATTGTTCCAGTACTGTTTTAATGTCTCATCGTACACCTTAAAAAAATGTTCTCTTCCGCAGATTTTCAAACCATCATTCTTATCCTTTCTAATCATGAATGTAACATTAATACAAGAAAATGTTACATTGTATATATATATATATATATATATATATATAGGCGTGCGTGCGTGTATGTGTGTGTGTGTACGTGTGTACGCGCGTGTGTGTGCGTGCGTGCGTGTGTTGTGTGTGCGCGTGTGTGTGCGCGTGTGTGTATGCGTGTGTGTGTGTGTGTTCCGTGATGTCAAAAGCGCTCATACTCACAAACATATAGTACATACTCACACACATAAGGTACATATGATACCAATTCTGCGTTTCACATTAAATAATCACACGGGCATAACATCTATCAACATAACAATGAACTGTACGTTGATTTTCGGCTACATTTCTTTTGAACATCACCTGAATCTTAAACAAAGTCTTGTCCACTTAGTTTGTTCATATTTATTGAATTGAAAAAGTGACATAGAATTACCTCATTGGTTTAAACCGTCCTTTCCAACCTTCCGAGAAGGTGAGTGTGAATTTTCAGCTGAGATCCATGTCTAATATGTTCTGTTGATCGAAATATTATATTATTACTATCGTTTGATGCTCTACACAGAAATACAAATGTGTAGAAGTAAAAATACTCTTACGAACCAACATAAATAGTCAATGATGAGCACGTCAGCATACTAAATAGGCTCCACAGAATCATGGACAGGTGGCACAAATTATTTCCAATCAGATGTCAGATTTAAATGAAGGATAAAAACAACAATACATACAATAGAATAAGACATGGAACCATAAATCCTGACATCTGAAAATGAAGACGCAATTAAACAAGTTCCATATAACAAAGTACCAGGAATAGACGGAATAACTATAGAACTATTAAAATGTTAACAGGGAAATGTATAAAATGGTTACGTAGACCGGTCAATGTAATATGGAAGACAGAAAAAGACACCACAGGAGTTGAATACAGCAGTGAGTCTAACCATCTGGAGGAAAAAAACCAGATAAAAGGGACTGGCACTAAGTATAGAGGCATATTACTCTTAAGCCACAACAGGAAATACTTTATCAATATGCTAGAGTGAAGTATGCGCGAATATATAAAACCACAGTTCAACAACACACAATTGGGCTTTCGGAAAAATAAAAGCTGTACAGGCGCAATCTTCGCCCTAGAACAACTTCAGAAAGAGCGACAGAACATAGCCAAGACTTATATCTGGCTTTCGTGGATCAAGAGAACGCTTTTGACAGAGTGATGGAGCACAAATATCGATAACACTACAGACATACGCAGTCCACACAATATGATAAGCCTATATCAGAGTTTATACGCCAATAGTTATTTTTTGCGCAGTAATAACGAGAACAGGTACATCTGATAATTTCCAAATTCACTCGGGAGTGAGACAGGGATGTGTACTATACCCTCTATTGTTCGATAACATACATAGATCACATTTTCAAAGTAGCAAAGACAAAGGAAGAAAACAATTTGAAGGAAACTTAAACGAATTGCAATCTTCGCCCACACACACCTTTCAGAAAGAGCGAGATAACATAACCAAGACGTATATCTTGCGTTCGTGGACTAAGAGGAAAGCTTTCGACAGAAACGAAAGAGCAAAACTATGGATAAAGCTACAGCCATATGGATTTCCCCAACATTTGATAAGCCTATGCCAGAGCATATACGCTAATAGTCAATGCGTAGTAAGTGCGAACACAGGATACATCCGACAATTTCCAAATTCACCCATGAGTGAGAAAGCAATGTACTGCCCCACTATTGTTGATAATATAAATAGACCACATCTGCAATTTAGCAAAGGCAATTGGAAGGAAACATATTGGTATATGCAGACGAATAAGCACTAGTAGTATCATCAGAAGAGCAACTACAAAGATACATAGACAGATTATATCAAACATACCGATCCTTGAACATGAAGATAACTATAGAAAAATATAGAAAAATTCTAAGTAATGTAGAACAGAAAGAAACACATGTATATATATATATATATATATATATATATATATATATAAATATATATATATATATTTATATATATATATATATAATATATATATATATATATATATTGTGTATATATTGGAAACGTATAATATTCAGGGCCTTGCAATCAACCCTGAATTTTTTGGCTGTAGTGGTGTTGTAGGCAATATGCATACTTTCATTAGTTTGCCACGCATGTGGTTGCGTCTGTGGGACTCACCAATGGCTCATTAGACCAAACCACCCATGCAACAAGTAACCTTAGTAGATGACATGCTGTTATTTTGAGCGTTTCCTTCTTATAGAAGCTTCATGGCACGTCAACTATACATTTATGCTTCTCATGCTTCATTTTGTTATTGAAATGTGGTTTTTATATAGTTATGACCCTCTGTGGTTGGGAGAGAGAACCAGAGATGTACTGCACATCATTGAGGAAGAGGAAACTGGCATCACTGTTTTTCCTATGGTTGAGGCCCAACATAGAGGCAGAGTGACTCAGGACGTGACCATCCTTTTGACATGAACATTTGTTGCATGCCTGGAGCAATAGAGAAGTTCGGCATAACCAGTAGTCAATTGATGGTGGGAAATTGAGCACCGTGAACCCGATCTTGGTTGCAGTGGCTAGGAGCAGTGCATAGGTTGAAATCTACCTTCCTGGTGATGTGATAGTTATTCTCTGGCTCTGGCCCGGGGTGGGCCGAAAATTTACAAGACTTCCCAGCTATATAATGCCATTTTAATAGCATTAGGTCAAAAGGCATAAGCCCATGAACTTTGGATCAGCAACCAACCAACCAACCAACCATTAGTTTGCCATTGCTTTCTGATAGTTCGGGTGCTCAGATGTCTGTGGCAGGGATCGAACTCTGTACTTTGACCGCCACTTTACAGACGCGTTCTGTGCCACTTC